>PJEM01003017.1:138704-202500 GCA_004023845.1 Helogale parvula | reverse complement strand
GGTCCAGAAAGATTGCTAGAGTCAAGCAAATGTACACAAATTAATAACATTTCTATATGCTCACTATATCCAAATAAAAATATAATAACAATATTTCATTTAAAATACCAATAGGGGGGCTCCTGGGTGGTCCAATTGGTTAAGCATCTGGCACTTGATTCCAGCTCAGGTCACGATCTCATGGTTCATGAGATTGAGCCCTGCATCGGGTTCTGCACTGACCTGCTTGAGATTCTCTCTCTCCCTCTCTCTGTCCCCCTCCCTTTCTCTGTGCCCCTCCTCCGCTTGCTCACACACACACACACACACACACACACACACACACACACACTCTCTCTCTCTCTCTCTCTCAAAATAAATAAAAACAAACTTTAAAAAAAGAATTCCTGTTAAAAAAATAAAATAAATAGCAATATAATCTCTACAGACAGCACCAAGAAAGCCAGAAGTTACCTTTACATACTGAGTAGAATCCATCGAGTCAGATCAGTTTGGTTTCAACTCATGTCCTTCAATAAGTAGCCTCCTGACATTGGTCAAATACTCAATCTCTCTAGACTGATTTTCTCATTTGAAAAATGGGAACAATACCTGGTACTTTTCTCAGAGGGAAAATGTGAAGATTAAATGCAATAATAATACATGCAAACTACTTCAAATGAGAGCTGGCTCAGTTTGTGGAGTAGTGGGGGCAGCATTTGTGATAGACATAGAGGCAGGCCTTGTATGGGGAAAAAATGTATAGTTTTCTTCATGGACACAAAAGAATCGAAATAGAAATAGAAAACTTTGGGTAGACAGTCCATTATCTTGAAGACATTGAATTTCCTCGCCTTTTTCTATCAAGTCAATACACTTGCGATCAAAATGCCAATAAGATTTTACAGAATTTGAAATACGAAATCTAAAATTGTCAGGAAGAATAAAAGCATAAGAATAACGAATATAATTTTGAATTATAACAAGAAGAGAGCCAGGAATCAAAATATATTACAGAGTTATAGTAATAATAGCACTAGTTAAGGGAAAGGTCTATGAAGATCAAAAACAATTTCCTGTGCGTCCACGAACCTGGAATATGATAGCATCGAAACAAGTGGGGCGTAGTTTTTCAATAAATGGGACAGCCGCTTTGCCTAAGAAACACTACAAAGGTAGATCTTTATTTCATACCAACCACATTTAAAAATAAGAATAAATTATTTTTTACATTTTTAAATGTTCACAACACTCAACAGCAGCATCTCCAGTGGTTAGGGTCTCCCAGACACACCTCAGACGGGAAGGGACAGCCAGACTAGGCAGCTCAGCTCCGTTCGCTAGAAATTTATTATTTTTTTCACCCTGCTAGCCTCAGTGGGGGAGGGGGAAAAGATGCTGCTTCTCCTTTACACCGGCTCAAACAAGGACATAATGTCATTTTCGTGACTGTCTGCATCGTGACTGATGGCTTCAACAGTGGAGGAAACTGTCCAGGGAGACAGGAGGGAGAAAACGAAGCGGGTGCCACCACCGAGTCATCAGGTTCAGATTCCAGATGCCCTGAGGTTCCTACCTACTAAGCCGCCTACTCACACTTCCGCTTTGCCTCTGGTCCAGCGGGAAAAGGGTCCCTGCCACGGTGCAATCCAACCCATCCAGTTGTGTTTTAAATCCTATCACCTATTCCCTTCCACTTTCTTAAGGAACGTCTGCAGAAAATCTAGCTTTTCTGCATGGGTTTGCGGTGTTGGACCCGGGTGGGGGGAGGGGCGTGGTGGGGGCGTGAATGCGCGGTCCGGTATAGTAACTCCTTCAACACGCACCCCACACCCACAAGGAAATCTGGGACACCAGGACAAGGTTCTTGTTACAACTTCATTGCCACTACCAAAAAAAAAAAAAAAAAAGAAAGGAATTGTGTTTCATTGTGTTTTACTTGTTTTTAACACATGAGAAATTTTTCCTGCATGTCCTTTACTGAATAATAAAAGCAGGATCCGGCCAGAAGCATATGACTTTCAAACTGATCTGTAAATGGAGCTATCATAATCATGACCACTTGTAGGTATTAACTAACTGTAGCTGCTTCCTCGTGGCCCAGACGTTACAAATGAATCCGTGTAGACAGGCAGGGTGCCCTTCAGGGCTGTCCTAGAGTCACGGGTTCTTTTAAAAAAGAGCTTTTTCCTTTCCATTCCGAAAGCGAAATCTAGTAGCGTTTCTTACAGTTAATTATCTCTTCTCCTCTTTTTAATTGGAAAGAGGATTTCAAGTGATTCATAACAAAAATTTGACCTCAGTAAAAACAGAAAGCAAGGGTAATTGTTAAACTGTGGTTTTTTTGAACAGTTAATACTATTTTCATCCTCATAAAATTCCAACTCTGTCAAACAAGGAAGGTGATAGAAGCCAAGAAATACATATCCTACCACTTTCACTTTTATGATTTTGGAACCCATTAAATAACTGAAAAAAAAAAAAAAGATGAAATGCAGCCAAGTAAGAGAGAGAATAGGACTCTGTGTCTTTAAGCGAGGCAGAAAAATAAAACCCAATCATTCCAAATGTATTGCTTTAGTCATCTGGTTTCATTCTATTAATGACCTTTAACATCTGCAAAAATATTGTGAAAAGCTAATTTTGTTTGTACTGAGGTGATGCAGAACAGTTTCTGGCTGTCACTCTAGGATGTGCTATAAAATAAAATTGTCTTTCTGGGAGTCTGACAAAAACCTACTGTACGGATTCAGTTTATTTACAACATCTAGGAATGAAAAGAAAACAGAATTTTACAACATGCCAACATGCGAGAAATGAATAGTACTTACACACTTGTGTGTGTGTTAGTAATACACACACTGCTATCTCCCAAGATTAAAGATTTTTTAATAATATTTTATGACACTCAACACAAATTCTAAGCAGCAAGCCTATTTCTCGATAAACGTTATACTATTAAAATATGAGAAAGTGTTATTTAACATAATATGTTTTGATTTACTGCAAGAGCTCTTAGAAAGGCGAAATGGACTCATTTCCTCGGCTTGACGAGCCTTATGTTTCTATTACTTAAGTAAGAATCTTTGTAAAGAGGTAGTGTCATCTGGGTTAATGTATTGACTTTACATCCTTAGAGGCCAGGGTTAAAAATACACCAAAGAACCATCAAAAAGAATAAATCCAGTCATGCTGGCCTTGTCCTTATATCCACCTTCTCAACTACACTATCCAATTTTCTGAATGATTTGTGGACCCTGCCTAGAAGTGTATGGGTCTCAGGAATGCAGAGCTTTCATGGTTCAGGAGTTTGGTGAACATGGTAGGACCTTAGAATAGTGGATCTCAAAGCTGGGAGAAGACTTGCAGCCATCTAGCCAAGGCTCCAATCTGATACTTAAGTCTTTCTGCCGACATGCATGCATGCCGTGAGGCCAAACACTGATGCTTGATACCTTCCAGTGAAAGGGAAGTCACTACTTTTTAAGGTAGCGTGCCATTTTGAGAAAGCTTTCAGAAAGTTTTCAAAGTACTAAGCTGAGACATTTCTTCTGTAAGATCCCCCTTGGGACCACAGACAATTCCCTTCTTCATCATCATCCTGTGTATTTGAAAACAAGTCAAATTTGTCTAGTTCCAATAACACATGGCCTCTGGCCTCACTTAAGATCCACTCATTATCGGGGATTTTCAGCCATTTATACACAGATGAGGGTGGACGACGCAGAGATAAATAGATGGTAAGTTGAAGGTAGCTATGCTTCTGCAGACATCCTGAAAAATAATCACTAAATCACAAGACTGTCACTTTCCTTGACTAGGGCATCAGCATGTTGGTAATATTCAGTACCAGTTGGCAAGCACATCACAGTGTTTACCCCTACGCAGTTGACCAGCCAAGATCCCTAAGCCTTTTACAATAAGCTCCTAAACTTTTCTCCTAGAACTGCAATGATGAATTTCAGCCCCTAGCTCAGAACTTCCTATCATGTGTCTGAAGTTTGTTATTATTCTGTTGGACCTGTAATCCTAGTAGGTTGTATCTTATACAGAACTACAAGGAACATTTGTAAACTACCCAACCTTCCTGGTCGACATCACCCAACACACTGTCAAGAGCACCCAAGGATGGGGAAGGACACCACACTTACCCAGTGGTAATTACATGAGAGTTTTACCCTGTTTTATTTTGGCCTCTGAACTGTAGTCATAACATAGAAAGTTTCAAAGTTGCACTGAATGGTGCCAAATAAATACCTGAAAGATGGAATTCTCTATAAGGGTAGGAAGAGGCAATGCTCTACAAGCAATCATCAAGTCAGCTGACATGGTTTCAAGATGAATAAAGTTTTATTTTAACCTTTCCTTTCTGGTCACCTATTCTCACTCCCCTCAGTAATCATCACCCAACATTTTTGCAACAGCACAATGAATGGACCTGAGAGTGATGTATTTTCTTTTCATCTCCAAATATGTACAGTTTCATAATGGGCCATCTGTCATTTTGCTATTCCATGTAGACAACAATGCCCTAAAGTTTTGTTGTCATAGCAACCACACCCCAGTCTCCAAAGCAAACTCTGTAGTCTTTCCTACGCTCAGATTCCATGCAACTTAGGGCGGGGGTGGGGCTAAAATTTCGGAAAATTTAAGCTCCTAACATGTGTCACCTGTTTACAATTAATGCTCAACCTAGGGCACATCAAACCTCATGAACCAGATTATAACATTTTCTTTTTAAAGGCGGAGCAAAAGTGTCTTCTGTAAGCTGTGATTTATTTTATTTCAGGTTAGATTTGTTAGAGAGAAGTTAAGTCTTGGTTTGAATTCTTGAGAGATACTCACATGCAGTAATCAAACCTTCCTTTTCACTTTGCTGAAGACCAATTTTAGAGGAGGCGAGAAAAAATTCAGCTCATTGTTCATATTCTTGTCTCACACATCACAGCATGCCGGAGTGCCTGTGCCACATTACAGCAGGATAAAGGAACCGAGAGTGGATTCTGCGAAGAAGGGGGGTGAAAAAGCACCGTTTTTAATCTTGATTTACTTTATTTCTTCTCTTCGGAGACTATCTTTTACTTATCTCTAACTTCTTTCCTGTCCCATAGGCATGGAAATGATTCATTTTCTCTCCCTTTCATTTGCAATCTTTTAACAGCTTTCCCAGAAGGGGTGCTGAGTGGCACCAAGTGATACTGTTTCATAGGGAAATAAGTTGGATCTCCTTCCTCTTCTTTCTAATGTCTTTCAAGCACTTTTTTAAATCATTTTTTTAAATTTTAAAACAATTAAGAAACTGAGAATCAGTTTCAGTTACTTATTCTGGAAACAATGCAAGTCACCCACGTAGGAGGAGGAAAGGAAACAAGTCCTAAGGATGTTAGGGGACATTGCAGAAATCTGGGCAAGGAATACAAGTAGGGGCTGCAGGAGTGAAGAGAAAGACGCTGATTGCAGAAAATACCTTCCGGTAAGCATTCATGCAACAAGATGGCGGGCGCCGTCATTTGCTGTGGAAGGAACTCAAAAATGGACAAAATATGATCCCAACAACTGAGGATGTGGGAAGTGGACTCTCTCATAGGCAGGGATAAAATAGATGCAACTATCTGATAGGGTAATTGGCAGTACATACTTTTTGAAATTTAAATACTTTTATTTCATTTTTATTATGCTTACAATACATGCTCATAATCACCATGTCGAAAAAGAAAAAAAATTTTTTTTAAATATTCATAGTCTTGCCACCTAAAGACAATCAATCTTAATTTTGGCATAAACTTTTCCAGCTTTTCTCAGCTATATAATAATATAGCTGTTTTTTATGTATATTTATTTAAAATCATATATCTACATATATATACTACATCTATTTATATATAACATCTATGTAGAAGCATATATATATTTAGAAGTTTATAAATGGATATATTCATATATATTTATATAAATATAATATATATATATAGCCAAAAACATGTGATATATATATTTAATTCTTGATTGTCTCCATTAATATGACACAATACTTTCTACATTAGCACAGATGTATAAACATCATTTTTAAAGATTGTGTAATTGTCTACAATGTGATTATACCCTAATTAATATCCTATAAACCAGATGCTAAACATTAAAGAAATGGTATCTGCTAGTTTTTCCACTTTTGAATTCTTTTCTTAAAATATATTCACCAAGTAGAATTAAGATTTCCAAGATAAAAAACTGTATCAAAATCAGTGGGTACCAATTTACATTTCATACCAGCTTTTTATGATACTTTTTGGCATTGTTTTTCTTGTCCTGTGACTGACATGTGATTTACTGAGTATTTGAACCACATGCCTGGGTACATCCTTCGGGGTCTTATAGAGTCTGCACTTTTTTGTACTCTTTGTCTCAAATCACATACCATAATTTTGTTCCTTCCTACCACCTTTCTTAATCAGCTCACTAAATGAGTGACAACTGGACAACTGATAGAGTTCAAATATGCTGAATCCAGTATTATTTTAGGTTAATTTCATCTACATGCTTTCAGTGTTCAGTCTCTGATCCATTTCCTCTGCTGATCTGTTACAACAATCCAGACTTCTTAATAAAGATGTACCCCTTGCAGTGAAGGCATGCTTAATAAACTAAACATGATGTTGTCCTTTTCTCGATGAACATTCTTCTGCCAAACATGGAGATCCCATTCTAGCTTAAGCTCATCTAACTAATTAAGAAAATCCTCAGGTTCTGCTATGGTATCAAAAGCGTGCTGGAGTATCTATTGTCCTGGATGCAGTGTGGCTTGCTCTTCATGCATACCCTATGAGTTTCATTCAATTCTCTGCTGTTTACGGACACCACAGCACAGGAAGTGAGGTCTAGCACCCAAGGTCTTTGGATCCCAGAGATGACTGTGGCTTTCCCCTCTTCTTGTGGCCAGCTTTCCACCATAGAGGGTCCTCTTTGCTCTACTTGTGGTGTGCTTCAATAGCCACTTTACTAAAATAGATGGAAAAATATTCTCAGTCCAATAATATCACAGTTTGCAGCCTGGGGCACCAAATCATGTTGACATTTGTCTTCAGTACATTTTAGAGATTTTCTTGACACATTCTTATTATTTTTATAAGCTATTAAGTGGAACTCAATCATCCCACATCTTAGGTAGAAACCTTGGAGATCTGGACTGAAGGATCATTTGAGAAAAAGCATACTCAAAAATCGCCTCCTTGACCTTCACCACCCATAGATGTATTCCTTCCTTTGCATCTCCTAGAATCCTCATAAAAATCGATGCTCGAATTGTTGATCCCACATCCCCCTAAATATGCCTGGTGTGTGTCTGATCCCATAACATACACATTTGGGGATCTGCTTGTAGACCCCAGCTGTATAAAGCATTTATACAGCAGGAAATCTATGCAATATGGAAATGTGATAATGAAAGCTAATTTTTATTGAATGCTTGAATGCTGCATCTGCACAAAGGAAGGAAATGCAGCTCAGATGTGTTAGTCAACTTGTCCAAAGGGAATGACAAAACCAGGATTCAAACTGAGGTCTGTTGAGGCTATGATATTAACCTCCATTGCTGTGCTTGACATGGGCTAAGGAAGAATTATTATGAAGAGTTGAAAAGAATAAGATATTGGCCATTCTCTGGGTAATGGTCTATTGAGGAGGTGTAACTGAACTTGACCCTTGAATGAAGAACAGAATGCTAAAGGCTGAAGACAAGATCCATATGTCGGCTTAGAGAAGATTCAGGTTAAAATTTTGAAAAAGAAGGATTCTAAGGGATTATCTACGCGATGATAGAGGAACTGAGAACTTTAGTTTGCGAACAGGAAGTTGAGACCACCATGTTATCATGACATTCTCTCATGAAGGGTACTTCTCCAAAAGGTAGAAAAGAACAAAGCTTGAAAACTAATGCATTAGAGATTTTAGGCTAAATGTTTATCTTTTAATGTTTTTTTTTTTTTTTTCAGAGAGAGAGACAGAGCACGAGCAGGGGAAGGGCAGACAGAGAGGGAGACACAGAATCGGAAGCAGGCTCCAGGCTCTGAGCTGTCAGCATGGAGCCCAACACGGAGCTTGAACCCACGAGCCGTGAGATCATGATCTGAGCTGAAGTCAGACGCTTAACCGGATGAGCCACCCAGGCGCCCCTGATTTTAAGCCTTAATAAGGATGAAACAGAGTGATGAAGTAACAGAACGTTTCACCAGTGAAGACGACCATATTGTCCTGAAGGGTTTAAGAGGAACAGGCATTCTCTAATTCCCCATGGAGACCTGAAAGAGTTCCTCGGTGTGGGGCCATCCGAGCCCATTTTTTAGTTCAGTGAGTAGAGAGCAAGTCTCCTGTTCCTACAGACTGCACTTCCTCTTCAGAGGCAGACACATAAAACAGGAGAGTCTGTTCTAAAAGGGTCTGTTTGAAGTTTCACGCATTGGACGGTCATGCACCTCAAGCTTTCAAGTGATAGAAATGGTGTGTGTTCGCGTAGGTATATAAGGTTGTCCTCATGTTTCTTGCTTCTATACATGGATTTATGTAAATGTGTATGCGATTGAAAACATCATAAATTACTCTTTTTACATTTCTTTACATTGATAGCATGGTTCAAAATGATAGAAACTGGGGCGCCTGAGTGGCTCAGTTGGCTAAGTGTCCAATTTTGGCTCAGGTCATGGTCTCACGGTCCATGAGTTCTAGTCCCCCATTGGGTCCTGTGCTGACAGCTCAGAGCCTGGAGCCTGTTTCAGATTCTGTGTCTCTCTCTCTCTGCCCCTCCCCCATTCATGTTCTGTCTCTCTCTGTCTCAAAAATAAATAAACCAAAATTAGAAAAAAAATTTTTAATAAATAAAATAAAATTATAGAAACTATATAGACTTTACTTAGTCTTTCTTTGGAGAAGGTATCTCTCTCCTTGGAAATCTATGACTGAGGTAAGGAATGGTGAACAATATAAGACACCAGCTAACCTTTATACCTAGCTCTGCATTCTAAAACAGAAAAAGAAAGGCTGCTCAACACATTCATCTCACTGCCTCAATTACTTGAAGTGGATAATCAGCTTACCGCTGTAAGGACGACGTTGAATATGTGTTGATTTTTCTTTGGTATTGATTGCTGTGCTTTGACATACTGTTCTCCTTATTATGCTCCAAGGCACCACCTGGCACCATTGTCTGTCTTTCCTCACACATCATGTGATCATCCTTTTTGCAGTGGTTTCTTCATTGTGTGTCGTTTCCAATGCATATGCCTAGAGCTTAAGGCATGGCTTATTGGTTTAAGTAACAACAGTTTATACTTTAAAGCACTGTTTGATGAAAGCTACACAGTTTTAGACAGAAATCTCTAAAATTCAATGGCAGATTTTTCTAGAGTGTAGTATTTTTTTTTCCTCGTTTCTCTCAGAAAATGCCTCTTCACATTTTAGAACACACTTCAGTTTTTTAATAGGTCATAGTCCAAATGTACATTGCTGAGATACCGCGGTTCACATCTTAATGTGAACAACCAAAATGTGTGTATATGTTTATCCTATAACAACCATCATGAGAATTATTACCGTGAGCTTCCACAAAGAAGCATATGCTTAAATAGGTCACTTGTCTCTGCCTACGCACCTGTTTACTTGGCATCAGGCAGGCTGTGGGTGTCCCCTCCTCCCAAGAATCAGCAAAACTTGTTCCCTGCACTTGGGGGACCTGAGGTCCAGGCGTCTGAGTTGGTCTAGCACCTGAATTGTTCCAAAAGGGAACTCTCTGAAAACCTTGTCGTTGTCCTTGTAAGCAGTGCCCCTCGAGTCAAAATCCTGCCCCAAATCTGTCCCAACCAATTGCCTCACCTTTAATGTGCACGTATAGGAACCTATCAGCCATGTGCGTTTCCCCGGTTCACGTTTTGTAAAAGGATCAATTGTGTTGATTACCCATAGTCTGTTAGTCTAAGAAAGTCCATCAGTCCAACCCCACCGGGGCCTGAGACTTAATATTTTTCTGATGGTGAGCCAGTAAGAGCTGAGCTCCTGAGCATTTCGAAAGGCCCAACCCCTACCCTTACTAAGTCGGTGCCTCCTTGTCTGCTATCTAAAGTGCTTGGGACTGAGCTTCTGAAGACCACCAGGAGCTGACTTTCCACTCCCCACCCCAACATACCCACGTGACATCTCTCACAATTCTGCTGACCCTTCGTAATGTGCTCTGTTGGCCCTCCCTGGACACAACCAGGCTTAGTCCCCACATCCCGCCACTCTGCTGGGACAAACCACACAGCCAAATGGCTAATGATGAGTCCTCTGCTTGCCCAGAGCGCTAGCAATTCAGCAGAGAGCAGATGCTGGTATATGGAAATGGGTCTTTAGAAATTCCTCAACCAGAAAATGTCACAACTGATTCTTCATAGAGAAACTAGAGCCCACCCTCTCTGGAGAGGCAAGCTTTACTTTGGAACTGAAGAAATACCCACTTTAAAAATGGAGTCTCGGGCGCCTGGGTGGCTCAGTCAGTTAAGCGTCCACCTTTGGCTCAGGTCATGATCTCACGGTTCGTGGGTTTGAGCCCTGCATCGGGCTCTGTGCTGACAGCTTGGAGCCTGGAGACTGCTTCGGATTCTGTGTCTTTCTTGCTCATGCTCTGTCTCTCTGTATCTCTTGATAATAAACATTTAAAAAATTAAAAATGGAGTCTGCAAAGATGACTTACAGCTGAGGAAATAACACTATACCTTCTAAACCATGAGAAATGAGCTAGTTGTTAACATGTTTAATCTCAGATGGAGATACTTCAGAAAAGACTATCACTGGGGGCCGTATACTCAGCACAGTCCTGCTTATTATCATATGCCCTATTCCAACATGAAATGGCCTGATGACTTCTCTAGAAAAATAAGCTCCCATGCTAAGGAAGAAGCTAGTTTTAAAGAAAAAGTTTTCATGCTCTACATCTCTTCCTCCAAAACACACACATGCTGTTGTTTCAATTGTCTTAGGAATTGGCCAGGACAATAAGATTTAGAATTTCAAGGGACAATAAGATTTAGAATTTCAAAGAAGCTAACACTATTACTTTATCAGTTATGTTTATGACCAGCAAAACCAGTGAACTGACTAACTTTTATTTTCATATTGAAATGTTTTTTGGCAAGTTGGGTGTTTGCAGGCATTTATCATTTTTCGTATCTGAGGTAACACAGAAATTGGTATTTGGGGTATTCAGGACTCTTATTCATCCCTATAGAAAGAAAGACTTCCATCCCATCTATAGCAACAGGACAAGCAATGAAGAGGGTAAATTTTCATCGAAGGATCATGAGACACTCCAGGTTGGTGGATTCATTTGGTGCCTACAGTGGACCCAGAGCTAGAAACTTGGGTTACAAGCTGCCCTGCAAAAATATGCAAGGAGAATAGAAGGTAGTGAAAAGGAAGTTGCAACAGGCTTCCTCTCTGTTCCCTTCTCTCCTCAAAGCATATCTTTCACAGAAGTAGGTCTTTGGGTTTCCCTGTACCTCTGACCTAGATTCTGCCTCCCCCTTTTCCATCAAACTGCCAAGGCGCCAGGGCAGAGATTCACCGAGGTCAGCGTTGGGCGCTTGCCAACGATGGACAGTGTGCGTCATCATCTCGGTGCAGCTCGCTGCAGAGTAAGGGGCAGAGATACAGGAAGCCAGATCTTGATATTTCTTTCTGCTGGAACCTACTGTCAGCTATCAAGTCACTTATTATCTAGTTAATTGATACTGTTTATATTGCTGAAAACAAAACCGTCTTCAGGGTTTATCACTGACATCTCTTCAACCAGTCTTCCTTCTACCCTCAAATCGGTACCAACATGCAGAGTGAAAACCTCCCAGCCCACAACTAAAAGTCACCTTACACTTGGTCTTGTAGCGCTGATTTGTTTCCCCCTTTTCCCCCCACCTCCACATTTTCCTCAGATTCACGAGGCGAGTTCATTTCCTGGTTAGGTCTCTTATTAGTCTTGTGAACTTGAGCAAGCCACCTATTTTCTCCAAGTCCGTTTTCACATGAGAAAACTGGAGGAAATAATGCTTGTTTCACAAAGTTGTTATGGAGATCAGATCAGATATCCCGATGTGAAAGTACTTTAATGAAAGATATAGAGTGTGTATACACTTCCCACAATCGGGGCTGCTTCCTCAACGTGTGGGCACCTGCACTCTTGTCCTACAGCAAAATACTCCTAATAAATCACATCTTTTGTAAAATCCATAGGACCTATGTTTGTTCCCAATAAATAAACTGCCTATTGTATGCACAATGGGAGGCCATGTAGCTATTTTTCCTACGACCAGATATTTTTAAACTTCCTATTTAGTTTTACAAAGCAAGTTTTGTCTTGGAATCAAAATCAACATATTCAAAAGCGGTGATTGTGCCTGAACAAGTAGAGATCTGGACTCCATCATAAACAGCACAAGCCTTACGTACTTGGATTAGTAACAATACAGTCAACAGAGGTAAAAAATCAGAACCCACAAATTTGAAGACTATTTTTGTTGTGCTTTATCAAATGAAAGACTGCGTCTTGGAGAGTAAAGAGTCAAGTCCCTCCCCCGCCTGAGTTACCACGCCAGCCCTCGGCTTCCTCTCGCTGCTCTTAGCCTCTCATAATGTAAAACATTTCTTCATTTCCAGCAGATAATACTTTCAGTGAAAAGGTAATTTTTGAAGTCTATTACTTGCATTCTTAGTGAAGAGCACAATGTAGCATTTTGTTCTAATATGCCATTGAAATTGTTTGAGTAGGTACACCATGGAATCAAATACAAAATGTCAAAATGGTTTCCATTAACTATGCACATTTGGACTGCTTCCGTTAATGGCCATGTTTTTGTTCTTTTCCTTCATCTTTACGTCTATAAGATGAAATGATTCAGTTGATGTAACTGAAAAGTACATTGAAAAAGGTAGAGAGCAAATTACAAAAGCATCAAGCCACAATTCCACCCACATACTTTATTTTATAATGAAGTTTAATAATGATGGAAACTGTCGCTAGATTTAAACATCAGTCATTTCAGCAATTGTAGTTAATGTGAATATTTCATACCGAGTAATGTTTTATAAAAACACGGCAAGGACTGTGTATTATAGTGAACTGAAATGTCGTAATGAAATCTTAACTAGATGCTATTATTGTAATATATATTATGTTAAGAGAAATTTACTTCAACTTGAAAAGATAATATAAGTACTGTTTCCTTCAACACTGTACGTTCAGATAAAATCATTTTACTTGGAAGAAAGTGGTTTTTTTTTCTTTTCTAGAATCAGCATGAGCACAAATAAACACCCACTACTTACTAGAATAGGTGTTGTGCTGATGTATCTTGGTGTGGAATTCACAACAAAAACATAATTATTATTTTTCTTTGACAAAAATTTAACTCCAGAGAGACACTGTGGTTCTTAGACAGTATATGTTTTCAAAGCCCCAGAAGTATTTGAGTTGTCCCTTCTGTCTCCCTTGAAAAGAAAGGGTAGACAGACAGAGCCCTAGACCCACACCTAAAGTAGCTCAGTTACAAGGGGAGAGAGAGCCCATGGCGGCCGAGGAGGGCTGAGCCCGGAGGCCACGCTTGCTGAGTCATTCAGCGGCGGCCTCTCTTTGCTTTGCTTCCTGATAGTATGGCTTCCTGCTGATGACTGCAAAGCAGGCATGGTCATATCAAAGGAAGTCAGCACCTGAGCACTCTCTCATTTTCCACTGCCTACCCACTTTCCACCCGCTCGGGGCACTCTCTGCCTATATCAAAGACGTTTAGCCACTCCCTGAGAGTGCGAGGGACATTTCACTTCATACTCGCATGACGAAGAAAGAAGCATGAAGTACATTTTCACCTCCTGGCATTGCCCCTTCTCTCTCCTAGCCCAGTAGGAAAGTGGCGAGAGGGAACCTGCTGGCCCTGGTACCATATTTGCCTCCAGGGCACAGCAGTTCCGGAGAGATTAGCCGCTAGCTGGCCACAGCCTTCCCGCACTGGGCATGCACTCGGGTCATTGCCAGCATGTTCACCTCACAAAATGTTCTTCCTTGTTCACTTTGGTTCCCTGAGTTCTCTGCTTCTGTGTGCATGCTCATGTTTTAACTCACCAGATTCCCTAAAAGATCCGGAACAATCAGTCTTTGCCACCAGATGGCAGCATAATACCATTCTAGTGTGGGAAGAGGTTTTAGAAATGGGTTTAAGGGACTTTGGATAAGTACTACTCAGTAAGCCATCCCCTGAAAGTAGGTATCATTTCCTTTGAATATTTAATACTGATCTATTTAAGACAAAAGGATCTATAGCTCTGATGAAAGAACCCTGTTTCATTTGGCTACTGCTATGCAACAAATCATTCAACAAAACTTACTGGTTTAAAGGGATAATGATTATCAGAATTCTGTACATTCAGCTGGCCGTTCTGGGTTTCTCTTCTGCTTCACAGGATGGAGCTGAGGTCTTTCACGGTGCACTTGCAGCTGAGACCACGGCTGGGGCTGGAACTTCTAAGATGTCTTTTCATCCTCTAAGGCCCCTGCCTTAGCCCTACTTGGCTATCACCATTCCAACCTAGCATAAGTTTCCCCACAGTATGACAACTGGCTTCCAAAACATAGCTTCCCAAGTGAACAAGACCCACTTTGCAAGTGATGATAAAGGTTCTGCTTGCATCTCACTCACTAATGTTCTGTTAGCCAAAACAGGTCAAGTGGCCAAGCCCATGGTCAGTGTGAGAAAGATCACATGTGGGCATAAACATCAGGAGTAGGGTCAGCAATGGGATGGTCTACCATAGCTCCAGAAAAGGATTTACAACTCAGAAGGGGCAAAGAATCAGAAAACTCTCCAGTTCTGATTTGCATTAGAAATGTCATAAACAGGAGCACCTGAGTGGCTCAGTCAGTTGAGCATTCAACTCTTGATTTCGGCTCAGGTCATGATCCCAAGGTTGTGGGATCGAGCCCCATGTCAATGAAGGGCCTCCCTCTCTCTCTCTCTCTCTCTCTCTCTCTCTCAAATTAAAAATTAAAATTAAAAAAAATGTCATAAATAGATACCTTCCTATTTCAGTAATCAGAGATAAGACAAATGGTGTTGACAAGCTTTTAAAATGCCAGAAAGATAGGCTTTCTGGTCTTTACACGTCAGTAGGAGGACACGATTCCAGGCTCTGGCCTTAGAATCGAAGAGCTCCAAATTCAACTTTTTAAGGACACCCATTATTGATCAAGCTAAAAGGGAACAGTAGGGCTAAGTAAACTTACAAACGACAGCCTCATCAGCCAGATATAAATTCAATCGTTTACAAAGACAGATGTACCTGATTTACAAATGGAGACTATTTGCAAACCCAGTCTTGATAGATAAATCTCCCCAGGAAAACAAATTATAAAAGCAGAGGTTGTTTTATGAACACAAATTTGGAACAAGAGGAGCTGGATATTCTCACTGGATCCTTCCATTAAGGTTGATGAATTGTCCTTCTCTGTTCCACAAACATCTCTATTTTAAGAACTGACTCAGTTCTGTTGAATTACAGCAACATTGCCTCTTCCCAGGACTAGAAACACACTGATATAACATTATTTTCACTCGCAAAGATTATGAACAGGATTTAAGAATGAAAGTCAGAAATTTTTTCTCAACATTATGTGTTGCATAAAGCCAGTAATTTTTTTTGTCTGAGATAATATTCACATTTAATATGCATGACCCAGAAACTACTGTTGACACAAAATGTTGATTCAGTAATGAGCACACTTCCATTTTTAATCTGATAATCCCCGTGGCTAACAGGTTGCCACAGCCAAATGATGCTTTTGTAGTTTAGTTAACATCTGCCGATGACTGATCCTAAGGACAGTATCCATCAACAATTGCAAATTTGCTTCCCAGAATCAAGATGACAACTAACACAGCGGCTGTGCACCCTCTCATGCTGTCTATTACATTCATTTATATATGAAATTTATACCCCCTACAAATGCAACTGACACCTGCCGCTGTTACTCCTGACCTTTCAGTGAATTCAAAACAAAATGGGCAATGAAGGATTTACTGAAACTCTTCAGTAAGAGTTTGTGTTTTTGTATGTGCATTAAGATAACAAACCCATAGTCTGCAAAATGGAATATGTGACTTTTATAGCTAGCATTTCCTTTAAAGAAACCTGTAAGCCAGACTCCCAAAATTCAGCTTTCATGAAGGGAGTGCAATTTTTCCATGATGATTATTCTTCCTCCCATTGCAAAATATTCTTCATCATCTGACAGCCTGGGATTGAGTGATTCATCAGAGGAGCGTGGAGAAATCATCAACCCATTAACTATGTCATATGTAAAAAAGCCTGGCTTCTTTCAATATTAAATATCTCATGTGTCAATATTAAGTTTCCAGTTCCCAAAACATGGTTACACAAATCTTTCTCAAGAAGTGTATTTATTTGAGCATGTGTTGAATGTATGTCCCATGCATGAAGAGCCAGTAAGTGGCTCTGCAATATGGAACCCCATTGGCCATTTTAAGCACCCAGTTCTTGGATTCACAACTCACAGTGAAACATCGCACGTTTGAATAGTTTGTCATCACCTCAAATTCAAATGTTCAGCTAACATTGAGCAATAATGTTGATGAGGTACTCAGAAGTGCCAGGGGTTCTCAGAACTAACCAAGAAGTCACAGGGTCGAGAGGGACTCATGTAGGATCAAGACTGCCAACTCCAAGTAGAGGAATTCTTCTTTTATTTGTTTTATAGAATTATTTCCCCTTAGCTCTTTTGACAAAGGGGAGGAAATACTGAGCACATAGTAAGTGCTCAGTAAACATTATTATGATGACAACACCTCTATTTCCTGTATGGGCAGATTCCCCCATGGTAACACAGACCTACTGAATCGAATGCTCTGGAAAAACCACCTGCATTTTAATTTTCCCCCATGAATCTCATGCAAGTGAAGTCAGAAACACAGATCCAGGGGGACTAATGGGTATTTAGTATATAAAAGAGGAACATCACTGCTACTTTCAAGAATTAGTAGTGGAAGTGAGCAAAGTAAGAAGACACTTGTTTTGTCTGGCCCAAAAGACAGCACTAGGATCTTGGTAAAAGCGAGAAGCAAATTTGGGCTCAATATAAAAAACTTTCCACAACGTCTGTGCAAAGACTGTGTAGGCTTCTTTGAGAAGTAGATGTCTGCCCCCTTGTGCCTGGGATTATTCACTGAATTGTAACCTTCTCCAGGATGTTTTCAGAGGGCCCTGGGGCATCTTTGGGGGTGCTTAGACCACCTTCCAACCTTAAGTGTCATGATTCTGGGCATTATGTCACACATGGAAACAGACATTCTCTAAGTAACACTCATGCCCAAATGCATTTGGTTTTTCCCCACCTTCACTCAATACATTTGTTCGAAGAAGAGTCTTTTTCAAGGATTTTGGTATGTGGAGCGTTCTTTGGAAGATAGCTTCAGATATTTTCAGATAAAGATACTAAATCGCGTATGCCAAATGTGCTCTGAAAGCATGGGTACACGTCTTAGAAAAATACACGAGAAGCCTTCTCTCAGGGGGCAGAGCCAGATGCTGCGGGACAAAACAGGAGTTTCCATTGGTGCCCATCTCCACCAGCAATTCCTTAAACAGCTCAACCATGCTCACAGGGCTCTTGAAATTAATCCTTGAAGCCTGATGGAACCTTTATGCTCCTTCTCACAGCTGCTGCTATGAGGCTCATAAAACACCACCTTGCTTATAAGACCAAACTTTAATCATACGTTAGGACTGAAAACACAACCTAAAAAGGCATAAAACCCAGACTGTTTCCATGCCACTGTAGCAAGTATTATAAAAAAAAAATACCTACCCACTTTTATAATATAGATTTGTGGAAGGATGAAAACGCTGCTCTCATTTATAGTTTCCTCTCAGAACGGACACTTATTTATAAATGAATGGTTCTGTAATCACCCAATGGCACCTTCATAAATCTCTCCAAGGTATGGTATGCTGTAACACATCTGATGAGAAATGTGTTTACTCTTTCAGGATTAAAAATAGAAAAACACAATAGAACAAGTTCATTGGCAGGTTCAGGTGGCCACTTAGTTTATAATAGAATCAGGAAATGAAAGTGCCCTGTGGTGCAGTAAAAAACTCTACTAGATCCCATTTTTAGCTAACACAAGCAAAGCAATGCTGGTGAGTTTCCTAAGTTGTCAGCATTAAAAAAAAAATTAACTGTATACCTCCTTTCAATCAGCCAAACATTTATTCAAATCTTCAGCTTGTTATTTCTTCATTAACAAGGTTTCCCCTGCTGCTCAGCAGAATATGTGAGGAACTTTGCAAATGTCAGAAGCACTCAAGTTGAATCAACCAGAGGAAGTGATAAAAAAAAAAAAAAGCCTCATAATCAAGTGGAACTACAGTCGTGGCACATTTCAAGCTGGGAAATAATAGATCAATACCCGAGGCTCTTTCCCATGGGATAATAGTGCTATTTGTTCTTATTTCGTGATTTGTTTTTACTCATCAAATCACAAGTACAATGCGTTTCTGTGTTAACCTTCAATTTGTAAATGATCATTTGTATTCGAAGCCTCCGAACACTGCAACAGAGAAAAGAGGGTGCAATTTTGAAAGAAAGGCTGAGTCTGGTGAACAAAGAAGAGCAAAATAACATAAGCAAAGCATTTTGGGGAAAGAATTAGCGCTTTAGGAGCTCCTGGCTAGCGTGTGACCGTCTTTTTCTAAAAGGTAAATCGAGCCTAGTGACGCAGGGTTTGCGGAACCTGGATAAATACGATTTCCTCCTCATAGGAAAAAAATGTTTATGGCTTCGGTTTAATCCGGGGTTAGGAAAGTTTAGCAGGTTCGTTTGCTTATTTTGGAAAAAAAAATGTTCATTATCTCAAAAGTGTAGATGTTTTACATTGAATTTTGTGGTTTGGTAAGGATCTTATTTGTGAGAGCTCAGCTATTACTGATCAAATACAAAACCTTATCACCGATTTCTTTTACATGGTTCTGTGTCAGCTTCGGCACCACTGTCCAATAATAAAACACCCCTTAGTCCATTTATCTTTGGACCAGTTTTTTTACATCATTTCAGATGAATATTACAATCTAACAGCTCCCAGTTATTAAAAAAAAAACTTAGTTCATAAACATGAACCATAGATACAAACCACAGATAAATCTTTGAAGACCGTTATTTCTTCATAAAAGATAATGAAACAGTATCCAGACAGAAATTCAAACCATTTCTCCAAAATCACAAAGAAGAGAAGGTTTCCATGTGCAGATAAAGAAACGAACCCATGAAATTTTCTCAGTGATCATGCACCCCTTTCTTAGGAAAATTCTGTTTTTCTCTTTTGAAACATAAACAGACTTTTCTATACTAGAAAGGGGTCTTTTCAGAAATAAGGGTGTGACCCACGACAAAAAGAAACAAGGAGCTGGTCACCAAGAAACTCTTCATTGCTAACTGATGACAGGGATGATCATGTCAGAAGCTTCCAGAAGGACCCAATGGGAGCGGTTAGCATGGAAGTGCTGGAGAAATCCAAAACTCACCCTATCAGCGTTTCAGCAGGACTTTCAAGTCTTCAAATATGGGTAGAAGAAAGAAGAGTCAGCATCCAGGACACCGGTAAAGGTTAGTTTTTAATTACCAGTGCCCATGTTCACTCATGGCCCCTATGGGAGGTCCTCACACCTGGCATCAGCATATTGACCCTGCTCATCTGCGAGGGTTTATTCTCTAGAGGTCAGACAAGAAAAGAGGGCAAATGTGTATTAGTCCCACCATGCAGCTGTCTGAAGACCCTGTCCACAGGGTTAGACACACCAGCCCACTCTCCCCAGGCAAAGAGGAGACAGTTGATGATTTGCACTAAAGATGGGGTGTTGGGAGAGGAACAGGGGATGGCTTATTTAATGAGGAGAAAGGGGAAGTTGTAATTCAAGGAGCAGAGTTTGGTTAATCTGCTATCATGGGGATCGATCTTAGGTAACAAACACATGAAACAGTAACAGAACAAAATGACTGCAAAGTCATCTCAAGACAAGGTCTGTGCATGAGCTAAAGTAGAGGCCGGGGATAAAAGCAGATAATACTTAGATTCATGTCATCCTTTCCTTTGCATTCAGATTCTGCTCAGGATGTTCTATAGGAAAGATCACCAGGTGCATCGTTTGGGCCAATATTTCCCCGGTAAAGCAAAGATGCGTCATTGCACTCTAGTGTTCAGGACATCTGCTTTTACTCGATGTTGCGAGTGGCTTTGTACACGAAGCTGGTTTCTTTTGTCAAACGAGTTCTCTTTCAAGCTGGCTGAGAGTTTATTTTTTTCTCTATGAAAATTCTACAGAGAACCTAATAGCACAGAATGGAGCCCAGAAATCATTTGTAATACTCAACCGCAACATGGATCTTATTTTATGCCTCCTTCTAAATAAGTCTTTTCTAAATATATTTTGGAGGGCTGACGGCACATAAAAGGGAGCTATTAAGGAGAACCACAGGGTGTCCGTGATGGGAAGGGCTGACTGTCCCTGACAGCCTTCAACTTTGGAATTCATGGAAAGGCAAACCACAAATATTTCAGAGACGAGCGAGCAGATAAATTTTATGCCACGTTGCCCTTCTCCCCTTTTTCCCCTCTTCCCTCTCGCCTGCCTTCCCAATTTCTTCTAAAATGCTACATCTGGGAGAGGTATTCTTGGAAGCTTTCTTGTGTCAACAGGATCTACATAATACAGACATATCAGCATCTTTTTAAAAGGTAAGCTTGCTCTGTCCATAGAAGCCTCCCAATTAGAATAGGCTATATTTATCTATACACTCGCTTGCATGGCTTTAGGAAGCATTACTCTATAGTCGGATACTCTGAGAAATGCCCCGTGCTTTCCAAACTGAATTTCAGGGAGGTCCTCGTGAAGCGAATTTGAATCTTATCCCTCATTCAGGTTTCAGCCTGTGACCTTGCACCCAGATTCCATGAATAGAACATTGTCCTCGCAGGGCAGAGGCTCAGTAACTGGACATTTTCTGGGTCCCTGGATTTGCACAATGAGATATCAACTCCAATCTGTGAGCACAATGCCACAGTGGCTGCCAGAAATGGCAGCAATATTGATGTCTTTCAATGTAGATCACATCACTCACCCTGCAGAGTTCAATAAAATGATACTGTAGTTAACAAGTTTTATAACACAAAGTTACTTTAAAACATGGAACTAATCAGAGGGAAGCCTGTTTATGCATGTCACCGCCACATTTAATTGTCAATAAATAAACAAAGATTTGCCTCACCTATTGTCATGTATATCGAGTAAGTCATTAATCTAAACTAATGAAGCTTAAGATATATGACAGACAGTTTTTATGGAGCGCCTCCTTAATGATATGTTTGCTTTTCATTTCAATGCCAAGAGCCCATTATCAAGAAAGCCGCACATTATGGTCCAAACGCATTGAAATCTACAGCACTACCCTTTGTTCCGGGTTCACAATGAGCTGTGCTTACACTTACATATTCATGTACTCTCTGAGATGAAAAGCATTAGTTAGAAATGGATAAGGGGGGGGGGGGCATGCATCTAATGCTCCTGTTCTGCTGTGGGGTTCCCCCCACCTCTGGATTTTTAAGCTCACCTGGAAAGCAAAAGGAAACTAAATCCAGTCCAATTCATGCACACGTCCATTTTGAAAAACATGAGTGAATATGTATCATAAACACAATGAGCTCTAATCACTAAAGAACACAAACCAGTGATGCCAAGCTGCAAACAAGTAGCGAATGGATAATAAAAGCAAGGCTTCTACACTCATTTTAATGTTCGCATTAGTCCTAAAGCGTTGATGGTTTCCAAAGATAAAGTAATTATTTCTTATTCTGCTTGTAGTTTGGAGGAGAATCATGTGGACAAATTAACATCTGTCAAACTATAATGATCCCAAAACCTGGTGACATGACAAATTCAAAATAGTTGATCCTTTGGGCCAACGCCACCCAGAGATGGTGGTAGGCTCCGAAGACCAAATGGAAGATTCAGTCGCCTTGCAGTTGGTTTACATAAATCTGGAGAAATATGCCTTCAAGGAAACCAGATTCCAGGGGGACACAATAGATCTGTGTGTAGGAAAAGACAAAGGACTAGTATTATGTATGACCAGGAATCTAGACTCTCTTGTTTCTCAGTGTGTTTCCAGCACTTTACTTGGATCCTGAAATTATCTGATGACAATCCATAAGAGGAACTATTGTTACCATTAGGTCATTGCCATTTATTTCATTTGCATAGCTTCCATATTGAAAACATTTCGATTGCTTGATTTTTATTTACATTAACTTGAATCTGCAAAGCTATGGATATTTCTATATATACCCAGATAGATAGATATAAATTCTGTATCTAAATCTATATCTAATTCTGTATCTATATCCTGTATCACAGTTCCTGTGATACAGAACTCTCAGAAATGGTTTTCTTTCATTAAAGTTTTATAAAATCAAGCTTAAAAAAAAATAACCCTGGTGACCACTATCGCCTTTAGCTCAGACTGTGCCACAGCCATCCTGAACCGAAAGAAGCTAACTGATTCTTTACATTTTATTTTAATGTTTATTTATTTTTGAGAGAGAGAGAAAGACAGAATATGAGCAGGGGAGGGGAGGAGAAAGAGGGAGACACAGAATCAGAAGCAGGATCCAGGCTCTGAGCTGGCAGCACAGAGCCTGATGCAAGGGCTTGAACCCATGAACCACAAGATCATGACCTAAGCTGAAGTCAGAAGCTTAACCAAGTGAGCTCCCCAGGTCCCCCAGGAAGCCATCTGATTCTTTAGAATTCTGGAAAAAGTACCCTACATGCTCTCTTAGTCATTTACTTCAGGACTTCTCAAACTTTGTAATCAAGGTAGTACTCCTAATGTGTAAGGCTCAATAATATATATTAAACTTATTATACAGAAAGGTTAAAGAAAGCAGTTTCTGGTTAATAAAGCATTGTGTTTGGTAAACAGTTTCTGGGCATAAAGGAAATGAGTTGTAATTCCTAAAGCAGTTGTAGTAAGATACTCTAGAACACGCTTTCTCAACTTGACCACTATTAACCTTTTAAGCAAAACTGTCTTGTGCGTTGCGGGATATTAAGCAGCACCCTTGACCTCTACCTAAGACATGTCAGTAGTGTTAACAACCGGTCTTAACAACCAAGACTATCTCCACACATTGCCAAATGTCCCCCCAGGGAGAAAAAATTACCCTCAGTTGAGAATCCCTGCTCTAAACATTCATATTTAATGAGCATAATCTAACCTTGTTTTGTTGAGACAAAAGGCACCTTAGAATCCTGTGACTTACCTAAGAAGAGGAGATCAAAGGCAGTTTAACATTCTAATTTAATGAAACATCACATCACAAAGCTAACAGTTAATATTAAGTAGTGAATATTTGTCTATTAGATCCACCTCTGAGGAAAACATTCATTATTTATACCATTTTGCAAATGAGAAAACTCAAGGCTCAGAGAACTGAAGTGACATGTCCAAAAAAAGTTGTGAAGTCTTGAGTGGATGTTCTGGGCTCACAGAAATCCTGGGCCCCTACAGAGCCTGCCTCCTGTTTAAATAACACAGGCTCTTTGGCTTCGATTTCCTCAAAACTACACGATCCACTGGATCATGATAACTCCCATTCATAATGTCTTAAATTTTTTTTCAACTTTTCCTTTTACAGGCTGCATACTTTTAATGCCAGAGTTTTACTGGACATGAGGGGCACCTGGGTGGCTTAGTCAGTTAAGTATCAAACTTCAGTTCAGGTAATGATCTCACTCTTCATGGGATCGAGCCCCATATCAGGCTCTGTGCTGACAGCTCAGAGCCTGGAGTCTGCTTCAGATTCTGTGTGTGTGTCCCTCTCTCTGCCCCTCCCCTGCTCATGCTCTGTCTTCCTCTGCCTCTCAAAAATAAATGAATGCTAAAAAAAATTAAAATAAAAAAAATTCACTAGACATGGCATAGCAACTTAAACCCCAAGATGTGTGAACCCTTTAGTATCTTGGGACAGCTAAAGAAAATCAAGATGTCAGGAGCCAACAAAGAAGGCCTTGGACCTCCTTAAACAATGGGCAAGTATATCAGGAGCCAAATGCAAACCAAGGTGAAAAATATTTGACTAAGACTTAGCAAAGATATTGTGACACTGCATTTGGGTTTAACATTGAAGGGGACATTTTCTCTATTAGCTCCTTTTATCTCATAAATATGCAGTGCAGTACAGTACAAATCCATCCCCTCTTGTCCTAGCTAGTTGTCTTAAAAATAGCTATTTCCATATCTCTGTACTATCTATCACCATTGACATGGTTAGTCCAGAGTTGGTAATAGTCACAGCTCAAGTATTAGGTATGGTCCCAAAAAAAGGATCAGCTCCCACGACCATGACTTGAGCCTCATATCAAGAGTGTTTACAGGTGGACAGGTGCTGAGAAAGAGAGAGAAACCATTCAACCACTTAACTTTTCTAAACACCTACTACCTGCTGCTCCCATTCCTTGAAACCCACTTGCTGGGTAATTAACATATTAGATCACTTTCTCCTAGGAGATAATGACCCAAGAGGTAAAAGCTGTCTGTCTCTGCCTCTAGGAGACTTGGCACCAAAACAGAATGTCCCTCTTGTAGAACCAATCAAAACAGGAATGTTTCAAGGAGAGTTAGTGTCTGTAAGGCTAAAGACATCCCTCTTGCTTTGAAAGGTGAGTTTCTTTTCTTTTCCTTTTTTTTAATTAAAAAAATGTTTATTTATTTTGAGACAAAGAGAGAGGCGGGGAGAAAGAACCTCAAGTAGATTCCTTGCTACGTGCGCAGAGCCTGACATGGGGCTCAATCTCACAAATCGTGAGATCATGACCTGAGCCAAAATCAAGGGTCAGATGCTTCATTGCCTGAAGCATGCAGGTGCCCTGAAACCTGAACTGCTTTTCCCATCCACCTAAGCATTTCTTCTCTTGGTCTCCACTACCCTTCACTCACACTGGGCACTGCCCTCTGCTCAGATGTCCCAGCGTCCAGGTCATGGAATATGAGAAACTGGAGAAAGAGCCCAGCCACCAGGCTCTTTCTCACCTACCCCTTGGGGACCTCTCCCACCACCTCAGTACTCAGGGGTTAGTCCCATGAGCACCTTCTAGTTCTTTATCTTTCTTGATCAAGAGGAAAGTTAAGCCCTTAGCTGCTAACTTTTATTAGTATAGACTAACACTTACATATATATATGTTACTCTATGGTGGACATAGCTATGCCATATATATACACACATTTATTAAATACAATATCACATGTAAGTTTTAGTATTATTCTCACTTTACAGAGGAAGAAATCAGGTCCATAAGTTTTAACTACTGAATACACCACTAGTAAGTGTTTGAACTGGAAATTAAACCCTTCTGGGCCCAGAGTCCACAATCATGTGACCAGTTCCTCTTCTTTGTTTTCTCTACGTCTCAAGAAGAATCTCAGTATAGTGGGCTTTTCATCCCCATCACCAGGAGGTGTATTATAAACTCAGGACTCTCCAATACCACTTTCTCCACAAAGCCTGTCTTAGTCCCCAAAAACAAGCATGGTCTCCCTCTCCTGACAATCCCCATCACAGCCTGTGTCTTCCTGAGCCATGGCCCCCAGTTAGCCTGTGTCTAGCTCTTTGACTTATCTGGCTGATCTTTGAATCTGTGTGTCCAGGGGACAGGTTGTACATCTTGCAAAGCTCGGGAACAAAGACGGTCACTAACATGTATGAAATGGTTCCAATGTGATGGGCTTTCTGCTCAGTGCTTTTTACAGTGTATCTTGCTTGATCTTCATCATAAATCTATGAAGTTACTTTCATCATTATCTCATATTCTAAATGGATAATTTGGCCCAACGTCTTCTTGCCAATGGCAGCAGATTTTGAGCAATTATCCTTCTGCCCATTGCACGGCACCACCTCTCTGTGGTGCCTGCTGTGTGCAGACAGGGCTAGGTTCATAACGGTGTTTGAGAGCCTTGAAGGCACCATCACTTAGCAGAGTGACTCTAAAGCAAACCTGTAGATCTGAATCAGTGTCTTCTCTGCCTCTTACTATGTAACTCTAGATGGCCAGCAAATCTCTCTATGCTGCAGAGGTTTCCTTATCTGTGAAATTAGCATTATCATTATGTGTTAGTATTAATATTATATAACAGCATCTATCTAATAGAGTTAGTGTGAGGATTAAATGAGTCAGTGCATGCAAAGTGCTCAGAACATGGACTAATCTGACAAAATAAAGATGAACTACTTATCTTCAACTCTTATTCAATTCACAATTATTACTCAAATTGTCTACATTTCCATGTATCACATATGTATGTGTTTGTGTATGAAATTAGATAATTAAAGTGTTTTTTGATGACAATGAAGGACTTGCAAAATCATTCACAAAGACTTCCATGAGGATTAATACCCAAAACTATTTTACTTAATGTCATAGTTTCTAGATTAGATTCAACTTGAGACGATACATGTCTTCAGAAGTCATGGTTGGCCAAGCTACTTGTATCTCGTAAAGGGCAAAATCCCCTCCTTAGCTTCTGTTTGGGTTATAGCTACCGCATGGAACCTTACCATGGTTATATGGAAATGGGTCAACTGAAGAAAAAAGGAGAATGTCTTCAGACCCTTTCTTTTCTTCAATTTCTCCTTTCTTCACGATTTTACTCATTGGTGACCCCCCACCCCCACCTCACAAAGTCAAATTTTGCTGTCCGGCATTTGTTCTCTTACTCACTGTCTAACCTCCTTGCTCCAAAAAATGCCTCTCTCCTAGTCAAATTAGAAAGCTTTGGATGACAGTCAATTATAATTCTGCTTTGACTTAATAATTATTTTCCACTGTCAATGATTTTCAATACGTAAGCTCACCCAAACCTGCAATCTCAACTAATGAAATGAAGGCTTCTTTTTCTTTATTTTTTAAATTTTTTTATGTTTTTTATTTAATTTTGAGAGACAGAGAGAGACAGTGCGAGCAGGGGAGGGTCAGAGAGAGAGGGAGACACAGAATCTGAAGCAGGCTCCAGGCTCTGAGCTAGCTGTCAGCACAGAATCCGACACAGAGCTCAAACCCACAAACCGTGAGATCATGACCTGAGCCAAAGCCGGACGCTTAACCGACTGAGCCACCCAGGCGCCCCAAGACTTCTTTTTCTTATTAAAAGAAATTCCAAAAAAACGACACCAGTAGAAAGAAAGCATAATCAGAAAAATTTTCCAGAAAACATAAAGTCAGCGAAGTGCTCCCCGTGGCCCCTACAAAAAGTACCAGGCTAGATGGTTGAATGAAATTCTACCAATCCTTCAAAGACTAGATGACCACAATGTTTCTGAAATTGTCCAAGGTATAAAAAAAGAAGGAAACTTTCAGGGTTTACTGCCTATGAAATAAGCATAACATATATACCTAAAGATCCTGATAAATATCATATACACATCTAAAGCTACAGAAAAATCTCACCAATATCAGTGAAAAATTACTAGGTAAAATATTAGCAAACAGAATCAAAAAGCACATTTTAAAAATCATAATACATCATAACCAAGTAAAATCCATTCCAGGAATATAAGAAATCACATTAGTGTAATTCACCATATTATAAATCTGAGAAAGAAAATCATATCATTATCTCCATAAATGCTAAAATATCTTCTAAAAATTTCAATGCTCATTAAAGAAACATTATATATATGTTTATATAATAAGGACAAACTAGACCCTAAGTCAGGGATAAGGCTAACACCCCCTCTACAATTACTACTATTTTTAAATGTTTACTTATTTTTGAGAGAGAGAGACAGAGCACAAGTGGGGGAGGGGCAGAGAGAGAGGGGTAACAGAATCTGAAGCAGGCTCCAAGCTCAGAGCCTGACACAGGGCTCGAACACACAAACTATGAGATAGTGACCTGAGTTGAGGTTGGATGCTTAAATGACTGAGCCATCCAAGTGCCCCACTCTTATTTTTAACTGCACTGGAGTCATAAACCCTGGCCATCTAAAAAAGGAAAACAATTAAAAGCATAAGAATTGCGGGGAAAGGAGGCAAAATTATCCATATATTGTAGATGACATGATAATAGACCTTCAAAACCTAGAGAACCAATGATAAAACTAACACAAACATTAAAGAAACTAAGTAATCTATTAGATATAAAATTTTATATCTATTAGATATATAGTAAATTTAGATATTAGATATAGATAGAAATAGATTAGATATAGATAGAAAATTTTATATCTATTAGATATAAAATTAGCACACAAAAAGTAAATAGCCTTCAGAAACATTTATAGCAAAATACTATGATACAATTACATGAATGTGCTCTCTCTCTCTCTCTCTCTCTCTCTCTCTCAAAGTATCATACTCACCCCTTTTTCTTGTGATAACATAAGATGATAAAATGCCTGCATGAGATGAAATATGGTAAGTGACAGAGGCATTGTGACAAAGTGTGAGGCTACTATTGACCTTTTGATACGTCAGTGAGGATCATCTGCTTATGGACCACTGTCGACCATAGATAACTAAAACTGGAAAGCAAAACTGCAAATGGGGGTAACGACTATAACACCAATAATTTCCCACTTTACCTGAGGCATGCCGCATTTTCATCTCATATCATAGAGTACTTGTTAACAACACCTCTTGTCTGTAAATTGTACACTCCTCTGATAATATGTCTGTTAATATGACATTATCAAGATTACATAATATCCCTTATGTAGTATTTATTCTTGCCAACATTTTTAAAACCTTATTTAATCAGAAACAATCAGGCAAATGAAAAAATATGGAACATTTTCCAAGATAAGTGCTTTGGATTCACAAAATGTCAGTGTTATCAAAGAAAAAAATCTTTGTGTGTGCTAATTGTAGTATGGGTGAGTAGAATATTCTTGTTTCTTAAGGGATAAATGCTGGGGTCCTGGGGTCCTGGGTGGCTCAGTCGGTTAAGTGTCTGACTTCGGCTCAGGTCATGAAATCATGGCTTTTGAGTTGGAGCCCCACAGTGGGCTCTGTTCTGACAGCTCAGAGCCTGGAACCTGCTTCAGATTCTGTGTCTCCATCTCTGTTTTCCCCTCCCCTGCTCATGCTCTCTTTCTTTCAAAAATAAATAAACATTAAAAAGAGAGAGAGAGAGAGACAAATGTTGACATATTGAGACAGCATATAATTGGGTCTTGCTATTTTACCCAGTCTAAAAATCTCTATATTTAAATCGGACTATCATATTTTGACCATTTATATTTAACATAATAATCAATTAAACCTTGGATGGCAAGCATAATTTGTTCTGGAAACATGCTTGTAATCCAAAGAACTCATATACCAAAGTGAATTTCAAGAACCATTGTGTCGTGATCGTGTGACATACGGCATCACATTCTACTCACATTGCAAGACATTGCTCATTTACCAAGTTAAAATTGATTAGAAATGTTGGCTCATCTTGTGGCACTCATGGAACAAGTTACTCACAATCCAGGGTTGTATTATATTTGGGTTTAAATCCATCATCTTGCTGGGTGTTTTCATTTGTCCCCTCTATTCTTTCTTATTTTAGTCTGTTTTCCCTTCTGATTTTGATTGAGTCTTTTTTTTTCATGTTCCATTCTTTCCCTTATCTTGATTTAATAGTCATATGTCTTTGTTTGTTTTAGTGGTTGCTGCAGAGTTTATGTAACTTATCACAGGCGCCTTCAACTGCTACTATATTACTTGGTGTATGATACATACTTCTACCTCTCCTCTTTCATCGTTTGTCCTATTGTAATTAGTCTCACAATACATTACCATTTTTGCTTCAGTTAAGAATATTTTAAAGAAATTAAAAAGGGGGCAAAGTATTTTATATTTACCTACATATATACTATTTCTAGTACCCTTTATTCCTTTATAAAAATATCTATACAGTTAGCATAATTTTCATTTAGTCTAATAATCTTTATTCTTTTTTTCTAGTGCAATCTTGTGGACAATGAATTCTTTTGTGTTTAGTTTCATTAAAATAAAATTTTTTTCTTGGAAAAATATTTTCAAGAAATACAAAATTCTAGTTTGATGCGTTTTTCCCCCTTTAAACATTTCAAAGATTGATACCATTATCTTTTGGTATCTATCTGCAACTATCTGATAAAAAAAACCTGTAATCAATTTTATTTTCATTTCTGCACATAGTAATTCTCAATACGGGGCAACTGTCCTCCCCACAACAGGAACAACTGTCATGTCTAAGACATTTTTGATTATCACTGGAGATGTTGTTATTGCCGTCTAAAGGGTAAAGGGGGGGTTGTGCCTGGGTGGCTCAGTAGGTTAAGCATCTGGCTTCAGCTCAGGTCATGATCTCACGGTTTGTGGGTTCAAGCCTTATGTCAGGCTCTGTGCTGACAGCTAGCTCAGAGCCTGGAACCTGCTTCAGATTCTGTGTCTCTTTCTTTCCCTGACCTTCCCTTGCTTGTGCTGTCTCTGTTTCTCAAAAATAAATAAAAACATTAAAAAAAATTTAAAGGGTAAAGGGTTAGGATGCTGCTATAGGCATCACATTCTACAATGAACAGGGAAACTTCCACAACAAAGACGTGTCCAGCCCAAATTTTAAGCAGTGCTGAGGTTAAGAAACTCTGCTCTGTACAAAGTGTGTCTATATTAATTTGGCTGATTTTAGTATTTTTCTCCTTATCACCTATTTGATTATGATGGGTCTCATGCTGTGTGCATATGCATGAGAGAAAGAGTAAGAGAGAGAGGGAGGGAGAGAGAGAGAGAGAGAGAGAGAGAGAAAGTTTTCCTTGTCATTTTCAGAGTTTTTTGGATTTGTCAATTTGTTTTTTATAAAATTTTTATGAATTTGGAAAATATTTGGCCATTAACTCTTCAAGTATTTCTTCTCTCCCTGTTCTCTCCTCCTAGGACTCCAATTATACATATATTAGACCATTTGATATTATTCCAGAGATACCTGAGAACCCATTCATTTTTTTAGTCTTTCTTTTTTTCTGTTTGCTTCCTTTTAGATTCTAGGACTTCAAGTTCACTGATCTGTTCTTTGGGAGCATAAATTCTGTCTTCCATGTATTTCAGTAAAATATTTATTTCAAAACTTGCATTTTTTGTATCTGGAAGTTCTCTGTGGTATTTTAATTTCTCTTATTTTTTATTTCTCTTCCCATTATGTGCATATTTCCTTTTAAATAGTTATACATTGTAATCATTGGTATTCCATCATCATCCCCCCTTCTGGATCTGTTGCAACTGACTGATTTTCTCCTGGTTTCAGGTCATGTTTTCCTGCTTCTTGGCATATCCAGTAATTTTGTTGCATCCTGGACATTATGAATGCTGTGTGGTAGAGTCTCTGGATTTTGTGGTATCCTTTAAAGAATTTGGGGCTTCATTTTAGCAGACAGTGTTACATGCACATCAATTTTCTCCCTTCAAGACTTGTTTATCAACGTTTCTAGGGTAGGTCTAGAGTAGCCTTTACTCCAGGAGTAGTTCAGCATCACCTAGTCATCATCTCCCTGGGGTCTCTGTTGCATGTCCTAGTGGATCACCTCCATGCTGATTGATTGGAGCGTGACATTCCCCCACATTGTGTAAAATTAGTAATTGTTCAGCATACAGTTATCTGGTCATTTTTGCTTAGCTACACGAAGCGTATGCTCTGCAAAATGTTATGAAAAAGCATTCCTGGAGTTTTTTTTTCTGAGCAGCTCCTGCAACTTCTAGCAACAACAGTCCCCTGAAACTCTAATCTCCATCTCTTAAACTCAGCAAGTTTATATGGTTCTTTTTAAGTTCCCCCTTCCAGTGTCTTCCAGAAGTTTGCTTATGGGCAGAAACCTGGAGAGATTATAGAGTTTATTACTTTTTATTTTTTATTTTTTTTACTTTTTGGTTCTCATCTCTGTAATCGTAGTTCTGTGCTATCTGCTGTTCAGTGTCTGAAAGCAGTTGTTTTGTATATTTGGCCCATTTTTAAAGTGTCTTTAAAAAGATAAGTCTAGGGCACCTAGTCAGTTGAGTGTCTGACTTCAGCTCAGGTCATGATCTTGCTATTCATGAGTTCAAGCCCCACACTGGGCTCACTGCTTTCAGTGCAGAGCCCACTTTAGATCCTCTATCCCTCTTTCTCTGCCCCCCCCCTTTTTCTCTCTCAGAAATAAATAAAACATTTTTTTTAAATGAGGATAAGTATAGCCCTTGTTATTCCATCATGGCTGGAAGTGGAGATCTATGCTGAGAAACGTGTCATGATGCCAAAAATTAGGCATACAGACAGAGAGTAAAAGAGGGAGAAGGCAAATGTGACAAAATGTTACTCAGTAGATCTAAGTTAAGCCTACAAAAGTATTCATTTTACTATTATTTAGTTCATTTTCTTTGCTTGCAAAATTTCAAAATAAGAAGTTGGGGAGAGAAATGACAGGGTTATGCTCTTGTTCCTGGTAATGATCTGAAAATTTTCACAAACATATTTCAGAAAGTTTTTTCTGATGATAATTTTATTAGCTTTGGTTAGAGAAAAACATATGGAGAGTTAACTATGGTTTTCCTCATGAAATAACACCACCTCACTTGCCACGAACAATACAGAAAAATATTTTATATGTAGGTTGCTGCCTGTCCCCTGATGGAGGTCCGGGTCTAGAGCAATAAGAAGACCTTGACGCCAAATCACCACTTTGTATAAAGGAAGGGATGGGAGTGGGTATAAGGTAGAGTGATCTTTTTTCTCTTTCTCACCATTCTTCTTTCGACAACGATCCAGTAATTGCAGCTTTCAGAAAACAACAGAAAAGCATCAAGTAGATTTGTTAGGAAGCATTACTCTGAATTTCACAAAATCAAAGCATTTGTACATAAAAACAAAAATGTGACCAGTAGTATATGATGAAAAATACAATTTTTAATGAACTTACTGGATCGGCATGCCAGGGAACCCGGACATAAGAAACAATGCAGAGATGGTGGTGGTAGGTGAATATCTCATCTTTGTACAATAAAGCTGATTCAAAGGAAACTGATAAACCTAATATCCTGGCATCTAGGCCTTTCAGTTGCTGCCCACCTACAAATCCCAGAAAGGAGTTCATCCCACAATCAAGAAGGTGCACAGAAGTCAAAATAAATTGGATAAATTACTTCCCATTTTTTATTGGTAAATATAGAAGAAATCAAAAGGATTTATGGAAAAATAAACCCTAACAAGGAAAAAGAAATATCATTATGAAGCTTCCAGAGGAGAAAATGTCTTTAAAACACTTTATCACAAGAGACAAAAGTAAATACTTTCCTTAACACAAAGCATCTTCAATAAAATAAAAGCAGACATCACCTCCATAAAGTGGTAAAAAGAGCCCTAGGGGACCAATCGGGTGATGTGGTTGGAAGGCAGGATGAGATTAAAACATTAAAATCTGGAATGGAAACAGAGTAGGATGTGATAAAGATGCATTTAGAGAGTATTAAGTTATCAGGCTTTAACCCACATTGGAAGCTGTTTAAAAGAAAGTCATTAGTCCTATAGATGACAAACCTTAGAAGTGTTTTCAAAATGTAGAGAACAAAAAAACAAAAGACGGATAATAAAATGAAAGGACAGATATTGGAGAGAGTAACTAGGACAGCTGAAAAAGAATAAATAGAAACAAAATGAAATAAGAGAGATCGAAGTACCTACTGTGTTCCAGAGAAAACAAAACCCATACCCTGACATAACACAGGAAAAAATTGAATTTCAAGAATAGGAATAATGCTTATAAGCATTGTTTCAAGGGTAAAAAAAAAAAAAAAAAGTTGCCTAAAACCATGAGATAACTTTTTGCATTTCAAGTTAGCAAAAATATTATGATGCTGCCGTTAAGAGCATAAACTTTGGTGGGATGTAGATATGAATTCAAGCACTGGCTCTCTCATTTTTAAGCTACGTGACTTGGGCAAAATACTTGATGTATCTCTGCCTTGGTTTCCTTATCTGAAAAATGGGGATAATAATAGTGCTAACTTCAAAGATTAAATGAGACACTTTTGTCACGTGATGGTGTCAGTCTATAGGAAGTACACTTTAAAAGGTTAATGATTATGACCATTCTACTTGTTCTTGGTGAGGTTGTGGTAAAATAGGACCAACCATTTTGTCACCCAATTCTGACATGTGGGTTTTGGGAGTGGGCAATTCTCAGACCCCCGCTGGGTGTCCCACCGCTCAGCTCAATTCTGACGCTGTCTACCAGAAGAGAGCATCTGATCCTAGGAGTTAAAGGCTCAGTCCCACAACCACCCTCCCCTTCAGATACCAATCAAAAATTCAAATTGTCCCTTGTGCTTCTCACCGAATGGCTATAAATCAGAGGTTCCCACAATCCCCTCCTTAGGTTCCATTAATTTGCTAGAGTGGCTCACAAAACTCAGAGAAACATTTCACTTGCTAGATTATCAGTTCAAAGGGACATAACTAAGAAACAGCCAGATGTAGGAGATGCACAGGGCAAAACATGTGGGCATGAACACAGAGCTCCCATGCGCCCCCCAGGCTTGTCACTGTCCCCACACCTCCATGCATTCACCAACCCAGAATGGCTCCAAATCCGTTCTCTTTGGGATTCTATGGAGACTTCATGACAGAGGCACAATCGATTGCATCATTGGCCATTGGTGATCGATCGTTCAACCCCCAGCTTCCCGGTTCTCACAGGAGCTCTGAGGGTGGGACTGACAGTTCCAATCCTCTAACCCAATTGGCTCTCCTGGCAAGCAGCCCCCATCCTGAGACTCCCTAAGGGGTTTTCCCAAAGCGACCTCATTAACATAAGAAAGACCCCTTTATTGCTCTCTTGATTCGGGAAGTCCCGAGGCTTTTAGGAACTCTGTGCCAGAAATAGGACAAAGACCAAAATCAATTTCTCATCCTAAATCATAGTATCATGGGCCCCTTATACACTATTGGTTAATGACAAATTATCAGTAAATATCATGAACCTCAAAGTCTTTGTATTCTTAAAACTTGCAGTTCCTTTAAAAAAAATCTCATCCAGGGACACCTGGGTGGCTCACTTGTTTAAGCACCTGACTTGGGCTCAGGTCATGATCCCAGGGTTCCTGGGTTCAAGCCCCACATCAGGCTCTGTGCTGATGGCTTGGAACCTGCTTGGGATTCTCTTTCCTTCTCTGCCCCTACTTCATTCATGCACTCTCTCTCAAAAATAAATTTTAAAAAATCTTTTTAATCTTACCCAAGAAATAACGGAAATTGAAAGATTTATGTACAAACATATTCATCACAATATCCCTCTTTTTAATTTTAAAAGTGTGTTTAAAAATGCGTAAAAGAAGTAAAATACCTCTTTTAACAGGTATTAAATTCTGTTATATTTTCTAATGACCTTTGTTTTATTTTTTCATTTTTTATTTCAACAAATAAAATATTAGTTCCCCATGTTTTCCTTTTCCTACCTCCCGAAAGGTACCACTGTTCTAAGGTTGTTAATCGTTGTGCACGTAGGTGTCTTCACTTTCTTAATAGATGATGTATTCAACAGTATTGGTTGGCAATCTTCTATTGCTGCTGGGGCTGGTTCTAGGTGTCTGAGATACTGCAGTGAACAAAGAGACAATCCCTCCTGCGATGAAGGTTACTTTCTAGGTGGGGGGAGGAGCAGGGGAGGAGACAGAAAATAAACAAGGCACTTAGCAGAGATATTCTATAGTGCTTTTGAAGAAAACGGACAGAATGCAGCAGGAGGAAAGGAATCTGGACATTTGCAGAGCCGGTTAGAGAAAAGAGGATATTTAGAGTGGGTTTAATTGGGAAGATGTCACCCGGACAAAGACTTAAGGGAGGTAAGCCATGTAGCTGTAAAGGGAAAGCGTGTTGCACACAGAGGGCATAGCCAGAGCCAAAGCCCGTGTCCAAGACAAGGGCTCAGTGCAGCTGTGGTATAGACAGCAAGGGAGCCAGTAGTAAGTAAGCAAGTAAGAGACACGGAGTCAGAATGCAAGAGCAGGCAGAGGATGGAAGCCATTTCAATCTTTATAAGACACCTGTCTTTTACTCTTAGAGAAACAAAAAGCTATTCAGAGATTTTGAGCTGATATGATGTGATCTGGCCTATACTTTATTTTTAATGTTTATTTATTTTTTGACACATAGAGAAGGAGAGGCAGAGAGAGACAGAATGTGAGCAGAGGCTAGGGGGTAGAGAGATATGGAGACACAGAATCCAAAGCAGGCTCTGAGCTGTCAGCACAGAGCGGGACCCAGGGCTTGAACTCACGAACAGTGAGATCATGACCTGAGCTGAAGTCAGCTGCTTAACAGACTAAGCAACCCAGGTACCCCTGGCCTACACTTTAAAAGAATCGGCCTGACTTCTGTACTTACTGTGGAGAGACAGGGTGTAAACAAAAGTACCAGGGGGGAGGCAGACGAAGTCAACTAGGGGAGAGGTGGCAGTGAATTGGAATGAGACAGTAGCAGGAAAGGTGACACTGGATGTATCCTGACAGAGCCAATAATATTTTCTACAAAACCTGAATATGGGCTGTTAATGAACAGTGGGAAGAATGGACTTGTCATTAACTGGGGTGGAAATGACCATCAGCAGGCGATATCTTGGGGAGAATGTCAGGACATATTAAGTTGAAATGTCCCTCTGCCATCTGAAATGTCGGGTAGGATGGGAAACATACCAGTCTTGAGTTCAGGAAAGATGTCTGAGCTGGGAATAGCCATTTGAGCGCCATCATCAGCTTACAGATAGTATTGAAAGCCAAGAAACAAAACCCAGGACCAGAGGTGAAAGCTTTGCAACATGCAGAGGACTGGGAGTGGAGGAGGTCCTGCAGAGACACTGGATCAGCAGGTGGAAAGACAAGACAGTGAAGTGGCTGGGAAGCCAATACCAGGAAGAGGAAATGATCACACGAAGCTAATAGAGCCAACCATTGGATCCAGGGACAGAGAGGTCACTAAGAACTATGAAAAGAGCTTTCCAGGACAATGAAGAGAGTGGAAACCTGACTGGAGACAATGGGAGAAGAGAATTGGAGAGTTCTATGGATTTTGCTTCAAGGGGGAACAGATAAATGAAATGGTAGCGTTAGGGGATAGGGATGGGGGCGTTAGAGTAAACCATTTTTTTAACCATGGTAGGGTGCAGGAGAGCAGGAAACAATGATGATGCGGAGGAGATGAGGAGAATGCCTGGAGCAGAGCCCCTAAATAGGGAAAAGGGCGTGAGCCTTGTGTACAAACGAGAGGGCTGGCTTCAGACACGTCCTGGTTATTTCATCTCCAGCATCAGTCACAGGTCATCCACAAACAAGATACAGTATTCTTAGGCTTTCAAGTTTTTCATAACATGAGTTCTTTGTCACTTTCTTCTTGATCCTAACCTTAAGTTTTAGGTGTTCATCCACCTTGACTCACTCGCCTGCTCTGTTCATTTCCTCCTCACAGCACCGTACTGCTATGTAGTATACTCAGTACATAAGTCTGTGCATTACTTCACAGTATAGATGAACCCTAATGTATTATCTACACCCTATTGACGGGACAGTTAGTTTCTGTGAACAATGCAGCAATGTCCACTTTTCCTTCTACAACACATAGGCAAGAAATTCTTCCAAGTATAGAATTAAAATGACATTGCAAAGCTATAGGATATGCACAGCTCCAATGCTATTAGATATCACCAAACTGCTACAAAAAGATGACCTGTAGCACCATCACATACACCATAAAATGATAAACTATGTAAAGTTTCCCAAAACAACAAAATTAAATGAAGTTTTAAGTAGTCACAGGCTACAATATCATGTAGCCATTAGAAATCTTTTAAGAAAATAGCTCATCAGGATGTTTATTATATAACTTAGTATTTAAAAGCAGAAAAGGAGGGGGCATCTGGGTGGCTCAGTCAGTTAAGGGTCCAACATCGGCTCAGGTCATGATCTCGTGGTTTGTGAGTTCGAGTCCTGCATTGGGCTCTGTTTTGACAGCTCTGAGTCTGGAACCTGCTTCGGATGTTGCCTCCCCTCTCTCTGCCCCTCCCATGCTCATGCTCTATCTCTCAATAATAAACAAACATTTAAAAAAATTTTTTAAGCAGAAAAGGAAATAATATCATAATATGTATTATTAAAAGATTAATTTTTAATGAAGCTTTGCATAGAAAAATGATCAAATGTAGGTATTGTCAACATTTTAACAGTCATTATTTCTGAATGATTAGATAATGAGTCACAATTTTTCCTTATTTTCACTTTTCTGTATATTCTAAATTTTCTGCACAAACATATATTCCTTTAGGTAAACTATTAGTACTGTTATTAAAAGAATTTCACAATGAATATTAAAATCTTTAAAAACAACAAAAAAGTACAAACTAAGGCTTGTAATCAGGAAAGTTGCAGTAAAAGTTCCTTTTGAGGGATGCCCGACTTCGGGTCAGGTCATGATCTCCAGGTTCATGGGTTCCAGCACCGCGTCCAGCTCTGTGCTGACAGCTCAGTGTCGGAAGCCTGTTTCAGATTCTGTGTCTCCCTCTCTCTCTGCCTCTCCCCCACTCATGCTATGTCTCTGTCTCAAAAATGAATAAACTTAAAAAAAATTTTAATAAATAAATAAAAGTTCCTGTGGACAAGTTTCACCCACTTGCTTCCAGCACCCTAGGGCACCCTACTGGACCATGTAAATGATCGGAGAATAAAAGTGCAGTTTTCTCTTCCAGGATATAAACACCAACTAAAATTGTACTATGATTGTATCCACTACTGCTTTAATCCACGGCTGTACTATACCCAGCTGTTCTGTTTTTGTCACCAGTGATTCCCCACCATGTCAGAAAATTCAAGTAGCACAAATTATGTCACCTCCTTTAGCACTTTGGCCCCTGGTTAGACAATAGAATCTGTTTAAAATGTAGCTGAATCAAGTAGACTCTGAAACTCCTGGGTGCTAGTGCGCTTCCGTTTGACCTTATAAGGACTCATTCTTCTTCAGAATCAAAGCCGTGGGGTTTTCATTCTGTTCTCAATGACAGAATAACACCTAAATATGAAATGATACCAGGGAGGAGGTATAGTTCAGCTGTTTGAACCTCTCTGTTGTAAAGTATTCAGTCTTTTCGTTCTTCATGGAAATGTCATACGGACTTACCATCATCTACAAAGCAAGAAAGAAAAAAAGGAAGGAAGGAAGGAATGGAGGGAGGAAGGAAGGAAGAAAAAACAAATAGTACTACTTGTATCTCACTTCTATTTTTGATATATAGAATTTAAACTATGTTTAAAATCCTCTTTGGTTTGTCTGGCAATGTTGTCTCTTCACCTTTATTTTCCAGCTTCTGTGAGATAATAAAAGGAAACCTCCCGATTTTTATAGAAACATTTACATACAATCTTGAAGTGAACAAGACGGCCACAAAGTCTATTTCCATTAGTGCAAGAAACAAAGACGGGCTTTTAACCTAGAAATGTCAGGCACCATTGCTTTCTGTATGGTATGAAAATGCTACATGTGTTGATGTCAAAGATAGCAATATGTCTATCTACATATGAACATTGATGATCGTGGTATGCTTCAACAGACTCCTGGCAAGCCACAAATAGGAATTGTTTTCATAAATGGCCAGCATAAAAGCCATTACAATATGGACTTTTTGCAACAAAAATAATCTAAACTGACGTTGAAAAACTTACCAATCAGCTTGCATTTATCATTACAATATTTTGCAAAAAGCCAATAAGAAGTGGAGATGGTCCTATTTCAGTAATAGCAAATTGCATCATTATGGGTTTCATTGCAAGCATGTGTGTGTGTGTGTGTGTGTGTGTGTGTGTGTGTGTGATGTAATAATGTAATATATATTTTATGTTTTACATCACAATAGATATATGTAGCATAATACAAATGCCCAGATACAAATCTAAATCCTTGTTGGTTATCATTGCAGGAATTCTCCGTATAAAGGTGAAACTATATAGAATGAGCATTAGCAGTCCAAAAATGCACAATAAAAAATTTAAAGGTCGTATTTTAAGCTGCCTTCCATACAGCCTGTTCATTTGTCATTTCAGCTTCTGTCTAAAATGCCTACTTACATATCCATGATATTAACTTGAAATTATCATTAAAATACACAAATAAGCAATTTAAGTATGGAACAATTTAAGTGTTGAAGGGACCTGGGAAGATAAGCTTACCTTTGAGTTTTCCAAGATTTCTCAATCAGCATGAAAAACGAGGAAAAATGAGTATGAAAAAACTAAATGAGCAGTGTCCAGCCTCTGTCTCAAAGATCTAGATCATAGGCCTTGGTCATTCCTAATCTCAGCCAAAAAGACAGTGCCAGCTCCAGCTACTTGAGAGAATGTGGCTTGAATTGGATTCAAGGACAGCTGAAACCAAAGACAAGTTCAGGATTCTCACTCTGCTTTTCATCTCCCAGCAACTCATTTCTCCTCTGCAGTCCTACCTTCCATACCCGAATACACGGCCTCCTAAAACTCCGGGCCCCCAAGAGGGACTGCAACTTTTTATCAACTCAAATGTAAAACAAAAATGGGAGTAGACTCTGATTTGGGTTACTTTGGGTCATATATGCCTATTCCTAAACCAATGCCTATGGCTCTGGGGGTGGGTACCAAGACCGTGCCAGTTTGCAACAACCGCCTACCCTTTACCCAGTCTTCATTGCCAAAAGAAAAGTTAAAAAAATAAATAAATAAAATGGCGGCATCCACTACATCTCATGGCAAAGACATGGCGGGTTGGGGCAGGGAGGACATTTTCCTAATAAGAGAGTGAATGCTTTTACTAGAGGCTTGGAGGAGTACTGACAAACCTAGTAATATATTCCAGTAGATAAATACATTCCTGCCAACTTCAGCTCATCAAAATAAATGTTCATACAATATGCTGAATTATATTTCCTTCCAATTAGTCAGGCTTTGAAAAAAGTAAGGAAATTGAAAACTATCTAAAATTCATGGAACACAAATTAGTCTTGCCTAGGCAACTCTTATAGGATCAGTTCTCATAGGGTCCAATTTAAACGGAGTCAGATCATAATTATCTGGTCTAGAAAAATATAAATCTCATATCTTCCCTGCTCCTTAATCTTATTGACTTCAATTTTCTTCTTTATCAATCTATTTCAACAAATCTCATTCTCACAGCTACCTGGAAAATGTAAAAATCATAGATGCATTAGCCACTTTATATGAGGTTTCATAGACATTACTAATAAATGTGTTTATCTTGAAAAAATAAACTGTCTATGATTTCAGGGATGTTTACTCCTATTTGTTGAAAACACATCTGATGACTATAATGGACACCATGACCACAAGTCATATCATCAAAAGATTGTTTATAACTGTGAAATCCATCTTCTTCAAATGAATTGTAGATTCTTCATTTTAAATACACTCGACACCCTGAAAATTCTTAAAACACAGTTGTGACCAAGAAGTCAATAAGTCTTATTGTTTTGCAGGTGAAGAAGAGAAAAGTGATTGTCCAGAGACAGGAAGGAGTGAGAGAAATATGCTAAATTTGGCTCTTGTTTAAGAACTGGAACAGTCCTCAACCAGCTAGACACAGAACTAGCAAGTGTTGGTTAAATGCCATCCTCAAACAAACAAAAGGAAAAACAAGAAAGCCACATTTTACTTGGCAGCTGGTGTTTTGTTTGCTTACTGTATCAAGGGAGTTTTTTAAGTTATTGTTTTCAATAGCAAGAACTCATTTGCACACATCTCTGACCTTGCCTTTCTGATTTTCTCAGAGATGAGTATAGCTAGTTGGGAACATCTGTGAACACATTGGGAGTGGAAACCTCACTTTCAACGTTATGGGCCAACTTCCCTCCCATTACAATTCCATCTCAGGATCAAGGTCATATGGGAAACTCAGCAGGTGTGGCTCTTCCTCTCTGATCAACTCACTTTGTTTTTTCTATTTTTATGCTCTCTTGAACACTGCATAATTAACTTCCCTAATGGTTATAAAACTACTAAGTAAATAAATGTAATGAGCTTCTATCCATATTGACAGAGAAGAAATATGACGACTATCAGATCGGCTCCCAGGAAATACACCAATACTAACAGGTTATTGGTAAAAATCTGAATCTACTGCACTGCAGATTCTAAGCCAGATTTGACCACCCCTCTAGCCTTTTAAAGAAATGAAGCAGGAGCCGGCTGCTGTAGACATTTCTGAGACCCTCAGAGGCTTTTTTTTTTTTTTACCATTTAAAGACCATAACACAACGTGACCATAGGCTTAACCCTTTATGCTCTCCTGAAAGTGGAAGAAGGTGGATAAGCTCAAAACCGATCCTTGGTTCAACCAGAAGCGTTTTCTGACTACCTGCTATGAACTAGAACTGGTCTAGGCACTTTCAAGGAAATCGTTGCGAAACCCTCCAACTGTCTTCCATCTCATTCAAAGTGAAGGCCAAAGTCCTTTCTGGGACCTAGAAGAGCCTCCAGGATTTTTCCTCCACTTCACTCCCCTCCAGCTACATCTCCCTTGGTGTATATTTTTCAGACCCTATGAGACAAGACTCTTTTTCTTCAAAGAGGCAGAAACTCAGGGCGCCTAGGTGACTCAGTTGGTTAAGCGTCCAACTTCGGCTCAGGTCATGATCTTGTGGTTTGTGAGTTCGAGCTCCATGTCAGGCTCTGTGCTGACAGCTCAGAGCCTGGAGCCTGCTTCAAATTCTGTGTCTCCCTCTTTCTCTGCCCCTCCCCTATTTGTGCTCTGTCTCTCTCTCTCAAAAATAAACATTAAAAAAAATTTTTTAAGTGGCAGAAACCCAATCAGACTAGCTTGAGCAAAAGAGGAATTTATTAGCAGACACGTAGCAATAAAAAGACCAAAGTATAGGCAGGCTAGAGGTGCAACTGGAAAGAGAAGTGTATACCCCTGTCCGTCCCCTGTCTGTGTGTCTCTCTACATGGGATCTGTTGGATGTATTGTTTTCTCCAAGCAGCGTCTTCCATGTTGCAAAAATAAAGACACCAGCCACTTCCGGCCCTAATATCTCCCAGCTTTGCCACCAACCAGGGACTCACCTCTTCCCCTGTTTGTGTCTGTAAAACTTCCAGGGAAGGATTCTGATGGGGCTGGTTTGGGCCTCAATCATCTGTGGCCAGATTGAGCCAATAATAAAAATGACCACACCATTCAGACTCCGCGATTGGGAGCATCTCCCAGAGGAAGGCATGGTGCTGTTACCACAACCTGCCCGAGGTGGGAGAGCAGGGGGAAGCTGGCTGGGTCCCATGATCATCAATGTCACCCATAAAGGCCTACCTTTCCAAGTCCCATCATGCACCATGTACTCTTCCTCATTACATGCTCCCTCCACATTTTCTACAGTCCACTAAATTGCATTCCCATGACAGTACTAAAAAGGCTTTATCAGAGCCTAAGACACAGCCCATTGCCACTAATAAACTGAGTGACTGCAAAATTTTCAACAGCTTGTATTCAAATATGTCCATTTTATTTGAGCCTTTTTAGTCCATTTTTGCCAATGCTTGGCACAAAGTAACTAGGATAAAGTACACATGACTGAGTCTAAACTTCTTACCAAAACAATCTTGTTATCTAATTATTTCAGTGTGATGTTTATATATGTGAGCTCATTTACACTGTGTGCTTTCCTGTACACAAAAAAACAGACCCAGCAGGTCTCCTGACAGCTCCCAAGGCAAGAGGCCAGCACCTTAGTGTCATGCGCTCATTTCTCTGGTGTATCTACTATAAACTGAGAGTCACCAACGGAGACCTTCATAATCATCTCATCTTTGGAACGTCAGAAACGTGGAAAGATAGGCCCTTGCCTTAGCATCATCTTCCTTTATGACTCATGCAGACAATAGCTGATCCAGAAAAATTGAAAAGACGTGGAGAATTGCATTTGGTTTTCGCCAGAGATGAGTCACAACGTAAACTACATTCCTGTGTGCTTACACACACACATACACATAAACAGAGCTGCCTCTCTGTGCTTCACAATAACTGCATTAAGAAATTTCAGATTCTCTTGGAAGAAAACCACCATTTTCAAACAGAAGTTTTGAGAACTTTCTTCCAGATTAAAAAAAAAAAAAGCCTATGAACACGTTCAGCTTCTGATAAAGCTAGAGTTGATTCTATTCAATAACATGATTCACCTTATTCCAGTACATGTGAGAAAAATCGGAGTCCAACAATAGCTACAGATATAGAAGGTGGTGTAACATCCTAACTGAAAAATTGGACTTGCTGTACGACAAATGACTACTCTTCAGAATATGGTAACTTTCCAAATAAAGGCTATAAAACAAAGCCAGGAAAATCCCATCTGTTAATCAATACCCAAAGAATGCATTCCATTTCCACCTCAACCACAGAAATCCCTCTATTAGGAGACAGACGCAGTCATTGGGGACATCATCACCATTCACTAGTATTCATGATTCATCATTCATTAGCCTCTGGACAGGACACACTTGCTAGAAGTCATACAAAAGAAAGTCTGAAATAGTTTTCACACTATGGGCTTTCAATCAAAAAAACCTGGGAGGAGATATTCAGTGAGACAAAAACAAGGTAAATGGCACAAGGAGAAGAATTCAGAAGGAAAATCTAAACCATAGAAGAAAGGGTCATTGAAATTTGACTTACTATTTGGGGTTAAATTCACCATCAAATATTAGAAAGCAGCTCAAATGCTTTAGGAAACATAATATTCCCAGGGACCAGAAAGAAAACAATAAAGAAAAGAAAAAAAACTACAAATCTCTTCAGGTCAGAGGCAATGATTTATTCATCTTTTTATTCTCCATAATCCCTAAGAGAAGAGTAGAGAAAACACATTGTAGGCTGACAATAATCCTACATAAAGGAACAAATGAAATCATACTTTAAAACAGAGTGGCCTAAAGATTTTTGGGCAGCACACTATGCCAGCTGGCCGGTCTGCACCCAGAGGTTTTTGTGGTCAAGTAAGTTCACCAATGCTGCAAAATATATCCCTTACAAGACACAGCCTGGAGGAAAATATAGGAAAATAGATCCTGACATTTACATCGGTCATGATTTCTTAGATAAGACACCAAAAGCACAGGCAATAAATGCTAAAACAAGTGATGCTATCTCAAACTAAAGAGCTTCCGTACAGCAAAGGAAATAATCAATAAATTGAGAAAAACCCCTGTAGAAATGAGAAAATATTTGCAAACTATATATCAAATGAGGGATTAATATCCAAAATATATAAAGAACTCATACAAATCAATAGCAAAAAAAAGCAAATAATCCAATTTTAAAGCAGGCAAAAAAAAAAAAAACCACCTTGAATAGACATTTTTTTTCCAAACAAGACATCAAAATAGCTAACAAGTACATGAAAAAGTGCTCAACAGAAGACATCATTAACAATATGCAAATCAAAGGGCGCCTGGGTGGCTCACTCAGTTAGGCGTCTGACTCTTGGTGTCTGCTCCGGTCATGATCTCACAATTCGTGAGCTCAGGCCCTGTATCAGGCCCTTTGCTGACAGCATAGAGCCTGCTTGGGATTCTCTCTCTGCCCCTCTCTATCTGCCCATCCCACACTCACTCTCACTGTCTCCCTCAAAATAAATAAATAAATAAATAAATAAATGTAAAAAAAAAAAAGAATATGCAGGTCAAAACCGCAACCAGAGATCATCTCATACTTTGGGTATCATCAAAAAGATAAGAGATAACAAATGCTGGTAAAAATGAGGGGGAAGAATTCTTCTACACAGTGGAAGGAGAAATTCATACAGCCATTATGGAAGTCAGTCTGGCAATTACTCAAAACACTAATAATTGAACTCTCCTATGATCCAGCAGTCCCACTCATGGGTACGTATCCTAAGAAATTGGGATCAGTATTTGAAAAGATATCTACACTCCCATCCGTGTTCATTGCAGCACGAATCACAATAACCAAGATATGGAAACATCCTAAATGTCCTTTGGCAGATGAATGGATAAAGAAAATGTGTACATACATATGAACATTGCATAGAAATAGAATAGAATGATGGTTGTCAGAGGCTGGGCGGAGGCAGAAATGAGTGATGGAGATTAAAGACTACATGTTTTCCGTTATAAGAAGAAACGATTTCTGAGGATCTGATGTACAGCATGGAAGGTATCTTAATGGCACTGTATTCTAGAAAGTTGCTGAGAGTAGATCTTAAGCATTCTCACCAAAAAAAAAAAAAAAGAGTTAATTATGTGATGTGGAGGATGTGTTAATTATATGATGACCTTGGTAGTAGTCCACAATACATATGTATATCAAATCATTACATTGTACATTTTTAATATATACAATTATATTTATCAATTATTCCTCAATAAAGTTTCAAACATAAAATAATAAATACTCAGAGAAATCCCGCAGTAAAGAGAATGTTTAAATGTTATTAATCCTATTTTTCTCAACTCAAATGATCTCAGAAAAATTTTTTTTTCACTTTTGCTTTGTTTCGCTTAACACTTATTGTCAGCCCAAGACTATTCCTCTGTTCTAAGGCATACAGTTTGGGAAACACTGCCATAAAAAGTCAGGGAAGGGAAATATAAGAAATGGGGAGAGAAAGTGACTTAGCTCCAAGAGGTCAGAGATTATATGTTTGACTTAATGATTATATCTCCAGAGCCTAAGGGAATGGTCAGAAACATAACATGCTCCGTAAATATTTGATGAATGAGTGAATGGAGGAAGAAGCAGTAAAGGTTAGGATCCTTTGTTTAACCTCCGGAATCCTGCCTCCATTAGCCAAGATAAGGGAGATAATAATTTGACAGGTTGTTAAGGTTGAGACAATGGTGGGAAAATCATATGGAAATTTCCAGTTGGATGGATAGGATTCAAATCAAACTCAAGATCTGGGTTGAAGGTAATATTTTAGCAGTCATCAATTTAAGATGAGGATAGATGGGAACACTCAAAAGGAAAAAAAGTGAATGAGAGTCCTGCCTGAAAAGAATTTTCCACTAGGTGCTAAGGGGTGGTTAATATAACAGGAAGGGATCCATGTTTTTTCTTCTCATATGTGTCCCACTCTAGCCTCCAATTCCCTATCGGCTTTTTATCTGTTTCCCCAGCTCCATAAATAGTTCAAAACCCACCTGTCCCATAGTACAAGAAACCTAAGAATCTTCCTTACCAAGCCTCCCTCATCTAGCCCTGCAGTCAGAATTCTGCTTGACATTGAATGATTAGCTCCACTAGGTAGAATAAGTAAGACAAATGACAAAAGAACTCTATCTTTACATATCACTCTTCAGCATATTTTCAAAGATACTGTCTTATTTAATTCTCACAACAACCCTGTAATTTACACCATCATCTCCTGAGAAGAACAATGAAGATAACACACCAATAAGATCACACACCAATAAGAACATGTAGGCATGGAAACAGGGGGATCGTTTGTTATCTCTTTTAGAATTAATTGCAAGGTATCCATTTAGCACCTGTGTCATAGAAACCAAGAAATGAAAGAAATTTAAGTCAAAGAAATATAATTGTACCCACTTACGGGATCCCTGAAAATATTAACAAACCAACCTAAAGATAAGGTAAATAAAGATGATTGTCTACTATAGTAGACAATATGGCAGATCATTGCCTTGATCACGTTGTAGTGGCATCTTGAAGGGATAGGTAAAGTCAGACTATTTATGAGGTTTTGGAATCTGGGTTAAGACAGATCTTTCAGTGTGGGGGCTTGAAAGGGATTAGGTAAAGTCATGTTATAATAGTTTAGAATTCATGGACAAAGCAAGAAGAGGACATTGACGCAAAGTAGGGAAGTCTCTGGCAGTAAGCATTATTTAATGCTACCTACTCAATAGCTGAACAACGTGATGTTCATTTAAATGGAGCTTTGCACAAAGTTCCTGGTGTGAGCAATAAAATTATTTTTGTTTTATCTTTCTGGGCAAGAGTTTCTTAGAATAGTAAAGTCATGTTGATGGAAACAGTGGAATAATAGCTAAGTTAGTGAATACAATCAAATAGTACAATCATGGTAATATAGATGGTTTTGGTTCTCAGGACCAAAACAGTATTGTACAGAGAAAAGAACAAGTACTTTGGAGTTATCCAGACCTAGGTTTGGAAAACATTTGCCACATATGAACTCTGTGGGTTCAGACAAGTTACAAAATCTCTGAATACCACCACACAATGTAATCCTCTTACTCAAGATGCTTTGTAGGAAAATGTAACCCATCAGAGCCTAGAAAAAGAAGAAAAAGTAATGAAATCCAGGAGTATTTGGGGACAGAGGTGGAATAAAGACGTAGATTGCACTTTGGTGATGGAATCATGGTTTAAAAACATCTTTACCAATAAACTACAAATTTATTCCTAGATATCCATGCCTTTAATTTTGTTCCCTCTGTGCCCCATGTTTTGATGGACAGGATTGAGAAATAATTTTGTAAGTAACATCAAAACGAATGAAGGGAAGGGGCAGACAATTCATCACAATGTATTAATCAACAGTGTTTTAGCCTACTTAGCAAGATTGATATTTTAAGTCTAATGTTGAAGTTAATTATGACAATAAGAAAGATCACTTAATTTCTATTAGGGTACTGACCCTCTAAACTGTTGAAATGTCAGCTAGTCTCTGGCATTAAAGAATATGCACTAACTCCTTCTCTTTTAAAATGTTAATTGAACTGAAACAAAAGTCCCTCATTTATAAGTATAGATATTCCTATTGCTTCACGTGTGAAAAATACATGGCAGATCAAACATAAATGTACTGATCACCAAATGAAACACAAGAGGCTTAGAAATATAAAATGACCAACTTCATGAAAAGTGTGCATGAAAATAAAATGAGAAGACACTTCCTTTTTGAGTGACAAAAACGCTGTCAAGGAAAGTATAAGAAAGCTAGTTATTTCATCATGGAAATGGTAGTACTTGTCACACAGAAAAAAATTTGAACCAAAAAATCCTGTCATATTTCAGAGAGGGGAGACAAAAAGAATGAATAAAGCAGGTTTGCACTGTGCAAAAGCTTATCACCGGATCTGAATCAGAAGGTAATTGCGAGTAGGAACTGGAGACAATAAAGCTCTCTAACATTGAGAAAGCCAACGGTTAGACAGAAATTCGCTGGATTGACTTTGGCAAAACTCACATACTTTGTCATGACCATAAGGTTATTAAAATGGAAACTGAAATTGGAATTGAAATAGTGCAGACCCCAAGAGCCAGAAAGACATTACAGAAACTAAGGAGCCAACCCTTTCCCCGGAGGAAGTAGAATTGAAAGTCACTGCTGTAATGAAACAATGAAAAGATTGATGTTTGGAAGTAAGTTCAAGGACTTGTTTTATTCAAAAAAAAAAAAAAAAAAGGAAAAAGTTTTAAAGACTGTTTAGTAGTCTAAAATATCAATTTACAGGAAAAAGATAATCCCTGGGTAACCAAAACACACTTTTCATGGCAATTAGGTGTTGATGAGGTGAAAGCAGTAAGAGGTGACCACATAAATACCAATCTGAATAAGCTGTTTTAAAAAGGAAGTCAAGCAAAGATTTCAGGGACTTGAGAGCACTGACTTCCCTCCCACACATTGGCTGCTTAAAGGGTAATACAATCAATTTCTACCCATGAAATTAGTCTTGTCCAGGCCCGGCCCCTAGAGATTACATGCCCAGCCATGTGATCTAATCCCAAAAAATACCAAGTCCATCTGACACAACAGCCCTACTGTGTGCTGTCACCTTGCTCTCCCATGCTCTTTGGCCTGCAATGATTTCCCTGATGTCCACTGCAAAAATTCATCAACTTTACGGCTTTTGGGGGACATGTGAGATCATCTTACTTACGTGACTCCAGCCAAAGAGGTGAACGTAGAAGTTGAAGAATGTTGAAAACAAACCCACTTATCTCAGTGTGTAGTTGCTCTTGTTAACACGGCTCAAACGCCTGAGTATTTTATGTCTTCACACAAAATGCTCTATCCTTCTCCGTCCTTCTCATCTTATTATCCTCTCATTCTCTAGTACTCTCTTTGCCCCTAGACTACTATTTCATAATCAGTCCCCTCTCCTGAAATCCCTAACACAGAACATGCTTCAGAGCATTCTTGATGTTTGAATTGGCTGTGGTCAGGTTCTGATGCAATGGAAAAGATGGTTTCAGACTTTCCCCCCAGGAAAATTTATGGAAGGCAGTTTGACTACTCCTCTTATGTCATCAAACAGCAGTGTTTCACGGTTTCCCTGGAGAAGGAAATTTGCAAGATTTCGGTCACCGTTATCCAGAAGGCGCAGTCTTCACAACGGTTTTTACAAACGTACCACTTTACTGGGTCTACCTAGAGATGCTTTGAAGGTCCAACTTATCACAAGCTAACAGCAGGGAACCCAGTGGCAGCCAAACAGGACTTTCAGGCGTCTGGGGGAACACTCCTGAAATCTCTGGTAACTGTGTAGGATATCATCCTAATACACTTACTTCAACATAAGAATCATCTGGGGGCGCCTGGGTGGCTCAGTCGGTTAAGCGTCCGGCTTCGGCTCAGGTCATGATCTCACAGTTCGTGGGTTCAAGCCCTGTGTCAGGCTCTGTGCTGACAGCTAGCTCAGAGCCTGGAGCCTGCTTCACATTCTGTATCTCTCTCTCTCTCTGACCCTCCCCTGCTCACATTGTCTCTGTCTCTGAAAAATAAATAAAAGCCATTTTAAAAAAGAATCATCTGAGAATTGGTTGTAGTAAATCAAATCTGAGGTATCAAATTGTAGGGTCTCCTATATTAGACAGATCTCCCAATCTTTAATTAGAGCAAAGTAAGGATTATTTAAAATTGTCATTTCTCTGGCAAACTTTTTAAATTAAACACAGGTGCAAGAATGTAATACATATACATACATACACATTTATACAGACATACATATATATGAAATCATGGCCATGCCAAGAGAAACTATTTTCTTGGCAATTGAACATAAAGAATTCATTCTGAAAATTATATCTGTAGAAAGTAAAATTGTGTCTGATTAGAGAGTGTAAGTGAAATCTTGTGAATTGCTTTCTAAATTGTATACATAGAAAAATGAAGGGGACAGCATAGGATTATTTCCTAGCAAGCTAAATGTACAAACATCAGAAATAAATGAGGGCAGGGATAGAAATACAGTACATAAATACACGCAATAAAGCCATACCAAAAAATAGCTTTAGGTAAACCAAATTACACGGTTATAAAATCGAATTCTATTGTTAAGGAAAAGTTCTCTTCTAAATTGATAGCAATAAATTCAAGAAGCAAACGAACTCCCACGTGGAATTACCTAAAACAGATCTTTGAGAAACATAGCTGACCTAATTTTCAATTAAAAAATATTTAGTATTTATTGACTAGTCTCAATTTTAGATACTTGGGAATGGAAAGGAAAGGATACTACTTTAAAGCTCAGGCTGCCAGCCCTCAGGGCTTTCTCCACATAGAAGTCCTGAAAATCTCTACATCCAAAGAGGGAACTCGACATACTTATTTTCACCTTTATTTTTAATTTATTCTAGAGCTATTCTTCTCTTCCATATTGAGAAGAAATTTCTAGGAAAATAAAACCCTACTAATAGTGTCAGCGGATCAGAATTCCAAACATCTCATCTTTAACACTGTTTATAATGCACAGTAAATCAGCATATATTGGACAACAATACTCAAGCCAATATATTTTTTAATGTTTATTCATTTTTGAGAAAGAGAAAGACAAAGTGTGAGCAGAGGAGAGGCAGAGAGAGAGGGAGACACAGAATCCGAATTGGGCTCCAGGCTCTGAGCTGTCAGCACAGAGCCTGACTCAGGGCTCGAACTACGCAAGACCACGAGACCATGACCTGAACTGATGTCACACGTTTAGCTGACTGAGCCACCCAGGCGCCCCTCAAGCCAATATTTTTTTTATAACAACATTTGAGAAACTGTAATGTAAGTCTCTAGGGGCTACCTTGTTGTCACTGACAACATCATAATGCACATGTCATGACAACAGAGTCAAAGTTTTCAATGCATTTGACGTGCCACAAAGCCTGTCACATATCTTTTCCTTAGAAATATTAGCAACTACGGCACCTGGGTGGTTTGGTGGGTTAAGCATCTGACTTCAGCTCAGGTCATGATCTTGCAGTTTGTGAGTTTGACCCCCACGTCAGGCTCTGTGCTGACAGCTCAAAGCCTGGAGCCTGCTTCGGATTCTGTGTCTCCCTCTCTCTGCCCCTCCCCTGCTCTCTCTCTCTCTCTCTCAAAAATAAATAAACATTAAAGTTTTTTTTAAAGAAACATTAGCAGCTAATATACACTAAGTGATTTATTTACCCTGCGATTAAGGGAACTTCTCTTTTTTAATGGCAAGCTTTGTGATGTTACTTATGCTTTAGTATTCTCTCCATTAGGTCACAGAAATAGTATTTATAAGCAAGAACAGCGCAGTTGGCACTGTAAAACCAATAGTCACTTGCTCTGATACCTGAGAGGAGCAGGATACTAATATAGAGCTGTCTGCATGACTATTGTTGCTAAAGCCACCGACAGAAGAAAAAAATAAATAAATAAACTCATTGGAAACTTTCCGTCGCTGTTCTCATCCTCATCCACTAAGGTGAAGTACATTAGGTAAATGGACCATTGTTTTTCTCTGCCTCTGGAAATATCCTCCTGGGAACCAAAAGAGAAAGAGAGACCCATGAAACAGCCGATGAGTTGTACGGCTCATAGCAAGCGTCACTGCAGCCCAGATGGTGACTTCTCGAGAGTTCTAGGATGGTTTCACAGAGCAGGGCGTCCATAGCAACCAATGAGCGCAGGTTTAGAGAATGCGAAGGACCTAGAAGCTGAAAGAGTGAGCCTTAGCCCTTCACTAACAGGATGCTGGAGCAGTAGCTCATTCAGATGGAAAGGAATCCATTGACTAAGACGAAGACAAATGCCTCACCAACACACATTATGATCATTTTTGTAATCGGCGGGTAAGCACCCCTGAGAGAATTAATACCTTTGTGGGAAACAGGCAAAGACTTCCTTCTGTAAGCAAACAAGAACTAGTTAAAGAAATACTATCCACAGCATTCGCAAGAAAAATAACATGTAACTGGATCAGATACAATAACGTACGAAAGCGTGTATTTTGGTCACCCGGAACCTCGTACATAATTAGCACATGTCGTCAACTCTCCACACCAAAATGCAAGATACAACTGAACGTTGACATGACCCCAAGGACAGGTTTTCAGCCCTTCCTCACTTGTGATTACCATTCTAGCCATCTAAATCTTGCTTTTAAAACACAACCCTGGGGGCACCTGGGTGGCTCAGTCGGTTAAGCATCCGACTTCGGCTCAGGTCATGATCTCACAGTCTGTGGGTTCGAGCCTCGTGTCAGGCTCTGTGCTGACAGCTCAGAGCCTGGCCTGCTCAGATTCTGTATGTCCCTCTCTCTCTGCCCCCTCCCCTGTTCACTGTCTGTTCTGTCTCTCAAAATAAAGACATTAAAAAAAATTTTTTTAAACACAACCCTGGAAAAATACAGGCTTCAGTCATAACTCACAGCTCACTCTGCATCTGATCAAAAACCCACTGCCAAGGGGCACCTGGGGAGCTCAGCCGCTTGAGAGTCTAACTCTTGATTTTGACTCAGGTCATGATCTTTCAGTTCGTGGGATGGAGCTCCACGTCAGGCTCCTGCACTGACACCACGGAGCCTGCTTGGGATTCTCTCTCCCTCTCTCTCTGCCCCTCCCCTGCTCACACTGTCTTTCTCTCCTAAAATAAATAAACATTTATAAAAAAAACCACTGCCAGGTATGATGAAATTCTAGAACATAAGCCAGCCCTTAGCAGGCACTACTAAAGATGAAACAAGCCAATAGGCACTCTGGATTACCATGGATGTAACATCATGATGAAAATCATTTATTCACTCATTCATTTATTCAACAGAATACATTAATTGCACTCTCACGGCTTGCTGACTGAAATGGAAAAGTAGGAACGTGGAACACATAATAAGAAGAGAGACGTGAAAATCCTTTGAAAAGTATAAGATGCCATATAAATGACAAAGGTGACGATGATGATGATGGTGATGACAGTACAGTCATGGTCAATTGGAGACAAGGCAACACAGTCTCTTTAAATAAAGGAAAATCGTGTCTACTCAGAATAAAAAAGTGATCACTTATTCTAACTTATTTAGATTTTCTAGAGCAAAGACTCTGTAAAAAGTTAATTTTTCAGATTCAAATCCGTTAACAGAGGACCATGGGGAATGTTTTATTTTGAGGGCGAAACAGGTAAAAAGAAAACATTTCTTGACATAGAGCAGTGCTAATTAATTAGCAGCATCTTATTTAAGAGTTTTATACATCATTCAGGAGAAGATTTCAAGTGAAGTTTTCCTATCTGCAAACAACTCTCAACTCGCAGGCAACTAAATACCAAGCAGGCTGGGGATAAGTTAGATCTTGTGAAACGGTGGCATGAAAAACTAAGTTTGATGATCAGGAATGAAAGGGGACATGTAAGGAGAAAATCACGGAACAACAGTTTTGAGAGAATGGCTTCCAGTGGGGGGAAAAAAACAGAGAAGAGCCTGTTGTGACGTTATTGTCATTGCCCATTTATGCATGAACTTGGCCATGGCTGCTCATACTGTCCTTTTTCCATGTGAGTTTATCCACATTGTTGTTTTGACAGGCGTTGTCAAAATAGTTTTAAATGTTTTTGGTTTGTTATCAAAATTAAGGTTCTTTGAGCTTAGAAAGATTTAGAAACAAGGAGTACTGGGTTTGGTAGCAGTGGAACAAATATTTCCTACTGGAGGAATGACTACAATTCCATGTTTTCTGGAAAAGCAACAACAAAAATGTGTTTTGCAGCCTAAGAAAGGAAGATACTCTCAAGTGGCTGAAGCTAGGATACATTTTGCTAGAACTTTCAAAAGGTGGCTCATCTCGAACCAACTGATGCCCCTAATGGGAGCAAGCGTTACCCACACAAGAGGTTTTGGTGCAAATGTAGACTGAGGAAGCACATGTTGCATTATCCAAGGTGATTAAGACACTGAGTGATCTTTTCCTCTCTTAGAAAAGTAACGGTGTTTCTTACAACCAGTGGTGTATTAGATCTAATAAAATTCAGTCAGTGAATATTTTGGGCTTCAACCTGTAAAAAACATTGCAAATGTGCAGAGGGAAGGCCAAGGCAGGTGGCATGGAGCCCGAGGGTATGACTGGTCAGGGTGGGGACATACATCCAGCCATGCGGGGTCACATGGGAGTTTCGTTGTCTTCAGAGCAATGGTTAGTCATGACATGTTTTCAATAGGAATGAGGGTTGTGGTGGAGGTAGAAGGCATAGACTTACATGGTTAAAGCTGATTCTGGCTGAAGTTTGGAGAAGCCCCCGTCACCTCCACTTCTGTCAGACAGAAGTAAGTTACAAGCCAGACATAGGACAGCCATGACTCAGGAGGTGAGATGGTGAGGAGTAGATATTGCCAGGAGGCATTAGAAGTACTTTAATATGTATATGTAATAGAGTTGGGGTTGTTTTGTTTTGTTTGTAATAATTTTTTAAACTTCTGTCTTGACCCAGGTTTGAGATCTTGACCAAAGGCTGGCCAGTTCTTCCTCTTGAGACCATTAAGTCCACATCCCCAATCGCCTCCCCTATTGGGCTCTTGCAATCACCCCAAGGTAGGTACCAGATAAACAAGTATACCCCTAGCTCACTGAAATGATTCACATGGGCCGAGCCTGAGCCTGTTTGTCCTGCCTTGCCTGCTCCTTCCTGGAGAAACCACAATCAAGGCTCCTGCCCACATTCCCCTCACCTCCATCCCCGACCTCAGCACATGCTGTTCCCTCAGGAAACTGCATGCGACAAGCCAGAAGTGTCTGCTTAGCTTCTCTCCCTCCGTCCGCATCTGGTCTCACCATTCCTCTGTCCAGCTAATTTGGTTAATCCTGCTACAATAATCCTGCCACAATCCAAAACATAAATTTGAATTCAGGCAAGTCTCAACTAGTCAAAATATTAGATGATAATGGAGGGGGGGCAGGGAAGGACAGTACAAATCTAAATGTTGCTCAAACGTTTACTGAGTCAGCGATCAAACTTATTAAGAACTCGTAAGACGGAGAGAACAATAACAAAGCAAAAACAAAAACCCAAAACAAAAACCAAATTACAATGTCCTTTCCTATCAAATTTGCAGACAAGAAGCAGAATCACTTGATTTGATTTTTATGTCATTTTTTTCTCCTGTCCATCCTCTGGCAGAGATGCTGAAGAACAATGAACAATTACAGGCTCAAAAAGCAAGCAGAGAAGAAAGGAGGAGGAATAAAAGCCTGTTTAATCTTAAAATTAGATAAGTAATATTTGAATAATTGTGCTTTGACTAGAAGAATAGCATAGCTCCCGTCCGTAACAAGCCTTGATAAGTGTTTGCTTGTGTGAATAAAAGAGCCAACAGGGTTCCTTAATTGCAGAAATTCATTAAATTAATATTACTTATAGGATGGAAAATTCATATAAAAATATAACTCAAAACTATATTACATTCAAGAAAATAAGACGTGTCCCTTTGACATGTGTTCAGTTGGTAAGATTCCTAGAGTGTGTTCACAGTTTAATCCAACTGTCTTTATAGATCTACATATATACATATTCATGCATTTGAATAATTTTGCACATATTCAGTTTGGGATGTATTTATTCAGCCTGATCATATTGCAAAGTCTGAGGTATTTGATGAGTATAAACCCAACAGCACATGGAAGATAAAGCTCCTATTTCTAAATCTGTTTGCGACTCCAAGAAGTTCTGGTTAGTTCAGAAGAGTTACTTCTATTGACAGGGATCCAAGTGGGGATTAAGATATTATGACATATACACTCTTAACAGATAAAAGCAGGAAGAAAGACAGCCGAGCTAAATAAGAATGTCAGGATGAATTGCACACCATTCTTTAGGATAAAATTTAGTCTTACCTGTGGGGAATCATCTCTAATGTACAAGGCAAGAGAGATATGATTTAAGATTTTAAACTTGGGTTTCTGTACGTAAGGAAAATAAAGTTAAAAATGAAGTTCCTTGTGTTTGAAAGGTTCTCAAAAATGACACAATTAGCCTGATTTCTTTTTATAAGCTTTTGTATCTGCTGGTACTTGGAGGGCTCATACAAGTGGCAGTGACCTTGACCACATCTGATTATTAAATCTGCTTTTAAGTCCATCGTAAGAGTTAAGATTATGCACACCTGTTGGCTATTATTATAGGACTCCATCTCCAGTTAGCTCAGTTGAAGAGAATATCCTGCTAATAAGGGCCCTGTGGCAGGATCTATTTTTCTTAAGCCATTTAACCTTGTACTGTCCTTGCCACAGACCATAGCTAACCCATAAAGTCAGGCCTTTGGTCATAACCTAGTCTGGCTAGAATGTGAATAACAATTCTACCAACCAATTATGAAAGCAGCTCAGAGTCTATCCCTACTGATGACAATGGTATGACTTAACAGGTAGAAGACAGATCAACCTAGGTACCCACTCTTGCCATCCATCCCCCCAGGAAACTCTTCAGGGGGGAAATCTGATCCAACTCTGCTTTAACCACTCAGAGACTTCCCATGGTTCTGCAGGGGATGAAGACAAGAAGGCACGACCTTGTACATTCTGCCCCTCTGTCTCGTTCTCTGCCATTTCTTCCGGATTCCATTGGGCCCCCACTGTCGTCCTTTGCTTCTCCTCTTATCCCCACGTCAGCCATACTGCTCTTTCTAAGTTTCTTAAACACATGAAACCCCACACATTCACTTCCAACGTATCTGCTTCCAGGGGAGAACACTGCATGATCTGGGATTTAATGTTGCTTTCCCAGAGTAGCCTATAATCTCAGGAGAGCCGAGACGATGTCAGTATCAGTCTCTGCTCTATGTCCAGGACTAAGCAAAGTTCCGGAGATTTAATAAAAATGTAATACATACTTGTTGAATGAATTAATTAAATGGCAGCAGCATCTTAGGAATAAGCATCCCTATTAAATTCTTGCTTCTCTGTGTGGCATGTCTTTGGGGAACCATTTAATATCCAATAACACCAAAGACTTTCCTCTTGGGGTCTTGTCCCTGCCCCCTCCGGCCTTCTTTCTCACAACTCCCTCATTAATACTCTAGATCAGCAAGCATTCCCCCCAAGCACAGTAGCCTTTTCTCACCCTCAGCCAGTAATTCCTTCCTCTCGATTTGACTCATACTCCATTTTCTTCCCTTGGCTCCTTTTCACTTATTCTTCAGAATGTCATATGAAATGTCTTCTCCCTGGGGAAGCCTTCCTAGACAACCCAAGGCTCCTCCTAGCTGACTCCACACTGTATTGTACATATACTTATTTTATCACTTAGCAAATATTATTTACTTGGTTTATTTCCAAGTATAATTACAGTAGCTCCTTTACGGCTAGGAATTTATCTCATTTCCCAGAGTGGTGTATGGTGACCTTTCACTAATATACAAAGAGCTCTTAACAAAAATTTTAAAAATACATATTGGAGGTATCTTCTCACGGCCCATTAAAACTAAAATATAAAATGCATCCTATAGCACAAAATAAATTTTCAACAATTGAATAAAACTTGGCCTATTTCCTGATGGTATTTGGTTCTGTTTATGTAAACCAATCACACCAGTCAAGCTCACTGAGACCAAGTAGCTATGGAGATCTTCTATCAATAGCTTTCAATAATCAAAATGTTACTTCGGTTGGTAAAGATCTAAATGGTTCCTTTCATATCTGCAAAAATCACATCAGATATTCAACCATGCCACACGAGCTGGCATATGCCCACAGATAAAAATCCAAGTAAACTCCCGTCATATTTTTCATTTCTTTATTAAATATACATAGGTGCGATCTCAAGTCACAATTTTCATAGCTTTCCAATAAAACCTGAGGAGTGATGCTCATATTTCCAGTTATTAGGTCAATTAAAAACGTTTGCATACAACAGAAGTTGAGGTTAGGGTAAAGATCAAGAGCCATTAAGTAGAAGAAAATAACACAAACAGAAAATAAAATATAGTCTGTGCAAACTGTTGAATGGGAAATAAAATTTCAGATAAACTAAGATAAGACAAGCAAAACTTAACAAAAGGCAGTCATTTAAGACAAACGTCTTGAGTGAACAGGATGGAAACCACCCCAGATATCCAACAGCTGCCACTTCTCTACTGCCAAGATTCTTTTGAAAAGATCTCTGTGAATTGAGGTTGGCACAGATGATCTCAAAGCAAAGACTTAATATACAAATTCATCAACTTCATGCAATGGATGAGTCAGCATAGTTTTATTCCCCTCTTGGGGCAAAGTCATCGCGCCCCTAAGGGGTTTGGGGATATGGTCATAAACACGACTGCTTTAACCTGTAACATATGCATGTACACATCTCACATCGCTCACCAACAGCCATGGCACAAAGATGAGGGGAGATTTCTGAGCACCTACTGGAGAGTAATCTCACATTTTCTTTCATGGATGCTACTGTTAATAGCTGCAATATTCTAATATAAGAAGTAATACCTGGGGTGCCTGCGTGGCTCAGTTGGTTAAGCATCTGACTTCAGCTCAGGTCATGATCTCATGGTTCGTGGGTTCAAGCCCTTTGTCGGGCTCTGTGCGGGTAGCCTGCATCGGTTTCTGTGTCTCCCTTTCTCTCTGCACCCTTCCCCGCTCACGCTCTGTCTCTCTCTGTCTCTCTCTCTCAAAAATAAATAAACATTTAAAAATGTTTTTAAAAAGAAATAATACCTGTTGGCTTAAGAAACTCAAATTCAATTTATTCTTTATTTGGAAGCAAAATAATATATTTGTTAAAGGTCCCAGAGAGCATCATCTTTTTCTAGCATTAGCTGGATTTGAAACTTGGTGTTTAAGAAAGTGTTGAAGTAAAATGCAGCCTTTGGCATGACTTTTCTTTCAATTTCAAAATCTATAGAATCTATGGTTTGGGACAAAATTGCCTTTTCATGGAGCTAAGAAACTGGTAGGTTTGAATTGAGCTTGAGCTGACAGTGCTCAGAGAGAACGGATAAATAAACCTAAGAGTGGAGGGCTCACAGTCCAGCAGGTGCAGCCCCTTCTTCCGCCCCCCACGGGATGCGACGGCACCATTTTCAAAACACTCAAGATCTATTAAAGTAGATCATTTTTCTTCTGTAAGGGTCTCAGAGATATGATGCAAAGAAGAAAAATATAACTAAATACAGCTAATCAGCCTATTTCAAATCAAGGTGATCGTTTGTAGAAAAATACAAAATAATTTCTGTGTAATGACTCTCTTGTTTAACATTATCATAGCAATTTCCCCCAACAGTTCATTATTAAATGCACATACTCATACCAATGGTTGAAAAGAATCACGTAGTAGTGTGAATATAAGGTTTCTTACCTGCCCTCTGACCTCCTTAGTTTACATAACATCAATGATGCTGAAGATTTATTATTTCTGAAGAGGGAGAATAAAGCCATAAAATAAAAATATCCATGTTTATTTAAGCTACTCAAAGCTTTAGCCAGCTTTCTTTAGCTCTGGCTCTTGGTGGCTTTCTTCACTCCTTCTTCCTCCGAGGCAGCCCCTCCCCCCTGCCTCTCCCAGGCCAGCTGGCTGGCATCCAAGGGGCTAAGTGCATCTTAGCCCATTGAATCAAGCAAGCGTGACATGGAGTCATGACCCCTTCCACTGACACATCTGGGTAGACAGTGGCCAAAGACCCAGCCAGGTGGCCTACATGTGACACTCGGATGGGAAGGGCAAGACAAAGGGACTCCCAGAGCACTAACTGGTGACAGCGAGAAGTTCAAGAGAATCACTAGAAACTTTGTGAATTGGAAGCGAAAGGAGTATAGTCCCCAAGATCAATGAATGGAAAGAAAAATGGCGCTGATCCAATGGAATACTCAGGGTCTGGCCATTACCTTGGTGTGTTTGAACACAGATCCGTGTGTGTGTGTGTGTGTGTGTGTGTGTGTGCGCGCGCGCGCGCGCTGTGTGAGTGCAGGTGCGCACAACATCTTGCATTTTTAGGAAGTGGCCTGTTCTAAATAAGTAACTTTCCCAAATAATGCAAGGTCTACCTCTTATACCAGCAATTTTTTTGGTGTCAACCTTTTTAAAAACTATTACACGTTGTTACCTTTTTGAACAAAGCGCATGTAAATAACTGACTCATCTTTTTGAGGAGGTGGGGCCATCATTATTAATATAATGGGACCCTGCCTCTAACATGAGTAGAACGGTGTAGCCATTGATCCACAACTCAATGTGACCCCCACACCAGGAGCCCAGCCTCCCGTGCCTCTTCTGGCTCCCTGGTCTTCCTTCCACTTGGCCCCACTCTTACATGGGCCTGGTGGCTGCTACTCCACTCTGTGATTACATACTTGAATCTACATCCCTCATTCTGAAGATGATTCTTCGCCTGATACAGAAGAAAGATCAAGGTGATTTTGACAGATTTTCTCACCATCGCTCAGCTTTTTCTCTTCCCTCTGGGATCACCGCTGTGTTCCGGAGACTTAGAACTAATGAAATTCCCAGCACTCCAGATAAGTCTGTCTGTAAGTGGCACTTTACTTTATGAAACCACAAATAATTTGGTTTTAGCTTAAGAGAATAAAAGTAGTCTTTTGTCTAAAAATATTTTTCCAGCAGCCTACAAATATCCATCATCAGGGATACTCATTATCAGGTTATGAGCTCAGAGCACAGCCCACCATCACAGAACAAAGTTCTGAAGGAGAATCAAAAAGGACAACTGAATTTGAGTGGAAGCGCCAACAATATTCTAGAAAAGAACAGACTGATGGGGAGAATGCGAATGGAAGCCTTTAGGAGATCAGAGCAAGCACTGAGTATTTGGGAGCAAGCTCCACAGTGAGTGACAGGCAACAAAGAGTCGACGGGGTTACCTCTCCCCATCTCCATGCCCCCACGTGGGGTTAGTCCTGATTGGGCAAAGCAGAAACAGAGAAGGGGTGTCAGAGGGTGCCAGACCACACCTCACACAGAGCTCTGATACATGCACATAGGGACTCTTGTGTGACAAACAGGTCAGTGTCAAAATGGGTTAAAATACCCCCCTGATGCTGGTACCTGGATGGCTCAGTCTGTTAAGCACCTGACTTTAGCTCAGGTCATGATCTCAAGGTTTGGGAATTCAAGCCCCACGTTGAGCTCTGTGCTAACAGCTCAGAGCCTGGAGCCTGCTTCAGAATCTGTGTCTCCCTCTCTCTCTGCCCCTTCTCTGCTCTCTCTCTCTCTCTCTCTCGCTCTCTCTCTCTCTCTCTCAAAAATGAAATGTTAAAAAAAAGTTTTTTAAATACCCCTGGTGGACTGGAGGCAGATGCAGTAGGAACTTGATAGCCAGAAACATCACTAACAGTTCTCTTTAGAAGAAATTATTGCTTAATTTCAACCACAGTTTATTAAGAAATCCAATTCACTCACAATATATAAACCCATATTTCTGGCCTTGTAAACAGTTAGGTAAATGTTGGGAGAGTGCTGGCAGCAAGAACCTACCTTCAGTATTTTGATTAGTTCCACTTGGCTTGTGCAAAATTGCACAGTTAAATAGAGCAATGCCTTCGCAGTGACTTAGCAATTATTCCGCCATTATATTGGTCCCCCAAACCTTCAGATTTGGCCAAATAAATATTTTAAAGGGATCATCGTTAGATCTTAACAATTTTATCCTCAATAAATGCTGTAAATGCACTCCTCTGAATATACCTCTAAAAACATTGCATGACTAGAAATCATAAGCAATATAATTTTTCTGAGTAGAAATTTTCCCCAAAAGATCACATTAATCCAAGCAGGCATAAAACAAAATCATTCCAGACTGAAAATTGGGGATTTATATGTTTAAAAATAAGCACAGGTATGGGAATAAACCTATTAGAGGCAGAATAAAATTAAAATCTGGAATAAAAATAACAAGTGTATATGAGTGAAAGCCTGTCCTCATAAAATTCTGCACAGTCTCTTATCATTTCATATTCTCTCAGTGAAGGGCACACAACCTACCTGGGTGTTTCAGTTATCAACAGCTGTGTAACAAATCTCCGCCCAAAACCTAATGGCTTAAAACAGTAAGTGGTGACTGAACTTGATTCTGTGGGTGCCTGTGTTTCTTCTGTTCCATGTGATGAAGGCTGGTGACTCTGGGGCTTGACGGTCTGAGAGGCTGGGGTCTCCTCCGCATGCTGTCTCCCTCTGTAACCTCTTCGAGGTGTCTCTCTCTCTCTCTCCAGAAAGACAGCCCAAGCCTCCTCACAGCATGACAGTGGGTTCCTGAAGAATAGAAACAGACATTTTGGGGGGCGCCTGGGTGGCTCAGTCAGTTGAGCATCTGGCTCCAGTTTTGGCTCAAGTCATGATCCCAGGATCGTGGGATTGAACCCTGGTTGGAATTCTCTCCCTCTCTCCCTCTGCTCCTCTCCCCTGCTCACATTCTCCCTCTCTGTCTCTCTCTCTCTCTCTCTGTCTCTCTCTCTATCTCTCTCTCTGTCTCTCTCTCTCTGTCTCTCTCTCTCTCTCTCTCTCTCCC
>PJEM01003017.1:0-138604 GCA_004023845.1 Helogale parvula | reverse complement strand
CATGGATCCACAATAACACCAAAAACTGAGGACAAGCAATGAGCTTACTTCAGAATCAAGGAAGGGTTGTAGACTGTTGATGGAAAGAGATGAAAAAAAATCCCATTAATGACTGATGCACATTCTACCTCCTGAATCAAAATGATGAGCAGGGAAATGATAGATACCAATTCTTAATGTCAACCCTTAATATGGCGACAGAAAGGTGCACTAACCTAGAAACAAGAAGTACCCAACAAGAGAGAGAGAGAGAGAGAGAGAGAGAGAGGTAAATCTACTGAAGCAGCATATGAACATAATACAAAGACATTTGTTTTCTACTATCTTTCTCTGTGTCCAATTTTGTATGGTGCACAAATTCATGATATGTGGACACAGATTATGAAGTCATGAATGAATACATTTTATTCTGGATAACAATCAAGATAAGCAAAAACAGGGGCACCAGGGTGGCTCTGTTGGGTAAGCACCAACTTTGGCTTAGGTCATGATCTCGTGGTTCGTGAGTTCCAACACCAGGTCAAGCTCTCTCTGACAGCACAGAGGGTGCTTGGGATCCTGTTTCCCTCTCTCTGCCCCTCCCCCCTCATTCTCCCTCTCTCTCAAAACCAAATACACCTTTTTTTTTTTTAAAGATAGTCAGGAACAGGGAGGGGAGGCCAGCTATGGTATGCCAAAGACTCCCCCTGATTGTGTAGGCACCAGAAGTCAGCCTCTGATGGCATTCCAACCTGAGATAAGGCTGATAGCCTGGTTTGGGAGGAAGACACATAAATTGAGGCTAAAGACTTGACACGGAGCAGAAGGGTGTGATGCTAATAAGGCAGAACCCATCGGCCCTCAGGTGCCCTTGGGAGCAGGATGGATTGTGATGAGAGTTAATGGTCATCACCATCCCAACAATAGCAGTGAACACTAAGTGTTGTCTGTGTAGCCCCATTTCCCCAATGAGGAAATAGAGGCATGGAGAGATCAAATCATGAGATTAGGCTTATTCAATGTAAAAGCGTAAATGGCAGAGCCAGAGTTGGAGCGGAGAGTCCAGAATCTTTCTTAAGCACCTCACGACCTTGTTGTACCTGTGGCATATGCACCAGCCACACTGACTTACCGACGCTGAATTCCACTGAGGGCAGGTGTGGCCATGCTTCTGGTACTTTGGATGTTATTATTCTAGAATGTTCTGACTGCCTGGTCAGTCTCACCCATTGTGCAGGGCAGCTGCACTTTCCTCTCCTTTCTGCCACCTTCTGAGCTTTAACCATGGTTTCCTGCTTCCTCAACACAGCTCTCCTTACAGCAGTGGCCAAACAAGTTGTCCAACTGTTTGGGAGAAAGAGATCTTTGATGTTTAATGATGAAATAGTTGGTCTTTTTGAAGAGTAAAGGAAATCGAAGTAACAACCACCCCTGAACCTACCACTCGCAAGTAGAATTGAACCCTCTTGAGTACATCTCCCTGGTCCCATTTCCTACCCTCCTCCGCCTTTCCCTGAGCCAATCACTATCCTGAACTTCAGATTTACCTTTGTTATGCATGTCTGTAAAACTTAGCCACACACATTTATAAAATAATCAGGCAATCTTATATGTTAGTAACTCGGTATGATGGGTACACTATAAATGCTCTTTTTCTGTTCAACATTTGGTTTACACATCAATCCGTGATGATCCATGTACTTCTGGCTCGTTCATTTTCTTTTCTTTTCGGGAACAGAGGCAGAGATCACTCTGAATTGAGTAGATTCAGTGTGAAACCGTGCAAGCGTCTTTGACAACAGCTCAATACTCCTTGACCCTTATACTCATGTATGAGCCCTTACTCCAGAGTGAGCCCCAGCTCTTTTCACACACATCCTGTTTTCAGTGTGCTGGCATTCTCCACCTGTGCGTGCCTCCAAGCCAACTTTCTTCTTTTGTGTCTGATGCCGTGAACTCCAGGTATTGTGGGAGTGCACTTAAATAACTCACCTGTTGATGAATATTTAGATATTTTTGTTACTACAAACCATGGGAATGACTAGCGCTCTTAATGACTTTCTGTGAAATTGTATCAGTATTTGTTCGGAGCAGTCTCATACGTATTAATTGTTGCATCGTGTTCCCTTGTGTTAAACTGCCACAGTGTATTTTCTCTTCTACTGGTGGATATTTCCATTGTTTCCAGGATCTCACTCTTCCAAGCAAAGTTGAAAGGACTTTATTTTTCATGTCTGGTTGTGCTTGTGTGAGTTCTCTGGTTGCTTGCGTAAGTGTCAGATGCTGCCAAATACCTACTAGGAGCATGCAAGGCTCCCCATTGCTTCGCTTATTTGCCAGTCCGTTGTATTCTGGGATTTTACACTTATTTTCAAAATAGTAAAATTGTATTTCATGGTTACTTTAATTTTCATTTCTTTTAAAACTGAGTTTGAGCAACTTTTTGCCCATTTGTGAGTCAATTGCATTTCCTGTTGCATGACTACCTTGTATGGAAACGTTAGCCAACTTTTTGACGGAACTATCTGATTTTTGCTTGCTGATTTGAAAGAGTCCTTTATTTTTTCTGGACAATTATCCACGAGGTTATGTATTTTGTGAATACCTTCTATCAATGCTGAGGGTTTTTTCTTTTGCAGTATCGATGGACAGAATTTTTTGTTTATATATGGTAAATTTTATCAATGTCTTTACTTATCATTTAAAAAAATTTCTGTGTCTTGTTTAAAAAAAGACTTTCCAACTTCAAGTCCATAGAATTATTCTCCTATTTGTTCTTAAAGTTTAAAGCTTTGTTTGTCATATTTAGATCCTAATCTACCTAATCTACCAAAAAATTGGTTTTTGCCTATGATGTGTGAGGTGGTTTCATTTTTCTTTTCCTTAAAAATGCCTCAGCACCATTCATTGATGGTCTATTTTTTCACCGCTGATTTAGAATACCACCTATGACCATTAGACCAAGCTTGATCACTGTATTATTTTCACTTCTCTCTCTCCTTACTCCTTAACACTTATATATTAACTGTGTACTAGACACTGTTCTAAACACCCAACAAATATTAATTCACTGAGTCTTCATTCAAGTGAGGAAACTGATAATCAGAGAAATTAACTAAGCTGTATGGCACAGCTAATAAGTGACAGAAACAGGATTCAAACCCAGTTTGTGGTTTCAAGTTAGGAGTCCACACTCTACACCATCCATATATTTCTGCTATTGTACTATAAAGAATTGTTGTTGCTCAATTGTTAAGTAATTTGCTCATTATTCCTTTCTTCTGATTTCAGTCTCCTTCTTCAAATTATGTTCTCTAGTAATGCCTTGAGCCTGAGTGTCCCCATGTCTCTCTCTTATTCTTTCCACTTCCTCATATTTGTTAGACTGAAAACATCTTCACTGACTTTATTTCATACTCATCTTCTTTTAAGATTTTTATTTTTAAATAATCTCTGTACCCAACATGGGGCTTAAACTTATAACCCTGACATGAGTCACTTGCTCTACCACCGAGCCAGACAGGCATCCCTTCATACTCATCTTTTAGAGAAAGTTTAGCCAGTGCAAAGTTGTAATCGTGACTGTTAACATTCTCTTAATGCTTTAACAATATTCCATTATCTACACATTTCTTTTGTTACTGCCTTTAAGTCATCAGTTTCTTTCCTTTGGTTTTAAAATGCTTCTCTTGGGGCACCTGGGTGGCTCAGTTGGGTAAGCGTCTGGCTTCCGCTCAGGTCATGATCTCACAGTTGGTGGGTTTGAGCCCCACGTCAGACCCTGTATTGACAGCTCAGAGCTTGGAGTCTGCTTCAGATTCTGTATCTCCCTCTCTCTCTGACCCTCCCCTGCTTGCGCTGTCTCTCTCTGTCTCTCAAAAATAAATAAAAAAACAAAGGTGTCATGCTAAGTAAAATAAGTCAGGCAGAGAAGGACAGATACCATATTTTTGCACTCATAGGTCTAACAGGAGAAACCTAACAGAGGGCCATAGGGAGGAGAAGGATAAAAGAGAGTTGGGGAGAGAGAGGACACAAACCACGAGAGACTATTGAATACTGAAAATGAACTGAAGGTTGAAGGGGGTGATGGTCATGGAGGGGGCCACTTGTGGGGAGAAGCACTGGGTGTTATATGGAAACCAATTTGACAATAAACTATTATTTTTAAAACTATTTAAAAATTAAAATAAATAAAATAAAATGTTTCTCTTTATCTTTGAAGCTACACGTTTTTACTAAATTTGACCATGTGTGGATTTAGTGTTTTTACCTTGTTTGGGATTCATTATGGCTCCTACATATGGAAATCTGTGTTGCCCAGCAATTTATCAAAAAATCACACCTTAAAAACTGCTTCCCCCAATTCTCTCCAATCTCTCTGGAACGTCTACTAGATACATTTTAAACATTTTATTCATATTAGCATGTCTCCACATAGTCTAGGGAAATGTGCTTTCAGAAAGGGTCTGGAACTTTCTTATAAAACTAAAAAGGACATTTGCCCTGTGACCCAGCACTTTTACTCCTACATTTTTACCTCAAAGTAATGAAAATATATATCCACAAAAAGTCTTGTACAAGACTGTTCATATCAGCTTTACTCATATTAGTCAATTTGGAAACAACTCAATGCCTATGAGTAGGAAAGTAGATAAATAAATTTTGGTATCTTTATATAATGGAACAATGATGATATACACAATATAAATGAGCCTCAAAATATTATAAAAGTAATCTACATTAAAGAATAGAGACCATAAGTTTCCATATATAGGATAATTTATTATAGGTAAAGTCTATCTATAGGGTAAAAACAGAAGAGTGATTCCCTCTAGGACTTAGGTTCAAGGTGAGGTATGACTGACTGGGAGAGCTATGAAATAAAAAAAAAAAAATTCTGTATCTCGGTAGGAGTTTGAGTTACACAGATGTATGCATTTGTCAAGATGTGTCGAATGATGCACTTAAAATTTACTAATTCCAGCGAATGTACATTTTATTTCAAAAAGACATTATAAATATTTCCACTTACAGTATAGTTAATGTTATTTACAAGAATGGATGTAGTTAATGTACTTTTCTTGCAATATAGTTAACAACTATGGTTAATAATATGCTGGATTCTTTAGGTATTAAGAGTATGGACACCTACGACTCGACTGAAAACATTCAGAAATAAGATAAATTGATGAATTGGTAAATGAGACATCTTTTAAAGCAAATCTAACAAAATGGTCACAGCAGTTTAGATATTTAGATATTCATTGTAAAATCCTTTCAACTTTTCTCTATGTTTGAAAATTCTCATAATAAAATGTTGGGGGCAACTTGCTTGCTTTTTTTATGACATCTTGTTCCTTTTTTGTTTTAATTCCACATTTTATGTCTTCAATTATTTTAAAATGTTTTCTTTCATGGGTCTATCTGAACTTCTAGTTGAAGTTTCTAAGGATCAAATTCAGTTGTTTACTATGTCTGATGATTGTCACTCATGATGAATCGCTTCCTCGTGTGCTGTGATTATGTATTGTAAACTCACATTCACATGGGCCTGGCCTGAGGATTTTTTCTGGGAGGCAGATTTTCCTTTGGTTTCACCCTCATGTTCAAAGCTTATTTCCAGCTTGGAGTGTTTTAAAATTTTCTAATGTCAATTTTCAGTACCAGATCTTAAAGATCAAGCAGATAGTGTAAGTTCTTACCCAAATCTTAGCTAAAATAGACAAAATCATTTCTTCCTGTCTTGTATCCATGGTCATGCCAAGAAGCGCTTTCATCTCCCTGTGTGGCAGTCCTTTATTTCCCTGTTATATCCTTGTACTAAGATATGAGACATCCAGGAATTCTTAACTTTATGTTAGAGTTTCACCCAACACCCTACCTCCTTTCGGTCCAGTAATCATTCCCTATCTCCTAATGGGTCTAAACCCAAAGCCTTTGCTTTACCAAGACAGACAACATCCTACTAGAGCAAAGAATTTCAACTGGTATATTACCTTTATTTGGGGCTCCTATGGACTTATATAAAAGTTTACACTTTTAATCCCTCATATCACCAGAAATTGAAGTTACTCATTGTCTGCATACTATTCATTGCTACCGCGAGTTTTTAGATTGTGTCTGACCGACGTCACGGAGAGCTTACCTAACACTTAATATAAAGCATGTAATCATCAAATGCTTGGTAATAACTTTGATTGTAAAGTACAGGTATATTTAGAAAATGTGAATTAAATATTACTAATACTATCTAATTTTTATATTCAGGACCTCATCTAATCCTCACAACTATTTGTTAGGTAATAGTAATCTAATTTAGAAACCTGAAAATTTGGGTTTCATGTGGGAGTGAAATAAATCTCCCAAAGGCACACATCTAGCAAACAGTAAATTTGAGTCTCAAGCAAAGAGTTCTTTGATTCCAAAGTCTATGCTATCACATACATTATTAAAAAGTAACAGAAATAGAATAATTGAATAAATGAATAATGAAGCTGTAAATTAATATACAATTATTAAGATATCCATGAAGGACTCCTGGCAAAAATGGTATTTTCAAACTCTCTAGTAACAACTAATTCTCATAAAATGTAAATTGTTCTTTTATGTTTTTTAGAAGGGTAAAAAGGTCATATGAACAAAATATTTCCAGCAAATATTACAGACTTAGGGGAACATATATATTATATAAAAAGCCATGGAAGGCTAGACTAGAATAAGTAAAGCCTTGTAACTAACAATCATGCCAAGGAAAATAGCATCAAATATGGAGGAAAATTGTAGATTTAAAAACTTAATTAAGATGTTATTTATAACGCTAAGGTTATTTATAAAGAACCTAAATATTCAACAATAGAGAAATAGTTAAGGAAATTGTGATATGATCATTCTTTGAGCTATTATGTTGCTAATAAGTAAGGGATAATTTAAAAGTCAAAGAATGTAGGAAAATTCTTATTGAATTAAAGAAGTACAGCATAAAATCTAGAGAAGGTTTTCAATCTGCATATAATGTATGCATGGAAATATACTGAAAAAGAGTAGATCCAAATACCAGTAATAGTTTTGGAATTTATTAAGGAAGCTATGAATGGTATTTATGGACTAAGTTTCTCTATTCTTCAAATATGTTGGATGAAACTCTCACTTTTATTGAAAGAATATTTTATAAATATACATATTTATTCATATATTTAGAGCTTGTCCTCAGTGACCTCAATTTCTATTTTATTTAAGATAAGCCACAATGCATCAGAAGCCTCCTTTTCAACCCTAAGATCAACTACTTGCCAACATGAATTCTCTGCTGCCGTGAACCAAGGCTTCCTGATGTTTCTTAAATTCAGTGCTGGCTTTTCCTCTTTCCCCTGGCTTCGGTTGTCCTCTTTTTTGCACAGGCTTGTCTTATCTTTGGTTATAAAAGTCTACATGCTATTTGTTAAGGTCCAACTGAAAAGTCACCATCATTATAGAGCCTTTCCTGACTCCCTTGCTTGGTTGTGATAGTTTTATTGACTCTTAGCCTTGGCAGACCATTTGTGCTGTAGTGATAGCAAGGCCCTACATGAATCTGGCCTTGAAGCAAATGGCATTCTTCAAAGTCACCAGGTTTTTTGTTTGCTCAGTTGGACTTTTGTTTTGCAACCTCAATGCAAATGTCTGTCTTTGCCATAATCTTTCCCAGCCAACAATTTGTATTTGGGATAAGTGTTTTGCATTATTTTCTTCATTCTTTTTTCAAAAGTTAATTTTTTGATTGGTCTCTGAAGAGAAGGACAGATACCATATGTTTTCACTCATATGTGGAACAGGAAAAACTTAACAGAGGACCATGGGGGAGGGGAAAAGGAGAAATAGTTAAGGAGTGGGAGGGAGGCAAACCATAAGAGACTCATAAATACTTAGAACAAACTGAGGGTTGATGGGGATTGGGTGGGAGAGGAAAAGGGGTGATGGGCATGAAGGAGGGCACTTGTTGAGATGAGCACTGGGTGTTATATGGAAATCAACATGACAATAAACTATAAAAGAAAATGTAAATAAATAAAATATTGGGAAAAAAGTGATATATATATATATCTCCACACACAATGGAATATTACCTAGTCATCAAAAAGAATGAAATCTTGCCATTTGCAATGACATGGATGGAGCTAGAATGTATTATGCTAAGCAAAATAAGTCAGTGAGATAAAGACAAATACCATATGATTTCACTCATTTGTGGAATTTAAGAAACAAAACAGATGAACATATGGGAAGGGGGGAAAAGGGAGAGAAATAAACCATAAGAGACTCTTAATAAGAGAAGAAACTGAGGGATGATGGAGGGAGATGGGTGTGGGATGGGCTAGGAGGGTGATGCGCTTTAAGAAGGGCACTTGTTGTGATGAGCATTGGGTATTGTATGGGAAGGATGAATTACTGAATTCTACCCCGAGACCAATATTTTACTATATATTAACTAACTAGAATTTAAATAAAAATTTGAGGGGTGCCTGGGTGGCTCAGTCAGTTAAGCATCTGACTTTGGCTCAGGTCACGATCTCATGGATCATGAGTTTCAGCCCCATATCGGGCTCTCTGCTATTGGCACAGAGCCCACTTAAGGTTCTCAGTCCCCCCCTCCCCCCCACCATCCTTCCCCTGCTGGTTCTCTCTCTCTCTCTCTCTCTCTCTCTGAAAATAAATAAATAAATAAACTTTAAAAGATTAAATAAATAAATAAATAAAAATTTGAGAAGAGAAAAAGAAAGAAAAAGGAAAGCTGTGTGCTCTCCAGTCTGCAGCTCTCTGGAAGCAGTGTTGGGTCCTCCGGGGAGGCCAGCGGTCTTCTGTGACACTCATGCATGTGAGGAAAGCCCTGAGCGGAGGGAGAAGTGACCGCACAGTGGGCAGAGCGACCACTGGATCCTGTCTAACCTGACTCCTCCCACTGCTCCCTTCTCCCTTTTTATTCCGTCTCATCGCTTATTACTGAGCGCAAGGGCTGTGTCGGAGTGTCTAGCACATGGTCTTTACATCGGAGGGACTCAACGCGTGTCAGACTGAGGATACAGCCCTGGCAAATTCCAACTCAGCTGGCTAATCAACGAAGCTGGGATCACTAGCAAATTCCAACTCTTAGCCAAGCAGAGCCCTGAAAATGAGAGCTCTCTCAAGCTGGTAACCACCGTCCCCACACTGGAGTCTCTAACGGAATGACTTACAGTGTGTGACAGGCTGTCTGTCTCAGCTATCACACAGATCTTGTTCAAAGTCCACAATGCAAAACAAATTCTTCTCGCAGAGTTTTGATTAACTTCACTCTTTGTTTTTGTTTATTTACTTTTTTTCGGCATGTCCACTCAAGGGCAAAGGATTCCACAGAGAGTCAAGAGGCCCAAGTACACTGCCATCTAAGAGTTTCCGTAACAGGGCCACACCGCCCGAGGGTAAAGGCCATGTTTAAGTGTCATAGCGGATCCCATTCTCTGAACACAATCAGCCCATCCGCCTAAACCCATATTCAGGATGCTCAAAAATGGCAGTGTTTGGTTTCTCAGGAACCTAAGTATCTGCAACGGACTTTGTGCAATGAAATAAAACGCATTTTTAATATTTGGACGAGATTTACATCCTCAAGAGCCAAGATTCAGAGCAAATATTTCCACATTAATTGAAAATTTTATTGTCAAATATATTTCATGGTTTATTCATGCAGACGAGTGCTTCTTGTCTTCTCCCATTCATTCCAGTGATTTCACGGAGAAGCCAGAGGCGATTTTCAAAATTGGGGTGACATTTAAAATCAGGGTGACATTGTTTTTCTCACATGCAAAAATAATGATTTCTTCCTTTATGCTGAATATCTTCTCCACTGGGTGATTTTGCTGATAATAATATCTTTCCTTCCTAGCTCGCAGGATCCAAAAAGAGATAACATGTGCGAAACTGCCACATAAACTGTAGAGGGTTTTATAAATATTGTAGATTAGTATCATCATTATTATTATTCATCCAAAGAAAGACTCAAGCATCAAGGACTCAAGGAGATATGGAACCCAATTGAGGAAATTAATTTTGAAATGTACACAGAGAGGAGAGAGAGAGAGAGAGAGAGAGAGAGAGAGAGAGAGAGAGTCAGCCTCTGATTCAGGCGTTGCTCTGGGAAAAGAACGCCTGTGTTCAGTTCTGCCTTCGCCCATTACCAGCTCCTTAATCTTGTGCAAGTTACTTAACTGATCTAAGACCCAATATTTTTAATTTGTAAAATAGGGATACTAAGAGTATTTTATCAAACTTCTATATGAGCAAATTAAATAATTTATATGAAGTATTTATTATATAGTAAATGTTCACTTGTTACCTATTACTATTAAAAAATATTTTTAACATGTATTCATTTTTGAGAGTGAGAGAGACAGAGCACAAGCTGGAGAGGGGCAGAGAGAGAGAGAGAGAGAGAGAGAGAGAGAGACATAGAATCCGAGGCAGGCTCCAGGCTTCCAGCTGTTGGCCCAGAGCCCCACACGGGGCTTGAACTCACGGACCACAAGAGCACGACCTGAGCTGAAGTCGGAAGCTTAACTGACCGAGCCACCCAGGCGCCCCTACTTATTATTATTTTAAAGTTGGGCTACATCTTTTCATGCACTCACATATTCATTCTCTAGACAAATGTTTGTTACCAGGCTCTGTCCTAGGCACTGAGTACACAGCAGTGAAGGCAGACAAGTTCTTTGCTCACAGACAATAAACAAAGAACCAAAGTCACTTCAGGGAGTGAAAAGTGCTGCAAAGACATTAATACAGGGCAGTTGGGTAGAGCTACAGGCTCACAGAGCTGGAAGCTGGTCCTTTAGGCGAGTATCAAAGATGGCCGTCCAAGAGGATGGCATATGACCTAAGCCCTTGTCCCCATTGAGGTGTTAAGTAACATGTGCCAGGCGTGGGAAGATGTGAGGGAAGAACTCTGAGATTCCCTTCAGATGGAGGAAATAACATTTGCAACCCATCTGGGAAATAGACTAGCTTGTTGTGTTCAAAAGGCTGGGGATGCCCACCAGTCAGTTCGGAGTCTGATAAATGAGAGAAGGAGGTGAGGAAGAGAAGGGGAGGAACTGTGAGCGGCCACATCAAGTGGAGCCCGCAGGACAGATTACAAAGCTGACCCTCGTCCCGATACCATGATAACTTGGAAGCTCACGGCCCCTTGTATCTATTTTTTTTTAATAATGTAACAGATGCACCAAGGGTTATTTTAAATAATTATACTAACAAGGTATTTAGGATACTTAAAGACTCTGAGGCTCTCAAGAGAAGCCTTGTCTCCAGGAAAAATCAGAGATTAGCCATACAATCCATTTTTTAAAACAGGGGTATCTGTTTACTCTGGCAGTTTCTCTAAAAGCAACATCTTTCCCTTCTTCATCACTTTCAAGAATAATGGCTATTCTGACCATCCTTGACAGGGCAAAGATGAAACTCTGCTTTTAACCTGAAGCAAAGAGGATCACATGTGGGATTAGCATACAGATAGTTTATATTCGTAGTGATGTAAATGTTCTACTGTGTGCTGTCCAAAATGGGGCTACCGAACCCTTAACAGGTGGCCCCCCTGTGATTGAGGAACGACATCTTTCATTTTAGTTCATTAAAAAATTTTTTAAGTATATTTATTTATTTTGAGAGAGAGAAATAGAGAGCGAGCAGGGGAGGGGTAGAGAGAGAGGGAGACAAAATCCTGAGTAGGCTCTACACGGGCAGCACAGCGCCGGATGCGGGACTCGAACCCACGAACTGTGAGATCACAACCTGAGCTGAAACCAAGAGTTGGATGCTTAACCAACTGAGAACACTCGGCACCCCTCGTTTTAGTTAATTTTAATTAATTCTAATTTAAAGACCCCTCTGTGGCTTGTAGCCACTGTGTTGAGCAGGACAGGATGTCTTTTTCTCTGCCTTTTCCATTTACCTTCTTGAAGTGGATCATCAGCCTCTTGCTGCTCTTCCCTAGCGGGTCTGTCCTCTGACTCCTTCTTAGCAAGGGCTGTGGCCCACTGGCTAAGCTGTTTCAAAGTCTAGTCATGGAGGGGAGCCTGGGTGGCTCAGTCAGTTGAGAGTCCTACTTCGGCTCAGGTCATGATCTCACAGTTTGTGAGTTCGAGCCCCGCAATGGGCTCTGTGCTGACAGCTAGCTCAGAGCCTGGAGCCTGCTTCAGATTCTGTGTCTCTCCCTCTTTCTGTTCCTCCTATGCTCATGCTCTGTCTCTCTATGTCTCTCAATAATCAATTAAAACATTTTAAAAAATCAAAAAAATTCAAAGTCTAGTCATGGGTAGGATTCCTATGTGAGCCAGTTACACTCCTCTGCTTCCCGGTCCTTATTTAGCCCCTACCCACGGCTGTCTCTCACATCTGTGAGGAGATGTAAAGGACATCGTGTGACAGAAAACATGCCCATCTCTGCTGCCCTCAACTGCTGAGTAAGAGGCATCTCCCATGTAGGGCAAGGGCAGCTTTATGTTACTTGAAATGAATTGCCCTACGCAGTACTTCTGCCCGATGTAGGAGGCACGTCTATTTCAGATCAAAACAAGAGGAGAGGTGTTCCAGAATCAGCCTGAGCTTCATTCCTCCCAAGTTCATGGAGTTCTTACATTCTTTTCAATCAATTAAAGCTTCCAAATCTGTCATATTGTCACGTTCCTAGGGAAACTACTGGATAACGATTTTTTTTTTAAGAAATGCAACAGATGGGACACCTGGGTGGTTCATTCGGTTGAGCGTCCAACTTTGGCTCAGGTCATGATCTCGTGATTGTGGGTTCAAGCCCCGCATTGGGCTCTGGGCTGACAACTAGTTCAGAGCCTGGAGCCTGCTTCGGATTCTGTATCTCCCTCTCTCTCTCTCTGACCCTCCCTGCTCACACTGTCTCTCTCTCTCTCTCTCTCTCTCAAAAATAAAAAAAATTATATATATATAATATAAACATTAGAAAGAAATGCAACAACTGTTTGAATTTAATGATAAATAAAGGGTCTCATTTTTAAGGATAGCACTCCATTGTATCTTCAGTGGGAAGGCAGGAAGAGAATGCAGAGGTTTTGTTTTGTTTTGTTTCTTTGGCTTTTCTACTCAAGTTTGCCTCTATCCAAGGAGCAAGCCAGTCACAAAGATGATTATAAGGAACGTGGCGGTGGCTTACCAGAGCAGTATTTATGGTAGTTCAAACTGGCTTGTGTATGTTTTATTTTGTGCTGCAAACACTATTTCCAGACTTAAACATTTTTTACAAATGTTATTTAGTTTCCCTGGACATCAAAAACACTTTAAAAACAGATTTTGAGGAGTCAGGAATAAATAAATCAGAGGCATGCAGATTAAATGTCTACGAGGAAAACGAATCCGGAAGAAATGTGCTTGAGGAAAAATTCATTTGTGATCACCTTGAAACAGACCATTTAAAAATGTTTATTTTTCAAAATTTACCTACTATGAGATCTAAAATTAAAAGCTTCTTTAGATACTCAGACAACAGATTCCATTTTCCCCCTATGTCATCCACAGCTCCCTCAAGGCACCTATCATAGAGAAACTCTTCTGGATATGGACAGAAGCCCTAGCGACTGATAACACAGCCTTCTAGAATTTCTATGGCCGATGTGATTACTTCATTCAACAACACGAAGGCCATCCTCATGCAGTTAATCTCAATAGCAGCATCTCGAAGCATCTATGGTGTTAAAAGTTTAAGTTTCTTTTAATGAAACTTAATAGTGATTCTCTGACTTAAGAGGATTGAAGACTTCGTCAGCAGTGCTCTATTCTAGAGTGATGTTTTTCAAAGTCATAGGTCAGACCAAGTGTGATAGGGTCCCCTCCTTAAGGAAGGGAAAAAAAAAAAACCTCAAGGTAACCTGGCTATGCGCGTATGTGACAATATCCCTCATGATCTTGTAACATGAGACCACTTAATCAGACTACATGTTTATGTGTGTCACTGTATATGGGAGACAAAGAATTAGAAAATAATGTACAAAACTATGCCACGTGGTGTTCAGGGCTCAGTTCTTCAGGTACGAACCCAACTAAGCAGTGCAGGCACGTATAAAGTTGCTTCCTGGAAGGAAAAGCCTCGATGTCACGACTTTGTGTGAGAATCCTGCTACACAAGTAGTGTAGGTCTGGATCCCCAGAGGGGCAAGATTGTTGGTGTGAAAATTTTGTTGTTTCGAATGTAAATTTGATCACTGACACAGAAAATACATGACAATGCTCAATCATAGAGTGGTCTTCTAAAAGATCCTTGCACTATTATTTTTGCTTATATTTTAAATATCTTCATAATATAAACACAAAATAAGAAATGTCATAGAGGAGTGCTGAACCTTGGGAAAGACAACCAAGACCTCCAGTTCAAGAAACATCACTCCAGAAACTACACATTGGTCAACTGCAATTTAGTGAAACTCTGCCTTATCATAGGTGTACGTATCGTTGTCACTGCTGTATCCTCCTTAGTTGTCATAGAGACTGGTAAATAAATAGCAATAACTTTTTCTTTACATAAACTCATAAGTTAAGGAGACAATTAATTTCTAACTAGAGTTAGGAATAACCCACTGAGGATCTGTCCATCGTTAATTCACCTTGAAATGCTACGATAATCTAATCATCATTTCACTCTTAGCACAGAATATGAATGTGCTCTCTGAGTTTTCAAACCTCTGAATGTGTCCATGATGTCCTTTTCTTGGCCAGTAAACAGAAGACAATGTTATTCTATTAGAGGATGTTTTGACCAAGAGTAGATCTTGTCAGGAAACTCAGGTCAACGTGGTCCAATCTAATTCTCCACCATTTTCATCACTGAGATGGACTATGAGGTCAATGAGAGTCAACTATGTTGACAGAATGAATAGGCTCATTTATTTGTAGAAACTTGCTTTTCAGCCAATTCTTCAAGGTAAGACAATGAATCCATTTAATAAATATTTGTTGAATGTCTATTATGTGCAAAGCAATGTAAATAGATACCTGAGGGGTATGAATATGTATGAGACAGCACATAGCCACAAAACCCCACTAAGTGATCCTGAGTGGTTAGAATTTTAAGCTAATATCTTCAGAACACCTACCAGATGCTGCTTGGCAAATTTATGACCTTTGGATCAAGTAACTATATGAAGTTAACACTTGATGAGAAGGTCTTTCCAGAGGAAAATAATTAATTGTACCAAACACAATCTCTAGAATGTTGTCCTTCAACAGGCATGCTTTTCTTTTTGCTTAGTCCTGTGGCATAAACCTCATATTAAAACAGTTCAAAAACAGCTATCACTTTACTTCATTTTGAGTAATTAACTCAGTAACTGAATGCCATTGGATCACGTTTTTCCATTATGACACAAATACTGAAAAACCATGAATATTCTATGCTACATTCTTATAGAGACTATTTTATCCAGGAATATCTATTAACCAAGACTTATGTGCCTGTACAGTACGATGGAAATTGATGTCTATAATTATGTCTTAAAGGCACCTAGAGATCTCAAAGCATCTTCTTAAAAATGTCATCTAAAGCATAAAGCAATTAAAGTTAATCAGCAAACATGTATTAGTCTCTATTATTGTAGAGAGAGACAATACAAAAATGTGTTAAGATATGATTTCTGTTCTCAGGAAGCTTAGAACCATAGAGAGACTTACGATGCACCCAACAAACCTTTAATAGAGACAAAGTGGAATATTAGAAAGGGGAATTTTGGCTTCCATCCCAATGTCCTCATCTGGCCCACCTGCCTTCAAATGAAGAGAAGTTGCTATTGGCAAAACACGTGACTTATCCTGGACTTTGTTTTCCCAGTAGGAGGTACCAGCAGCCATGCTCTGAAGCCATCTTTTACTTCCTGCTTCCAGGTTAGAAGCAGATTTCTCAGATCCGTCATCCCAGATTCCAATGAGGTGTCATGCCTGAGCCGCATTCTCTTACACAGGTATTACCAAAGAGGACTCGGTTGGAAGAGATGGAACAATTATCAGCTATTAATAAATCAGTATTTTATTAAGGACTGTTTTATAGAAATCTCTTTGCATGAAGCCATGGAGGAAAGAAGAATAAGTAAGACATTTACCAAGATCATACTTAAACCATCAACATGGCATCATGGAGCTCCAGTGGCGAGATCGGTTAGCACACGGTACTTATACAGCATGACATCAGGCCAGAAAGTAAAACTAAGTTTATATTTTCATGTGATATCATAAAGTTACTCTATGCACTTAATTTTTTCCAAGATTTACTGAGATGTGGTCAACATACAACACTGTGTAAATTTAAGGTGTACAGCATGTTGATTTCATACACTTACATACTGTAATACCATTAGCGCCACAGCCTTCGCTAACAGCCCCATCATGTCACACAACTACCATTTCTTCTTATGGTGAGAATATTTAAAATCTACTTTCTCAGCAACTTTCAACTATATACTACATTAGTTTTAACTATGTTCACATTACTGTGTATTGGATATCAGGGTATATTTATCCTCTAACTGGAAGTTTACAGCCTTTGACCAACATCTCCCCTATGGGCATTTAACTTTACCTTTAATGTTAGTTGGAAAATATGTGTGATTTCCACACATTACTTCTGTAAACACGATTTATATATGCTTTTATATACACACCTACCTTCTGTATCTTAAGAGGAAATGCTAGAAAATGAAAGATTGCATGACAAAACATGAACAAATGTGTGTGTAACTAACCCCGCTTTCTCATTCTTTCTCTTTACTGTAGGCACTTGGACTTGAAACTGTGTCATTTCAGTACTTATCTTACTGGCTGACAATTAGCAGTGCTTAACATGGCTTGTTGAATAAATGAATGCATTTCTTTTTTATTATTATTATCAAGTTAGTTAATATACAGTGTAGTCTTGGCTTCAGGAGTAGAACCCAGTGATTTATCTCTTACTTATAACACCCAGTGCTCATCCTGAAGAGTGCCCTTCTTAATGCCCATCACCCATTTAACCCACTCATCACCCAATCTCCACCCAATCCACCCTCAGTTTGTTCTCTGTGTTTAAGAGTCTCTTCTGGGGTGCCTAGGTGGCTCAGTTGGTTAAACCTCCGACTTCGGCTCAGGTCAGATCTCACATTCGTGGGTTTGAGCCCCGCATCAGGCTCTGTGCTGACAGCTAGCTCAGAGCCTGGAGTCTGCTTCAGATTCTGTATCTCCCTCTCTCTCTGCCCCTCCCCCTCTCATGCTCTGTCTCTCTCTGTATCAAAAATAAATAAAACATTAAAAAATTTTAAAAAAAAAGAGTCTCTTCTGGTTTACATCCCTCTCTGTTTTTATCTAACCAGGGTTTGGAGAAAATGAGTTAAGGTGCTACCCAAACTCCACTGTTCAGGTAACCTAACCTAACCATCTTTCAGGGCTTATTGATGAACTAAAAATTAATTACTGAAGTAGGTCAGTTGGTTAAGCATCCGACTTTGGCTCAGGTCATGATCTCGCAGTCCGTGAGTTCAAGTCCCACATCAGGCTCTGTGCTAACAGCTCAGAGCCTGGAGCCTGCTTTGAATTCTGTGTCTCCCTCTTTCTGCCTCTCCCCCACTCACGCTCTTATATCTCTCTCTCTCTTGTCAGAAATAAATATTAAAAAATTAATTACTAAAGTATCTGGGTATGAATGCATCTGTGGTGTTTCTTTTCATCAACAAGTGAAAGATGATGTTCCTGGATTGCAAGATTCTTCTGACTCAGAGTAGCCCCCGTGGTATAAAAATGACCTTACTGCACATGTCCTAACACAACCTCTCTCTCTCTCTGCACATGTGTGGTGTGTATATCAAAGTCAAGATATTTAGAATTCATATTAGCTCATTGTCAGTCCGTGTTCAAATGTTACCAATTGTTCTAATGATGTCTCTTATCGTTCTGGCTTCCTTGTCAATGACCACGTATTTATTACATTTAGTTGTCCTGTCTCTAGTCTCTTTTAATCTGAAATAGTTATTCAGCCTTACTTTATGTTTCTTGCCTTTTGAAGTGGAAGTATATAGGCAGTTATTCTGTAGCATGTCCCTTAATTTACGATATATGCTTATCACGAAGAGCAAACGAATTGAATTTTAGCAATGCTTCACATCAGCCCCTAATCCCACCTGCAGTGCACACCCAAAGGCCACATCTGGTCTTTGATAAGAGATGGAGGGTGGTTCTGTCTTGCCAACTTCTAAAATGAGAGCCTATTCCACAATCATTTTGGCAAATTTGCTTCAGGGAAATTTTGGAGCATTGGCAATGGGCCCAAAATGAAGGGTCACATGCATGAGCCAAATGTTTTGCCAACAGCAACCATTTAATTGACAGGACATATCCAAGTACAAGTGTGCGCCCATTGATGATCTTGCTGATGACTGAAGAAGAGAAAATTATATTTCTACCTCTTTTGCTTGATAAGTTTTTTATTTTAACATCATTTAAACTTAGAGATTTCTGGTGTATATATATTACCCTTTACTAACTCCATTCATCAACTGTTTACACTTCACTCCGTTTTGCTCATTCTCTCTCACTTTCTGTGGAGGGTGTGTGCGCGTGTGCGCGTGTGCGCGCGTGTGCGTGTGTGCGCGTGTGCGCGTGTGTGCGCGTGCACCTGTGTGTGTAGTAGACAAATACATACACGTATATGTTTGCATAGCTTTTCAAAACCATTCAGATAAATTACTGACATCATGATGCTTTAAACTTAAATATTCAGTCTTTATCTTCTAAGGAGAAGGATATTTTCTTATGCAAACACAACACAGTTATCAAAGTCAAGATTTCTAGAATTGATATCTCTAATGGGCGGTCCATGTTCAAATTTTAACAACTGCTCCAGTAATGCCTCTAATTGCTTCTTTCCTTGTCCATGACCAGATATTACATTTAGTTGTCTTGTCTCTTTAGCCTCCTTTAATCTGAATGCTTTCTCAGTCTTTCTTTGTGTTTCTTGCCCTTGATATTTTTGAAGTATACAGGCAGTATTCTGTAAATTATTCTCAAATTGGGCTTGCTATTTGGGGGATGTAGTTTAGAAAGTGCTGTAGGTCCCCAGTTGCCTGAATAGGTCTGTTCTAGGAACATACTTCGGTATCTGAGATGGCCAACTTTGGGATAATTGCTTTAAATTGAGACATTCTTTTCCTGAACATTCCTAAGTCATTTATATGATCTAAAGTCAATACTTTAGAACCTAGTATAGCACTCTATGATTGTGTTAGTTTCAGAATAGACTATAACAGAGAGGCAAACATGGCTTAAACTGAACTTACTTCTCGCTTATAAATTAGGCTAATGAAGAGTGTTCTAGAGCTGGTTGGGTGCCTCATCCCTGTGAAATGCACAGCTTCTAATCAGGTCCAGAACAGCTGCTCTAGGTCTTGCTATTGCCCAGCCAGTGGGAAGGGCCAGGGATGTGCACGCACATCTCTCTTTAGAGTCATGCACTGGAGATGTGACATCACTTCTGCGTATACCCCATTGTGCAGAACTCAGTCACACAGAGCACACCAGCCTGTAAGAAAGGCTAGGAAATGTCTCCAGCAGCTGGCCGTATAACCTACAATCCCATTACTAGTGACAGGGAGAAGAGAACTGATAGGCGTCTGATAGTTGCCAATCCAGAGACTATCTGCACATTAACACTTCCTGACTAGCAGACTGTCCTATAAAGAGTACTGTATCCAAAGATAAAATATTTGGAAAGGGGAATTTAGTGGAAAGCCCAACTTATACAACACCTGCCTATGCAATTTCCAAGTTGGAAATTGCAAAGTGAAGAGCTGAGATGGGAAACCTCTTGGAGATGCATGAGATGCCTGGAGAAAAGAGTTCAGGTGGTCATACTTCATGTGTCTGTCCATCTCATTTCTTACCAGGCACCTCCAGTGTACATCACACTCCAGTGAAAAACAATCACGTGTGGTTTTCTCTGCATGCCTGTGGCTTCATGCTCTTTCCAACTTATGACTTATTTGTGGAATGTCCTTTCTGTTGCCACTATTATCCAATTGGCAAATATCAACTCATCTTTGAGGAGACCTTTAGGTCTCACCTCTGAGAAAGCAGTGATGATTCATGGAGAGCTCAGAGCACTGAGTCCCAGTGTATTTTCTCTCACACTGCTGGACTCTAAGCTTCTTGATGGAGAGGCTATCTTATTACTTTTGCACCCCTGTGCTCTGTGGTTCTGATGCACAGACCTGAGTTGTTTACTTTGCCAGTGTGTTGGAGAGTGACCACAAGGAGAAACCAAAGAGGTTGGAAGATCAATGGAAGGCATTCTCGGCCATTAGGATGGTAAACTTGAGGATAACTGATGGATGAGGGAAAGAGACCAAGGAAGACAGAGAGAAAAATTCAGTCAAGAAAAGAGAAGGCAATAGAACAAGAGTGTGGGGCTTGTTGCAGAATATCTAGACTGGACAGTGAGTAAAAAAGAACGAGACAATAGAAGAAGTCACAGAGGATTGCTGAAGTAGAGAAGGCAAGTTGAAGTTATTCATTATGTGTATACATACATAGTTAAGACTGATGTACCAATTCCTTTCTGATTTATGTGTTTATCTTAAAAAGAAGGTTTTAGGGGCACCTGGTTGGCTCAGTTAGTTAAGTGTCCAACTCTTCATTTCAGCTCATCTCATGGTTTGTGGGATCGAGCCTCACATTTGGCTCTACACTGATAGTGTGGAGCCTGCCTAGGATTCTCTCTTACCCTATCTTCTGCCTATCCTCTTCTCTCTCTCTCTCTCTCTCTCTCTCTCTCTCTCTAAGAATAAATAAATAATTTTTTAATCAGGTTTTAAGTTTGACTCCCTGACAAAACACACTTCGGCAAAGTAATGTCTGTCCTTAGTGTGAGATCCAAATTCTTTACCTGTAGCATTTTAATTGGAAATGACCTTCGCATAGAATTCTGGTAAAACCTAGTGACTTTTGGTTGCAGTGACTTTAATTGGCACAATTTTAGGAGATAAATTGAAGAAGGATGTGACATGAAAGACCTGATAAGTGCCTTTGTTTCTGAAAAGTAGTGACAAGGTACAGACACTTTCTCCAGATGGCTTTTCAAGTATTTTTTAGAGAAAGCCGAGTTGTTCGATAATAGTAAATAACAGCCCCACGGTCTAGTTAGGACACCAAGTCACGCTGGGCAGAGAGCAAGCTGTTCCTATTGTCTCTCCCTTGCATTTCATCCCTCCTATCATTCCCATCAAGCGCTCTGTCATTTGGCACGCTTTCCTAAAACCTGTGTTGCCTGACACTTGCACCCCCTTGGTTGATCCCTGTGTCTTGGGCTGTTCCCACTACCCCCAATAAGCCAAGATTTACTGCTATCAATGTCACCTTTGATAAAGAGATTGAAAGCTGTTAATATCCCTTTGATTAAAATCAGCCTATCCTGAATCATCAGGGTGGTAATAATTAAATGATACAATCGGTGATGCAGGTGACATGTGTTCTAGGCAGGAGACCAGAAAGGCTTCTCATGGGACTTTCCTTTCAACTCATTCACATGATTCTTCAAACTTTCTGAAGACCAAAGTTTCTGTTTCCTTCCAAACTCAATGGAATTTGGTGTTTTAAGGTACAATGCTGGCTGACAAAAAAATAGAAGTAATGAAATAATAACCATTGGCATTTATTCAAAGCCTACTTTGGTCCAGGTATTGGCCACTCACAAGACATTTGCTATTTTCTTCTATGCTCACATTAATCCTGTCGGCCACCACAGTACCCCATTGTCTGCACAGTCCATGTTTACATACTAAAGAAATGGGCAGGAGGTAATTAGAGGGGCAGTGGAATTCCAGAGACTGTATTGTTACACTGCCCCCCAACATTTCTAACAAGGTGTTTTCAATTCCCTTCAAGTCCCATAGGATGGCAGCCACGATCTTAACTTGTACAAAAGTCTACCTTCTTGTCACGTTCCATGCCTATGGGAGCCCAGTTGCCAAATATTTTTGTTATACGAATTGCAGCTGCCACTACAATTTATACAAATTGTTTCATTATGAGAATCTTATTTAAAAAATAAATAAGAACCTTGTAATAATAAATATATTGCAGATATGTTCCCAGTAGCCAAGATAAGGAAATAACCTAAAGATTCGTCGATGGGTGAATGGCTAAAGAAAATGTGGAACATGCATCCAATGGAACACTACTGAGCCTTAAGAAAGGACACCTTGCCATATGTGACAACATGGAGAACCTTTGTGGACATTCTGCTGAGTGAAACAAGGGAAATAAGCTCCAAACGAGAAATTCTGCGTGATTCCATGTATAAGGTATCTCAAGTAGTCAAATTAATAGAAGCAGAGAGTAGAATGGTGATTATCAGAGTCTTGGAGATATGGGGAGTTACGGGGAGAGATGGGAAGTTGCTAATCAGCCAGCATAAACTTCTAGTTATGTGACATGAATAAATTCTAGAGAACTGCTACACAATACTGTGCCCATAGACTATAACAACATTGTACTGTGTCCTTAAAAATCTGTTAAGAGGGTAGATCTTAAATATTCTTACCACGATAGCAAATAAATGAATAAATAAATATGAAAAATACACCTTTTTATTAAAGGCAGAGAATGGTCTTTAAAATATTATATTAAAGCGCATGCTCTTAAACTTGGGAAATATTTTTGGACTTTTCAGTGTGTATGTATTTTCACACACACACATGCACACACGTAAATGACTTCCCTTTAACAGCATAGTACACCTATTCATTTTAATATCTCTCACATGTTCTCAAGCGTTGGTAAGGCACGCAGAAAGGATGTAATTTCTATAATGAAATAAACTGGTGGGAAACATGTTGTTTTTCAACTTAACTATATATCTTTTGAGCTGATTAGAGATTCGACCTCTAAGTAGTTTTTGACCTTTGATATTTGATAGCAGACCTCGCTGTAAGATTTCAGTTTCTAAACCTCTTATCTACAATAGCTACTCTTGGCACCCTTTGTAACTGATTTCTCTAGTGAATATAGAGACTATCCTTCCCTCCTCTGTCTAAGGAACACAACACTAAACCCCCCTCAACACATCTTTTTTCTCTTCCCGGTGTCTCTTCCTACCCTTCCCTTGGTCTCCCCCACAAGAATTACAGTCATTACCGTCATCATCACCATCATCATCTAACAACCAAAATGGCTGCTTTCCCAAAACTCAAAAAGAATTGTCATCTGGGCAGCCTAGCTCTTTCCTCTGTTAACCATGCAGTCAAGGACTGAATCTGACAGATTTCTCAGGAATATCTTTGCTTGTCAGTATCATGGTAATGATTCAAGAACAGTTAAGCTAAATGTCTCAGACTTTTCTAAACACCGCCGATCCCATGTTCTTTTCCATTTTATGAGCTGCTGTTGACATTGAGATTTTCCACATCCTCAGAGCCATTATGCTATTTCTGTTGGAAGGTCTGGTTATTTTAGTCAGTGTTGCTCTGACCAAAAACGTGCCTAGAACATCCTCTGGTGGTGACAGTAGGAATCATCAGCTTCTACACAGTGAAAGGGTCCTTGCCAACCTCATTCCTCACCACCGATGCTTCTCAGAAAACACACATAATCATAGAGAAACCTGCTGCCTTCAACGCTTTTCCACGACCCAGCCACATATTTTAGTCACTCTGCTGTCGAGGGTCTTAACACATGTTGGCATCATCCTGCCAAAGGACTTGTTTTCACTTTTTTCTACCACAGGTATGAATCTGTCAAGAGACTTTACAAGTCTGTTTTTTGAAAGGCAAAATCTCATATGATCCTTCTCTGCAAACTTCCACAAAGATACACAGATTGTTATACTACAAAGGTAAATATTGAAAATTATTCTGCATTAAAAATAAAGTCTAACTCATGAAAACAGAGACTAGAACGGTGGTTGTCAAGGACTTAGGGGATGGGGACAAAGAGGAGAGTCCAGCCAAAGGGCATAAACTTTCAGTTGTAAGATAAATGAGCTCTGGGGATCTAATGTACAGAATGGAGGCCATAGTTAACAATACTGTATTGTCTACTTGAAATTTGCTAACAGAGTAGCTCTTAACCCCGTGTGCACATGCAAACACACACACACACACACACACACACACACACACAATGGTAGCTCTGATTAACATCATTGCAGTGATCATTTCCGAATGTACGCATATATCAAATCACCACATTGTACATTTTTAAAGTACATACCATTTTGTCAATTATACCTCAATAAAGCTGGAAAAACTAAATATTTATGAATAACAATGAAAAACTCTTCCACGAAGATAAACAAAATGCATTGCTTGGATTTCTTTGTCACAAAAAAATTAAAGTTTAATAAAAGCTGTCCAATTATCACAGTTTGAGACTCCAAAACTGCAAGGTGACATTTTCTCACCTGATGATTATGCTCTTGAGGGCTTGGCTTCAAAACTGTAAACCCCACAGAGACTGCATTTTTTTCCCAAGAGTAAATTATAGAAATCAGTAAACAATGACAGTCTTTCTGGGAAGGGAAAGGCTAAGGCGTCAATTATGAATTAATTAAGCTTATGTGGCAATTGAAACCTGTGAATTAAGTGAGAGGCAGCATTCATTCCAACCAGGGATGAGAGCTATTGAGATCATCATGCCTCCTGATGCAGGCCACGTGTTCTTTATATTTTATTACACATCATAGAGTAAATTGAAACTAATGAGGCTGGCTTGCGTTGCTAATTTCATTAATGATTTTGATTAATGTAAGGTTTAAAGGATGTGGCACATGACTAGCTGTTGAATGTCATGGTACTGACAACATTTTGGGGGTCTCGGGCTCTCAGAGATGTCATCATCCATAGGAATTACCATTTTGTAAATTTTTTCTTTGTAAATTCTTTAGGATGTGAAGAAGATGAACATGAACTTGTGTTCCTGATTCATGGACCAGAACATCATTCAGGTAACCATAGGCTGAAAATAACAACACTGTGACATCAAAGACAGAAGTCTCTTTTGCCCTGTTTGGAACAAAAACAAGTAACTTCCAGTGCCTCCTAGACATCACCACACACCACTAACCACTTGCCGGTTTCACTGATTGGCAATTCTTCAATTTCAAGCAACAAAAGTTGAACTCTGGCTAGAAGCAGCAAAAGGGAACCTATTAGAAAAATCCAGGAAAGCTCCCGAGTCTGGAGGACAGACTGAAAAAACCCAGCTTGGAAAAGTCAGGAAAAGTCACTTCTGTGGTTTTCATGGGTTTGCTTTGCTATGTGTAAGATTGTGGTGACAAGGACTGAAGGAAGGACACACAGAGGTCCCTCTGGCTTCCCTCACAAAAGGCAGGCCCCTGACTTTCCCATCCCACCCAGACTAGGCACACTGGGGGAGAAGCATTTGAGTAGAGAAGGGGTCATGTGTGCAGGTGACCAGAGAGATGGCAAATGCCTTCCACTCAAGCCATGGTCACCCACCTTAGCAGGTGCCTTCCACCCCTCAAATGATCTTAGATCTAGAGCACCATGACCTTGTAACTCTACTGAAAATGCTTCTTGTGCACATTTTCAATATCTCACCCTTTTTTTAATTGTAGATTTTCAAATTTTTAATTTTGTTTTTAATCCTAACATGGCCTAAGTCTTCTAAGTAAAAGATGAGTAAAAGTTTCAGCTGAGGCTTGCTTCATAATTCAGGGCATCAGGCAGAACTCCACAGGACAGACATGACATCTCCTTTGACTGATGAAGACAGCCAAGTCTACAGCCCCTGTTGGCCATCCTTTGCTCAATCACTGGGAAGATGCACAATTCAAATAAGGAGTTGAGGCTGGCCTGGAGTCCCAGTCAAGACAGATGGGATTTGTGAGAAAACTCTCAGTCCACCAGAGAGCCAGAGTTCACACCCTAACAATGCCTAGGGACTGAGCACCACAGGAAGCCAGGGGAAAAGGACATACCAGATACTAAGACAAAGCACAGGACAGTAAGTTAGAATACCCCCGTTGGAAAAACTGTGTTGGAACACACTTCCCAATGTGACCTGTAGTGACTGGACAGGACTGCTCAGAGATTAGCTTGTGGAAGGCAATTCTTCGATGTTAGTAGCTAAAAAAGTATTAAGTTTACAAGCAATAATTCCTTATGTGATAACATCTCCAGAGGTAGGTGACCTATAAAATGGTGCTACTGTCTTGCCATTCATTAGCTATTTGTGTGACCTGGACTGATGAAGTCATAAAACAACACAACCATGGACTCTCTTTAGCCTTGCTCTCCCCCAGCCCCTACCATCTCCAAACTCAAGGAACAACAAGAGCACTTTGAGTTCATTAAGGTGAAGGAGATTTCATAATTTTCTAACAAGTAAGAGGTAGACAGAGGAAATCAACACATAACATTCACCTGTTATTACTAGGTGAGGATGAATTTTATATCTTTAGTATGTCTTTCTGTATTACTTTTATTATTATTATTATTATTCCCTAAATAACCATAAATAATATTTATATTTAATCCAAGCATTGATTTCTCTGTATCTAATGAACATTCCTTTGTGTGCCTCAGAAGAAAGGTCCCTCAAGGTTGGGGAGAAATTGTCGTATAAATGTAAAGCAAAGTGATAGAAAAGGTTTACTCTGAAAAAAACTAAGGAAAGGTTAGGAAATAACCAGAACTCACTGAATTAATTTCTGGCGGGCAGAAACTATGCCTTTTGTTCTAACGCTATTTATCATAATTTACCATGAGGCTTGATAATAACACAGATGTTCAGCAATGGTTATACTTTATCTCAACCTAATTAGCTAGTTGTTTTCTCAATCCAGGTCATCAAATATTTATGTACCCCCAATCTAACAGGTGCTGTAGGCTGTAGAGATGAGGTCACAGGATTCCTGCCCTCAAGGAAGTTATAGTCTGGTACAGCAGAGATACATGATAACTACAAGGTGGAGTGTGACAGGGTCAATGACCACAAAGTGTTGAAGAAAAGACGAGCTATATGGAATGGGAATACCCTCAGAAACACAAACAGAAACAGAAACACAAAACAGCTTGTCACAAATATTCTATCTGGTAGGAAGCCTTTTTTAATTGAGAACTTCATGCACTCATTCTTATTCTCCCTCCCACATTATAAATAAAACCGTGCCTTTCATACCAGGGGACCCTGAGCTTCAGTTTGCCTAATACCCAAGGAGCTGGTAAACATGCAGACACCTGCCCAATTCCTAAGCATCTAATTCAGTGGGTCTGCATTTCAATGCATACTCAAGGTCATTTTGATACGTGTCCTTGACCTATACTTTGGGAAATGTCAGTTAGATGTTGATATTCTATTCGGCGTCCTTGGAAGTCTGTACCCCTTTCCCATTGCTCACGTGACGTGACAAGGGTTTGGGAGAGTTTTATATTTTGTACAGATACTGCCCTTCCCTCTGGTGACCCCCCACTCTCTAGTACACTTAGGCACAGCCTTGCTAAATTTGCCTACTCTGTACTTTGGGTTAAAATGTGACTGCATTTTTTAAAATGTTTATTTACTTATTTTGAGGTGGGGAGGGGAAGAGAGAAAGGCAGAGAGAGAGTCTGAAGCAGACTCAGGGCTGTCAGCACAGAGCCCAGCATGGAGCTCAATCCCATGAACCGTGAGATCATGACCTGAGGCGAAACTAAAAGTTGGCATGGACCTCGAGGGTGTCATGCTAAGCAAAATAAGTCAGGCAGAGCAGGACAGATAGCATATGTTTGCACTCATAGGTCTAACAGGAGAACAGGAGAAACCTAATGGAGGACCAGGGGGAGGGGAAGAGGGAAAGAGAGTTGGAGAGAGAGAGGGACGCAAAACCTGAGAGACTACTGAATACTGAAAACAAACTGAGAGTTGAAGGGGAAGGGGGTGAGGGGAAAAGAGGTGGTGGTAATGGAGGAGGGCACTTGTGGGGAAGAGCACTGGGTGTTGTATGGAAACCAATTTGACAATAAACTATTAAAAAATAAATTTAAAAAAAAGTTGGCTCCTTAACTGACTGAGCCACCCAGGGGCCCCAAAATATGACTATATTTTCAGGGAGCTAACAAAGAATTCTAAGATGCATTAGGAACAGAAGAACAAAATTTATACACTATTAAGGCCTATGTATCATTCGCCCACAAATCATTATTTGGTAAGAAGCAGACATATTTGACGTAACAAGATTTATGAGAGACGAACGCAGACATTTCCACTTCTTTGCATTGCAAATTTTATGTGCTACCTTATCATTATATCAAAAAAATATGATCAGGTTTATATGACATTGATTTGTTCTTAATAAAGCCAGGCTGTTTATGTCTCAATTCATTTGATTGTAGAATTCTGAATAGACTATAAAAACAAATTTCTAGAGTTAATGAGCTAAAAAATTGCCATTAATTGAAGTACAAGCATTTATTTCAATTAAAGAATGTCACAATATTTAGTTTACATCTCATAGCTACCACCGTAAATCTAATCAATGGCGTAATTTATACTGAAGAGCAATTTGAATAATTTAATACACTGTACTTAATGTTGGTCATTAGATGTAATTGCAAATTTATACTATTATAAACGCAATATGTGTTGTACTGTTCTTTACTTTGTTTATTTCCTGTCATATTACTTATTATTACTATTAATAAACAAAACATAAGAAACCATCCCTTTTTACCAATAGCCTCAGAGAAAGTTTAACCAGTGTAATCCCATGGGCAAAATCCATCTTTCATAAACAAATTTTTGAAAAACCCACAGACTTTATAAATATTAAACATGCAATTATTTAGGATTATTCGATGATCTTGAATATCTATATCCTAATCTCTCCTTTTGTGCCAATTAACTCTTGCTAAAGTGATACTCGATTTCCATAGAAGGAAAGTAAAAAGCAGACATATGGTTGCAAGTCTATGACTCACCTAATATGTCCTACTTCAAACACTCCCTTCTCCGGGAGATGAAGGGCAAGTTCATGAGAGCGTGCACCCTTGATGTAATGCACTGAGATGACACTTCACCTCCCCGATCTTCCTCCCCAAGTCACAAGCCGGCCAGGCCGTGACAAAACATCTGACCAGCCTGAATTGAAGGACAGTCTACAGAAGGCCTAACACTCCTCAAAACTGTCAAGGTCATTAAAAAAGGGAAGTCTGACAAGAGGAGTCTGAGGAGACTTGACTACGAAATGTAACCTAGCATGTTGAATGGAAACAGAAAGGAGGTTTGGGGGGAAATTAATAAAATGTGAATTGAGCAAGGGCTTTGGTTAATAATGATATAGCAATGCTGGTTCATTAGTTGTAACAAAGGTGCCATAGCAATGTGAAATGTTAAGAGGGCAAACAGAATAAAGGCGGGGAGAGTATGGGAATGTTCTGTACTACTTTGGCAACTGCTTTGAAACTTTGTTTCAAAAAAAAAACTACAAAAAAGCAATAATATTAAAGTACCATCTGAGAGAAAATATTTATAACATAATAATAAACAAATAATTAGCATTCAGAATATAGCCTCCAAATTGATTAGAAAAAAAGACAGAACAAAGTGAGGAAAAGACCAGAAGAGGTTATTCTCTGAAAGTATATACAATGTCCAATACACATAAGATGTTAAGTGAAACACAAGTTAAAATGACCACTTTGGGGCACTTGGGCGGCTCAGTTGGTGAAAAGTCTGACTCTTGATTTCAGCTCAGGTCATGATTGCACAGTTCATGGGAATGATCCCCGCTTGGGGCTCTGTGCTGAGCCTGGAGCTTGCTTCAGATTCTCTCTCCCTTTTCCTCTGTTTATCTCTACCGCCACACATAAACTCTCTCTCAAAATAAATAAATGAATATTAAAAAAATAAATTAAATAAAATGACCACTTTTTATCCATTTTGTTGGCAAATGTTAATTAACTCCATCTAGGTCAAAATTAGAGAAACTGTGTCGCCATGCACTGCCAGTAGATCTGTGTATTATTACGACCTCTTTGGGAAGCATTTTGACAATATATATTAAAATTATAAATGCCCATATCCCTAAACCGAGATATTCCAAATGTCATTATTTATCCTTGCAATGGCCAGATAGCAAGTACAAGGCCATTCACTGGGGCAGTGTTTGTAGTAGTAAAAAATTTAAAATGATGCACATATTCACAAATAGAGCAATTGTTCCATAAATTAAACAACATGATAGTATATGCACACTACATATATGATACATGATCCATCATAATGTAAAAGATAAGGCAGACCTGTATGAGCTAACGTGGACAGATGTCCAAGATTTGCCGAGGGGACAAAAATCAAGCTCTAGAACTGTAAGTTTATTGTGACATTTGAAAAATTTAAAAATGCTCACAAAATCCGATGTTTTACCTGGAAACCCCAAGGTCTATAACCACATGGAAAGGCAACTGGAAGATTTATGCTCCGTTGACAGTGGCAGTGAAAGCTGAGGGTGGGGAGGTACGAGGTGTGTTAAGGACGCTTGCCCTCAAGAACCCCAGTCGGAGCTCGGCTGATGCAGGTTGGACATCGCTTTTCCGTAGTCGGGCCTGCCAATTTCTGAGGAGTAAATACACACCTCACAAAAGTCCTAAAGTGTTAACAACTCTTTCTTCCAAGCCAGGACAAGCCTGCTCTAGCACATCACTGACTCTAGCCCGACCTCTTTTTATTTTAACTTATGTAGTTAGAAATTATTTCTCAATTAAAAAAAGTATTCTGTGTGAGTTGTCCAGGGATACTCCAGAGGCAGAATTTTCCTGAATTATATTAAAATTTCTAAGTGCCACAAAGTGTTCCTGATGTCACTTGAAACATCTGTGCCCACGAACTGTGATTCTTGGATGTTTGGATGGTACACATTGTTTTTTCTCACAGTAATATAAGTGAACTTAAAATAATCTTAAACCCATGATTTATCTGCTTTTCATCATTAGGCCTCATGATCCAGCAGAATAAACGATGAAATAATTAAGGATGTTGTTTTATTTTCCTCCTCCTGCTGTAACAAATCACCACACACTTAGTGGCTTAAAATAACATAAATTTACCTTACAGTTCTGCAATTCCCAAGACTGGAATGGGCTTCAACTGGGCTAAAAACAAGACATCAGCAGGGCTGCATTCCTTTCTGGAAGTTCTAGGGGAAAATCCACTCCCTTGCCACATTTAGCTTCTAGAAGCCAACTGCATCCCTTAGCTGGTGGCCCCTGTCCTTCAAAGCCAACAATAGCAGCTTGAGGCCTTCTCACGTTGCATTTCTCTGACCTCTTCTCCGGTGTCCCCTTTCCACCTGTTAAGGAGATTGAGGCTGCACTGGGAGATTGCACTGGGCCCACCTGGAGAATCTAGGATAGTCCCTCCATCTCAAGGTCAGCTGATTAGTAAGCTTAATTTCATCTGACCTTAATTTCATTTGCCATATGACCTAACACATTCACTAGCTCTTTGGGAAACTATTAATCTGCCTACCACAGAGTCAGGAAGAGAACTGTTGGAAGAGAATGCTACCAACGACAAGTATGACCTGCCTGCCTCCCAGTCCAGCCAACGTGGCGGTCCACAGATTTGCGGCTCCTTTTCATTTTTGGATGAAGGGTTACAAAGATGATTATGTGGGGTTGCTGATCATTTGAGTAATGAGTGTGTTCATTTCTCCAAGAATGATGACGTTGGTCACGACTGTGGATGCAAGGTTTAGACCAGGTACGAATAGCAATGGTAACCCCAACTACCAAGAACTTTCTTTCTGGAAAATGCAATAGTAGCAATAAAACAATACGATCAGAATCATTTCTGGAGCTACTGGGTACTGACATTTTTTGGTTACCTCGCCTGATAATACTTAAGAGTCACAGGGAAGCAATGGTTTGACTCGGCTCTCACAGATGCTGGGTTGAATTGGCCGCCACTTGGGTTCCCACCTTCAGCATCTGTCCCATGGGGACTTAGACTAGAATTGCTTACTGCAGTTCTTAAGCCAGTGAAGTGTTGGAGCCTCTGCCTGTTAATTATTCTTTCACACAATAGAGAGAAGGAATGTTTTGTCCAGATTTTAAGCACCAAAGGCATTATGATGCTCTTAACAATGGACTCTACAAAGGCAAAAAAAAAAAAAAAAATTAAACAACAAAAGCTCTGGCCGCACTAAATGGGAAATCAATGTTGTATTTATGAAAGCACCAAGGGGAAGAGGATATAATTGAAGATCTCAAGACACATTTAGTATCAGCATGATGAGTACACACTGACTTAGTGAATGCAATACAGGGAGGTCAGTCTCATAAGAAACAAAAAACATTAATATTATTCCTTCCACAGAGAAAAAAAAAGTTTGGTTCTTTACATTTTTTTAATGTTTATTTATTTTTGAGAAACAGACAGAGACAGAGCATGAAGTAAGGAGGGGCAGAGAGAGAGGGAGACACAGAATCTGAAACAGGCTCCAGGCTCTGAGCTGTCAGCACAGAGCCTGACACAAGGCCCAAACCCATGGACCATAGTAAGAGCATGACCTGAGCTGAAATTGGGCACTTAACTGACTGAAGCCAGGTGTCCCTGAATTTGGTTCTTTAAAATACTATTTTATATCTTCAGCTAATTGATACATACACCATACTGTAGTCCAGGCTCCACTCCTAGCACAGAGCCGACAACAGATTCGATCTCATGCCTGTGAGATCACGACCTGTGTTGAAGTCAAGTCAGACTCTTAACCGACTGAGCCACCCAGGTGTCCCACAATCCAGACCTTTTGATGAGGTTGTTTGTTTGTTTGCTTTGTTTTTGTTTTACCTAATTGAGTGCTATAATAGTTTGGTGGAAGCACTCAAAGTGTGTCCAGTTCAGTTGTTAGATAATAAGGATCAGATCATGCACCAAAGATTTGGGTCTGACATGATGTCGAGGCTTAGATGCCTGACTTAGCATCTAGCCTCTTGACCCAGAGCCTGTGGTTCCATCTCAAACATTCTGTGACTCTTACATAAAGAACCTAAGAGGAGCTATGAAATATAATCCTAGGCTAAGGTGATTTAGATAGCTATCTTGTTCTTTTATTCTGCCTCCTTTTCATACCACTCTGAGATTTCTGAGGATCCTTGCTTTGGGAAAAATTAAAGTATTAAAATTATCTTAAGTCCAAATTCCACAAAAGACAAAAAAGTATTTAAATTGTTGAGAACGCTAATGAGAAGATGATATGACTATCTCTACTTTAAAAAAAATTAAAGGCTAAAAAACATTGAAATGAGAAATTACTGGTCTAATATTCAAATAAGAAAATATAATCAAAGAGATGTTACAATGCTTTCTCTCCCAAGAAGAACAAAAGGCGGGGGGCGGGGGGGCAGTTGTGAATGAAAGAAGGAAAAATCTATTTCTGCATCTGCCATCTCATTTTTTTCTTTTCCTTTCTTTAAACGTAAAGTTTCTAAGAAGAGAGGATAATAATGAAGGAAAAAAGAATGGGACAGAAAGGAAGACAATAGATTCAGAATAACTTTAATTCCCTCAGGTGTACATATTCTTATACCTAAGCCTGAGTATGATTTTTGTCCCCTATGAAAAAAGAGAAATATATCTGGTGATCCAGTTATAAATAGAGCAATATTTATTCTCATATTCAAAAAGAAATAAATTTAAAGTAAAATGATATGCTTATTACTCATTTGAGTAACATTGTATTTCTAATCCTAGAAGCATTTGGAAAAATAGTATAATTCAAAGCCTCATTTTCCCCAAAGGAACAATGTTATAATCAGAGAAATAGCTGTAAGATATTTATGGTTAGATGTAATTAACCTGAAGAAAGTTAAATAAGATGACAGTTTGGCAAGAAAAAAAGGGCAAGGAAAGAGGAATTCTTATGACTTGCTTCAGTTTGGTTTTATCTTCTTGTTGGAATGAATATTGAATTCAAAAATGCACAATTATTAGTAGCTCTTAGGAAAGGGTGAGATCCATGCTTAATGATTAATGTACTTAAATTATTTCAAAGTAACTTTTCATAATTCTTTTATCTACAACAGTCTGTAATAGCAGGCAGGTAGCTACTGGACAGAGCCTTTCAGGGACCATATCACTGTGATCAAACCTCTCAGATTCTGTAAGACTGACCATCACTAAAATCAGGACAAATTACAGTGTAATATTTGTGCGGCTGTTCTTCTAGAAAAGCACTGTTACTACTCTGTTCCTTGTACTCCCAACTGTCTTCTAAAGTAGTAGAAATAGATATCACATACAGAACTTTATTTTAAAAAAATGTTTTTTCGCTCAGGCAATATAAATATATGTATTAATCATTTAAGACTTTAAAAGTCATCTGACTCAAAATACTAAATCTAGAAGAATCTTATTTAATGTTTGAAATATACTACAAGGAGCTTAAAAGGGAAACTAGAACATCAATCAAATAAGTTTTAATCAAATACACACACAAAAAAACAGAAATATAAATGCCTGGTCCAAAGTTAGCTATTAGATCAAGTTAGCTTCTGCAAATTAATGGATTTAATATGAATAGATAAAGGCAGATGTATACATTTATTTCTCAACATCACAATGGAATCTCAATCAGTAGTACACTAATTAGTTCAGGTAGATACCACAGAATTTTATAATTTATAAAGACCCTAAAGATATTCAAGAGAAGATTTTATCATCTGAGGCCTCAAGTTATTCTTGTAATTTTAGGGTCCAACAGACTCAAAGATAACAAAGCATAGAAAAAATAAGACCCTGTGAACAAGAATCAGCAGAAATAACAGAAACCTGAAATAGATCCACAAGAATTCTAGGTAGTGGATTATCAGACTATAGACTGTGAAATTACTAGTATTACTATAAAGCCCAGGTTAAAGTTATCAGCACCAAAATGGAAACTATTAAACAGTGACATAGATGATTTGGAGCAAAACCAAGTGGACATTATAAAACTGATAACTAACCACTCAATGAAAGGGTCTATCAGATTACATCCAGCTGAAGTGAGAGTTAGTGAACGAGAAGATAGAAGAAATTAGCTGAATGAAAAATGAAGAAACAAAAAGATATAAAATGTGTTTTAAGTGTAGAATACACAAAAGCATAGAGCATATATAGTAAGAAAAGGGTCTGTTATATGCTCAGTTGGAGACTCAGGAGAGTACAGTAAAAATGAAGCAGAAGCAATATTCAAAAAAACATTTTCCAGAATGGATGACAGATACCACCCCACATATTGGTGAAACCTAATGAATACTAAGCCAGATAATATGAAAGAAATAGGCATGTATACTTACATTGAAACTGAAAAACATCAAAACAAATATACAATTTTAAAAGAAGCCAGTTGAATAAAGGACAGATTTATCTAAATGACACATACAAAAGAACAAATAAAGAAGGACTCTCAGTTTTGTTGGTCTGAAAAAGTCTTTATTTTGCCTTTATGTTTGAAGACTATTTTGCTGGGTATAGAATTCTGGCAATGGTTCACAAGGGGAAAATGCCTCCCACGGGAATAAATACAATAGTGATGTCACTAAAACTCCTACCTGGCCATTTGGGGCTTCCTACATCACTAAGCCAATAGGTAAAACAGATGTTGGTCTACTCATTGAAATGATTGTTCCCAATGAGCAAAGGAAAATTGAATCACTGCCATACAGTGGAGGCAAGGAGACGCATGTCAATAACCCAGAGGACCCTCGAGGATGCCTCTTGGTACTTCCATGCCCAATAGTGAAAGTTATTTAAAAACTACAACAACAAGCAGAATGGTTGAGGACTCGAGCCATTCAGGAAAGAATGTGTGGGTCACTCCACCAGATAAAGACCCCAGGGCAGCTGAGATACTGGCTGAGAGAAAGGGAGATACAGGATAGGCAGTTGAAGAAGGAGGACCCAGCTAACGACAACAATCTTGGGACCGATTACAGATGTGATGACTGAAGGAGCTTTACGTATTTTCTCTTCGTTATGTGCATAGGTTTGTACTCTCTACCCACCTGCTTCCTTCTTACTCTTCTTATTTTATATATAAATTATTAGAAATTGCCTTTATATTTCAGTTTTAAGTAATAGAACAGTCTGTAGCTAAATTTGAGGAGATATTAAGACAGCACTGGGTACAATGATTATTAGGACTGTGAGGTTTTTCCTTTCGGGGAGAGGATAGAAACTTTCACTTGTCAGATGGATGGATGTATCTTATTAGGTGCAAAGATAGAGTTGTTTTGATGATGTACGGAGGCTCAAATGAGTGTGGAAGAGCACATATGGAAGCTCAGTAGTCAGTAGGTGGACTCTGCCAGTTACCAATTTATTGTCTCTCGGCTTCAATTTCATATTTCACTGTCTACTCTGCGAAAAATGGATCTGGCCCTTTTATCTATTTTTTCCTTTGCCAATGGTTGTAAGTTTTGTCAATAAAGGATGCTGGGAAAGACACTGCAGAAGGAAGGGGCTTTCCATCAGGTTGTGCTGTGCTTGTTTGGCAGGACTGTGCAGTGCACGCAGCCAGCAGCTGTCCATTGCCAGCAACTTCCCCTGGCACCCTACTCAGGTGGTTTTGTAGCAGAGTGCCTTCAGTGAAACACCTCCCACAAACAGCTTTCTCTAGTGCCCTAGAGTATGGAATTTTAGCAAGTTCCAGAGGGCACATTTCCAGCAAGTTCCACAGCATGGCACCACGGTGATTTCTCTGCCATCAGTGAGCCACAGCTGTGCCTCTGCAATGAAGTCTGGATCTCAGCCCTTGGAGGGTATCTGCCTTAAGCGCTCTAACTCAGCCGTAGGTGTAGCGGCTGCTCTTTATACAGTTGCTCCCATGTTCCTTAGTATCCTCTTTGTTTCTTACTAGTGAATCACTCATTATGCCAATCCCCAACTACAGTTGTATTAAACCTCCCCTTTCAAATTCCTTTTCCTCCAAATTGCCATGTGGCTTCCCTCTTCTAATGGGACACTGACTGGCACACCGTGGTTTTCCCTATTTTTAGTTTTCCTGAGGTTGGCTGATTGTCTTGGACCCTAAAAAATTATTCTTTACCACCCTCTCCTTTTACTCTTACTCTAAGACTCTAATTAAATATATGTTAGACTGCACGGTATTGTATCATAGGTCACAGAGAATTTGTTCATTTTCTTCAGTCTTTTTCTCTCTCTCACTTTACTTTGGATCCTTTCTATTGCTTTGTCTTCAAGTTCGTTGATCTTCTGCAGTATCTACTGTTCGTCTCATTCAGTCGGTTTTTCTTTGTGGATATTGTATTTTTCGCCTCTCGGTTTCATTTGGTTCTTTATTGTATATACCATTTTTCTCTTCATCTTTTCCATGTTTTCTCTTACCTCCTTGAGCATATTTAAGATTTAGAAATGTTGTCTTAAGATCCTATCCCCTAATTCCTTTATCTCTGTTGGTTTTTGTTCTTTTATCCTGATAGATCTTTCTCCTGGATATCAGGCATATTTTTCCTACTTATTTGCAAGAAGAGTGATCTTTTTAAATCATTTCCTGGCCAAGGGCACCTGGGTGGATCTGTAGGTTGAGCGTCCAACTACAGCTCAGGTCACTATCTTGTGGTTGAAGAGTTCAAGCCCGCCTCAGGCTCGGTGCTGACAACTCAGAGCCTGGAGCCTGCCTCAGATTCTGTGTTTCCCTTTCTCTCTGCCTTTCCCCTGTTCACACTCTCTCTCAAAAATAAATAACATTAAAAATAAATAAATAAATAATTTCCTGTTCATTGTGAATTTTATGTCATTGGTGTTGAATTTTGTTTTTTTCCTTTAGTATTTGGCTTTGTTATGGAATTTTACTTGCAAATCATTTTGACCCTTTCAAGGCTTGCCTAAACTTTGCTAGGGTGAGCCCAGAGCCGCTACTTTAGAGCTAATTTGTCCGGAAATAACATTATGACCTCTCTGAGGATTCTGCCCCAAACCCCATGTCATATCCAGATTTCTTCACTCCGACTGGTAAGAATGGAAACTCCTCCCAAACCACATGAGCACTAGGAATCATTTGGCCCACTGCGTTATGGTGGCTCTTATGGCTCATGAAAATTCACTCCTGCCCCCGGCATGTGGAGACACAAAGAGAACACTCTGCTGATCTCCAGAGCTCTCTGTCTGTATAGCCCCCTCTCTGGTACTCTGCCTACAAACTATGACTACTTGCTGCCTCTCTAAAATACAGTCTCTGTCTCCTCTAGTCAGCACAAGTGGGCCCACTTGTGTTCTCTGTCCTGTGCTAATGGCTTGGAAATGACCCGCAGCAGTAACCCGGGGTGATTGTATGGCTCACTCCATTGTTTTCTTTCTCTTGGGGTCGCAGTCCAGTTGTCTAGGTTCCATGGAAGGAGAGCAATTTCCAAAATATTTGACTCTTCATGGGTTGAAGTTCTGCATTAGCTATTATTTTATGTTTCTTGGGAATTAATAGTGCAAATGCAACCCACACTTAAATCTATTTAAACAGCATACACCAACAGATATTTATTTCCAGGATTTTAATGATAATCACAAATTGCATTTTCATTCTAGCAAAGCATCTCTAAAAGAGATATTGGAAGTAGTCTGTTATTTGTGTAAATGTATTCTCTGCAATTAATACATCTGAACTTTTAAAAATTATCCTATAAAGCTTTCACTTACTCACCCAACCACAACTTTTCTAAGTAACACTAATTTTCATGTATAAAACTTTTGCTACTTGTTGGAGTTCTAAAGGGAAAAAAGCCAGAAGAAAGGAAGCTGATGTCTGACGATGGTGAGATCCGAGAAATTCATGTATGTGTAAGATTAGCTCACTTTATTGAGAGGGATAGAGGGGCACTTGCCCAGGGCCACACGACTGATGAGAGGCCATTATGGTTGTGATTTCAAGTTCAAACTCTTTCCAAACCATCACGTTGTTTACACCAAGTGCTGCTGTTCATTGCAATGGCATTTAGCACTCACAACATGTGTAGCAAAGTGAAATATCCGTCTTTTGAGACAAGCACTACAACCTAGTTAGTCCCATGCAATGGAAGAGCACTTGACCTCAGAGAAGTTCACATGCATTCAAATGCCATCTTGCCGCTGGTAAGATCTGTGTGACCTCCACTCAGGCCTCAGTTTCCTCTTCATGACCCATGCATAAACAGAGAAGTGAAATATAAAATTTCTTCATGTGTAAAAATACAATACTTTGTCTATTTATGTCTAAGGGTTTTAAGCCAATTAAGTTCTAGAACATGAACTATTAGCACCTTTCTCCCTCCTCCTCACCCTGTCACTTGACCCCTTTGCTCCTTCAAATAGTTCTTTAATTACCTGGTTACTGTCATAAAATATTCACTGCTGAGGTCTGATATATGGAGGAATGAATACACATTGTATGGAGTAGCTGCCTGCTGTCCTCACTCATGGACTAACAAGGAATCTTATCTGTGATGATCTGGCTGGTCAAGGGTTAAAGATTAGTCATTTCTGTTTCAAAAATGACAATACATTCCTTGTCACTTCCTGAATCTGAGTCATTCATATCAGCCCGATAGCTGACATTTTAAAAAATAGATCTTTCTATGTGATTTTTTCCATCAGATTTATTTTTGCTATTTCTAAGAAAGGTGTCACAGGAAAGCAATACGTATGTACATCTTTGAGCAGCCACACTGGTAAAGCATTAATGGAATGGGATGTTGGCTTGTGAGTAGATCTATGAGGAGGGGCAGGAGACAGGCAGAAGGGTGCAGATCGTCGAGGGGGAAGATGGAGAATGAAATTTTGAAAACATGGCAAAACAAAGCAATGTTATTGGTGCTAGAGAAAGCAAGAATTTTGGAATCAGTATACCTCTACCACAAGAGGCATTCTAAGGTGTTAACACCGTGCCACAATCTTTCCTCTAGTACAAAATTTACAAATGCTGTGTGTTAGAAAAGGCCTCATACAGATACAAAGATGGATATTTCTGACATCTTGAGAGAGAAGCAATCTAAATGGCCACCAAGTCGGGAACAAATGAACAGAATACAAGCATAAAATAGAAACACTGGTACAACATGCAGAGAGAGCAAAAACGTAATAGCGGGTAAAAGGGGCAAGATAAAAGGACACTAACATAATAAATGCATGAATAAAAACATGCAAAAGTAATATGATGTAGTCACACAGATGTGCATTTAGATGAACTAGAAAGCTACACACTAACTGTAGTGATTGCCTTGGAAAAACGGGTCACGTGGTGGGATGGGTAATGGTGGTCAAGGGAGATGTTAGCTTCTGTTATGTTTTATATTTTTAACCAACAGGGAAAGCAGAGATGACAGATTTTTTTATACTTAACTCTTGGTGATAAAATCAGTATTTTTTTTTAGAGAAAGCGCATGTGTGAGCAGGGGAGGGCCAGAGGGAGAGAAAATCAGAAGCAGGCTCCACACCCAGTGTAGAACTCCAAGCAGGGCTCGATCCCACAACCCTCAGGTCACTGAGCCAAAATCAGGTTGGTAGGTTGCTCAGCCAACTGAGCCAGCCAGTTGCCCCCCAAATCAACATTCTTAATTTCCTTATTATCATTTTTAACTTTTTTGTAACTTTTAAATTGACGAATTTATTGTCCAAAATGAAAGTAAAATAAAAAGAGACGCAGCGTCTGTGAATTTAGCATCAATTTTCAGTGGTTTGTTTGGAGTGGTGGAATCATGGGTGGATCAGAGCTGAGTAAATGTGACTTTATACAGTCCCGTTCTCAGGCCGTGGCAGGAGGGATTTCAGTGTACCTTGGAATCTCTGGAGGTGAATACATATATATACACACACATTTATTACTTATTATATTTACTATATATATCATATTTTATGTTAAATATATATGTAATATATATAACAAAAGTGATATGCTGAGATGGGCACTGTGAACCCCCAAGGGGGGGATAAAAAAACCACTTAAAAACAAACATTTCAGGGGCGCCTGGGTGGCTCAGTTGGTTAAGCATCTGACTTCAGCTCAGGTCATGATCTCCAGGTCTATGACTTTGAGCCCCGTGTGGGGCTCTGTGCTGACAGCTGGGAGCCTCGGGCCTACTTCGGATTCTGTGTGTGTGTGTGTCTCTCTCTCTCTGCCTCTCCCCTGCTCATGCCCTGTCTCTCTTGCTCTCAAAAATAAATAAAACATAAAAACTATATATATGAAAAACATTTCAGGGGTGCCTGAGTGGCTCAGTCAGTTGAATGTCTGACTCTAGATTTCAGCTCAGGTCATAATCTTAGGGTCATGAGATCAAGCCCCAAGTTGAGCCCCATGTCGGGCTCTGCACTGAGCATAGAGCCTGCTTAAGATTCTCTCTCTACTCTCTCTCTGCCCCTCCCCCACTCATGCACACGTGCTCTTTCTTTCTCAAAATAAATAAATAAACATTAAAAAACTTTCAGGACCATGAGATGAATAATGTATATAATTTATATAACTTATAATTTTTATAATTTATATAATTGTATAACTTACATACTTCAGCAAGGCCCCTTGAAAGAAACTCTAAGGGAAGAAGCAGTGGCCAACAGTTTTTTGCAGGGAGATTATTTTTGTAATGTTAAGCAGTACTGATTTAAGACACAGAAATGTGAGAACCTCAGTTGGAGAGACAAAAAGGTGAAAGGAGGCCGGGAGGAGGCGCTGCAGGACTGGAAGCAAGCCAAAATAAGCAGAACTAAATCAACCAGGGGACAAATATTTTAAAATATTCCTAACGTTTTAGAGCTCTCCTTTCAAAGTTTAAAAACTCTACTAAGTAGTCAACTATGATATTAATTATGCACTTAAAATCCACTGACTGGAAAAAAGTGTCAAAAACTATTTTGAATTAGGTAATATTTCTAAAGAAGACTGACTTCATTACTCATTCAAAAGTAGCTTTAGATACTTGAATATTGATAGGCAATATCTGAAGCATCTCCGATTCTATAGGTCCCTTATTGCAATTTTGAAGACCCCAACTTCTTTCCATCAGATCATGACAACATTAATTGAGCCATTACCTCTGGCTTTAGGCATAAGATGATTAAAATAAATAGAAAAACAACTCCACAGACATAGATAGCACACGTTCAGTGGAGTCTTCAGTAGACTTCAAAACGGATTAAGAATGTGCCAGATGCTAAGTGGCAGATCCAGGACTCAAATCAATCTGACTGATTTCAAAGCTTGTGCTCTTCTACCCAGCACATCACACCACATCTTGAACGCGGCATTTTGTACCCAACACTAGACTGAGTAAAACTTAACATTAAAGTCAAACGCGACATTAAAGCCCTAACGTGAAGATGTAAGCTTTAGATAAATCAGTCCATGTAGTATACTGGTTGAGGGTTATTTTTCATTACTCCAACCAAGCTCCTTCCTGGTAGCGTGAGGCTGGGCAAACAAACCCGATATAATTAAGAGGCAGTCTGGCAATGTGGGCGGGGCACTGCTGAATGGACCATACTCATCATCTTCCACCTCTGTGTCTATGGATGCTTCATTCATGGCTCCTGTGACCCTCTGTAAAATTAGCTTTCCATTTTTCTAATTTTAGGGAAAAGAGAATCAGGGCAGACCTGGATCAGATGCACAAATATTTAACTGTAGAAAGGAATCAAATAGCCTGGTGTTTAACCTCCTGGTGTTCCTGACCAGGAACATAAACAATGAAACTGAAATCTGTAAGTCATATTTCTAGGACCCAAATGCTGGCTCCCATTTGGAGTATGTTTTGGGGGCACAGTCTTGCGTCTGTATTGAAATGCAGGCACCACGGGAGCAGAAGCCGATTCACATCCCCCCCGCTGCTCTGTCTTCAGCACCAGCATGTGGAACAGTGCCTGACACTCAGAGGCACTCAAATATTTGTTCACTAAATGGATGCTGGTGGCTCTGAGATTTTTATTCCTTTCCTGTTAGTATAAATTATAAGCAGAATACACTTGGAATAACGGTGATATCTCAGAGCAGAAGACCAAGATTCATCTTTAGAACTGAACATCTTCAGGCGCCTGGGAGGTTCAGTTGGTGAAGCGTCTGTATTTGGCTCAGGTCATGATCTCGCGGTTAGTGAGCTCGAGCTCCGCATGGGGCTCTGCTGACAGCTCAGAGCAGGCTGCTTCAGATTCTGTGTCTCCCTCTTTCTCTGACCCTCCTCCAATTGCCCTCTGTCTCTCTCTGCCTTAAAAATAAATTAACATTAAAAAAAAGAAAAAGTTGCTTCCAAATCACCGAAATGTCCAGAACTGGCTGCATGTGAAGTTTAGAGGCAGTGATTCACGACACGTTGTCAGAACTCCTGTGGGCTCTTCCCTGCTCTGCGGCTTCTCTCTCTATGCATTGAAATGAATTCTCATGTAAATTCATACCTGGAAAATAAGTCGATCCCATTCGTATAGCTTGTGATCTTGCAGAACAATAGCTCACTTCTTCCTCTTTCCAGGAAACTCCAGCAATAGTCCCAGGTTGTTCCAGTTTGGGCCATGTGTTCATCCCCCGCAAATCATTGTGACCGTTAAAACTGACTATTTAGATCACCCCAGCGTCACGTTATGGAGGAAGTCAGATATTAGCAACCTTGTCAGTAGAAGAGAGAGAGAGAGAGTTCCTACAGAAAATCGCTGGGTAAACGAAAAGTGACGTGTTGAGAGCTATCTGCACTCACTGGTAGAGTGAAAATTTCTGGAGAGGGTAGGGCAAGTTTGCACGGTCTCTTGCCCCCAGACAGCTCCCAAAATCTACCCTCTTGAAACTTTTCATTTCTGCTTGGGAACCAAACCTCAGAGTGCTTTGCTGATTAGTGTCAGGAGCGGCCTGTCCCCCTGCCCTGTCCCTGAGGCGTGATTGCACCTGGTCAGGGAAAAGATTAGTAAACTAGATACACCCTAATGCAACATATAATTTTCCCCTAAGCAATTAACTGATAAGTGACTACCTTCTGGGCCTGAATGCCTTTGTGAAAGTCACTACTGCAATTAAACGTATCAATCATCTTTGGGACTGTAAGAGCAGGCATTATGTCTCCTGAGAACCTGTTTTTCTCGAAACTTTCTCTTAGGGTTATAAACAGCCTAATGATCCTTACTCATAAAAAACTGACCTTTACTAAACAATGCTGTTTGTCTCTAGGTTAAAGGTTGCTTCCTTAAGGCTAGACCTGAGGTTTTATAAAAAATACCTGTGACAACATGAGTGCCTGTAGCTAAGTTTTTTATGGCAATCATTACTACTAGAATTGTAACTTCTGCAGAACCCATGTCTTGGAAAATTGCAAAACTTATCTATGAGAAATCATTTACTGCTCTTTCTGGTTCTTGTACCTTTTGCCATAAATAAAGCTTGAGAACCAGACAGGGCAGAGATGCCTTCCAGAATGGTAGAGACACCTGCCAGGTGGGCAGGGTGCCCGTCTGGTGATCAGAACGAAACTCAAGGCTCTGTCACTCTCTCTCGCCTACACAGTCATCCTTCAGGGGAACCCTGGATCTGCTGGAGCTGGGCTCCGGCAGTGACTGACATCCACAGTACCAGAGCTGAAACAGCTCTGTCTCATACACAGAATATCATAGCTGAGCCCCTGAGTGTAGAACACATTATTTACTGAGCAACTAAATAAATCAGAGCCCGTATTCTAACTCCCAAACCCATGCCCCCTTCCACTACGTGGGTAGCCTCCTGTATTTAATTTATTCCATTTTTTATTTTTTTTAGCCTCCTATATTTTAGCACAATGCAGAAATACCCCCAAAATTCTCAAAGTGAATAGGATTCACCATGTGGACTGACATAGAAAACTGAACCATAAAAATGGTAACTCTCAGAAGAACAATGCCACATAATATTGCCCTATCGTCAAATGCTTTCAATTACTCTTGGTGGTAAGGATTTGCTAATTGATCTTGAAAGGACACAGGTCTGAACCAAATTGACTCCATGACAGGCTTCAAGTTTCCCCTCTGACCTTGGAGGCCTAAGTGTTGGTTTCTCAGAATCATTAGACAATAAAAAGGCATAGATTGCTCAACCAGGGACCCCCCTAGTAACACCCAATCAGAAGCAGCCAGCTAAAATACTTAACATTCCTAAGGGCAGGCCTACAGATAGAAGCTATAGATAATCAGTTATTGCTTAAGGCTAGTTACACCCTACGTGAGGGTCCTGGGTCCTGGGTCCACTCTGTAATTGGTTAATACTCTAAATATTGTGATTGGGTCCCACCAAAAGTAACAAACACTCTAGACAATGTGTATGGTTAATGTTACTGTCAATGATGTTATGTGATAATGATTGGACCCCTGTACCTGTGTCACAATTTCCTGTAACTCCCCCTTCTCAAAACCAATAAAAACTCTGCTCAGCCCTTGTTCAGGGCTCTCAGCATGGATCCACTGTGCTGGCGAAGTCTGTGAGCCCAAGTTTAGGCCCGGTGAGCCTAAACCCGTAATAAAGCCCTTTGCTTTTGCATGCATGACTCGGTCTCCCTGGCGGTATCTGGTTTTGGGGGACGATATTGTGATCTGGGCATAACAATCGCATTCTTTGAAAATGCTTCGTTTTCAGTGCACTTAGCCAGCCAACATCAGAGGTGGTTTTAGCTGAACAGGAAGAACGGAACACGCTCCCTTACGAGGTGAGGCACAGACCCACTGCGTTGCCACTATCTCTGTCCGTCTTTCATCCATGGCGTCTCATCTCCTTTCCTTTGCTGATTCTATTGATAAAACGCTTGATTTAAATTAGTGAGAAAATGAGCGGCTAGTGTCTGCACAATGTTTGTCAAACTCCCTTGCATCTTGCAAAAATCAAAATGGTTTTCCTTCCCACTTCAAGGTGGAAAAGAGACCAATCTTACAAGTATCGAGCACAGGTGGAGACATCTGCATGTATGTGCTGACGCTGACGTGTTTTTCTAGCGTCAACAAACGGAGAGCTTAATTTTAAACGGTGCTAGATTCTGCCTAAGCTCCATGATTCCATTCTGCTCCATGACAAAAAGGACAGAGACTCTCTCTTTATAATCTAGGATTCCTGGGGGAAGACTGAGGCATCTCTTCTGGCTTTGAGGCAAAATATGTGACTTTTCATTAACATTAACAGGAGTGTTTTGCAATGAAAGAACCGACTGTTTTTAAATGCTTGAGTGATGGTTCCCCCAAAGCTGGGAGAAGCCCTTTTTGTCTTAGGCGGCCAGGCTCCCTGCTGCACTTCCCGGATTACGAATCACAAACAGGTTGTCCGTTTAAGACCGTTCCTCCATCCAGTCATTTCAGAATGCTGGAGCAGAGAAAGATGTCACAGCAAAGCAATGCAGGGGGCCAGGCATGGCTCCTCACTGCCACATTGACGGGACAAGACTTTCAGGCAGCACTCTTGTTATCCCGCTGCAAAAAGAAAGACTAAGCTAGGTGACAAACTGCTTAGTGCTCTACCGTTTCTCTGCTCGGTTTAAGGTAAAAGAAAAATCATAGTATTGCTCCTGAATCTGCAAAGGCCGAAGAAAATCCTCTGAAATATGTGGACCCAACAAGCGAATGCTGGTCATTTTTCTTATCCTGCATTTGCCACATACACAGAATCGCACTGCTTGTTTTTTTTTTTTTTTATGTTCACTTCTAAATAAGAGGAAAGTATAATTTTACAACCTTTTAAGTAAAATAATTATGGAATAGGAAGAGATATTAATGGTTCTTTAAAGGTGCAATAAATCATATAAACTAGTCTTTCCAAGGAATGTTTGCAAGTTGCTAAAGATATGAAGAGATGAAGAAATGACTGAAATTAATTCTGAAGACAAATCCCCATCAAAATGAGAAATAGTGCACTAGCCTCCATTAAATGAAAAATCACTGGCGTGGCATAAAGCGGAGAGAATAAATCAGTTTTTAAAGGAATGCAGATATGCAGAGAAGCACTGTTTAAAAACAAGCCAAAAAGAAGACTGGACTCCGACCAGGTAAGGGATGGACCCAGGAAAGCACCTTGGTGGGCTTGCCCACCCTTCAGGCTGGCTCTCAGTCTCCCTATCCATTTATCCCTCAGTCTGGGGACCACTCTGTTCGGGGACCTCTCCGTGGGCCAGCAGAGGAGCGCCCAGCTCCTCCTTCCTCTACTTGGCCTTGTAGAGATGCCCATCTCCAAAGTCCTTTTAGATTTGTCATAGGTAGCACAGAGAAGTCTGCTGGGTCTGGAGGAAATGGAGACCCACGGGGTTACAGGAGGCTGAGGGGGGAGCCGAGGGGCCGGGCCCTTGCATCCCCTGAGAAATCATTTTTAGAAAACAGAAACAAGGTCAGAAGCTGATAGAACAACCACATGTCCATCCGCTTTTATCAAGAAGACACGCCCATCCTGAGTGTGTGACCCTGAACAGCTGTGTCATCCGTCAGCAAGTAGAAAAGAAAAAGGGTGATGTGGCTTTAGGGGAACGTGAAAGGCCAGGAAACCGCGGGGTGGTTTTCAGATTACAAATATTTTTACTATGAAATCATGGACTCGGCAAGGGCTGCTGAGAAAGGACGGGCCGGAGGGGGTGGAATTTATACACGCGCGTGTGCACCCGCACACACGCACACACGCACATGTTAAAACGTACATTTCCAAAAACATAAGTAACTTTGCAATGTAGTTGTTACTGAGGTTTGTTTGTGCATGGTCGTAAGTTCAGGATGTTTTACCTCATTGGGAAGTCTGTCAGGCATCGAAAGTATGCAGGGGAGAAATATACTGTGGGAACTTATCAGACAGATTTAAAATAGTCCTTACTCTTGAGGTGCTTAAATGCTACTGGAGAAGAGCAGACGTGGGCATAATACAATTTTCTGAGAGCAATTTACAAGCAAGGCATTTAAAGCACATGAGAGAGTTCTTTTCTATTTCTTGGAGCCTAGGGGTAATGTAACAGTTTTGCAAATGACTCACACCACAAAGTAGGCCCAGGGCTAGCATCTCACTTGGGTCTAGATTCTTCTGCTGGTCTGATGAGAGGCTTGTGAGAAGAGCCTAGGCACGGAGGAGGCAGCCTCAGACCCCAGCTCTCAGCCAGGGGTCTGTCCCACCTCAGCTGCGTCTCCATCTTGCTTCCTGGCCCTGATCTGTCGGCCTGCCCACACCTGTGGGCCACAGGCCTGCCAGCGCCCCCCCTTTCACCCGCTCCAGACCGCCGTGAATGACGGCGAGGTGCTGATCTCCAGAAAACACCAACCCCGTGTTCAAAACCCTTCTGGGCCTTGTTGCTGCCTCCGTTTGAGGGAGTGGCCGTGGATCTTTTTTCCTCCATGCCTCCAGTGTCTGTATCATGTGCTGCTTATGTGCCCATAATTAACTCGCATAATGAATCCATTATCTCCGATAGATAAAGGTCAAATTTCATAACATAGCTTTCAAAGTACTCGGTGTGACTCTTTCACCTGCCTTTTATCGTTACATCTCTTCAGTGTATATTTAGGTTTAGGTGACTTCGTGCCGGGCCACCTTTTTCCACCCTCCCCACACCTCTTCTCTCACTGGTCCCCATACCTGGACGCCTTCTCACCTGCCTCACGAACCTCCACCCCCAACTTTCAGGTCCTATGCCCCCTTCCCAATGACACAGTCCCTGCTCTCCTCCGAATGTTCTGGTTTTCTTTTTTGAACATACACCTTGCACCATCCATATGGTTTTAGAAGATGCTCTGAATTATATTTAGGTGTGTTTTGGGCAAGAGTTGAATTTCTCTCAGCACAGCCCACTAATTGACACAGAGTAAGAACTCGGTAAATATTCATTGAGTAAGTAAATGATATACTCATCCTCCCCGCCAAGAGAGAAGTGTCAGATGCTACTAATCACGTTTCCTTTACAACAACAGAAGAGGAGAAACAAACAGAAGGAGGAGCCTAATTGCTGCACTTGACTTTGCCGCATTTCCCATGCCAGCCACAGCCATTCTCCACATACCCTTCCTTCTGTGCAACTGCCCTCGTGTTCACAGGTAAAGATTCCTGCTCACCAAAACATAAAATCTGTATCTGGCCACGCATTACATTAAAGACAACTGGAGACTGTTTGACAAGCATGAAGTAAAATCATCCTGATGGGCTTGTCTGACCCCAACAACATGTAAACCTTATTTTATTCTATTTTCAGCTTCAAAGTGAGTCTGGCTATCATCCCAGGAGGCATCTCTGTGAGCAGTAGCACTTACCCCAATCATTTAGGCACCCCCGTCAGTGGGACTGCTCTCTAGAAATCTCTACATATCTAAAAAATAATTATAATAATAATACATCAACTAAATGCATCCCCCAAGATAATTTCCTCTAGAAATAGTTTCACAGTATTACACAGGGTATTTGACAAATATTTCTGATGGATGGAAGCTAAGAAGCATATAATAATATATTATTACATAAATTTCACCAGTCCTGATAGAGAGCAGCATGGAAATAAATGGAATGTGTACATTGAGAAAACGTACCAATGTTGATCCCATAAATTGGGGTCTTGTGATACACATTTACAAAGGAACACAAGAAAGTAGTGTTTCAGTAGGGTAGGGCTCACTAGAAATATGAAAGAATGGAGTTAAAAGGACTACTGTTAACTCGCACTGAGATTCTGGCTCACCTCCCACAAACCGACATCCCGTCCAAGAAGGGACTTGTCCATTGTGTAAGTGAAGGAGCCCTTCAGTTCCAGGCTGACCCTCAAGCCTCCTTGCCACCCGATTCTGTGCTCCCGTGCGCCTCCGCCAAAGAGCGCGCCCATTTCCTAACTATGCGATTCGGTAATTCGGGGATTGCTGGTCTGTTCAGAACCTTGCTTAAAACCCAGTTAAAACAAAGCTATTAACATTTTCATAAACTAGAACTATTCAAATTCAGGAGTTTACGGCTCACATGAACCACATGGCCATCTTTTTATCTGCTTCAGATTCTCCTGTTAAGGTGTTTTCAGGCAGAGACTCTGGGAAGTTCTGGGAGTCTTGTCTACTTGCTTGGCAGCTGCAGGGCCACTGAAAATCTACCTCTGTGCCAATTTATTCATTTTCCTGCACACACTGAGAGGAAGCAAATAGTCCATGCACTCCAATGGACTTGGGAGTCTTTCGTGCTCTATCGTTATGAAGAAGTGTGATTTGTCGTGTCGATGGGCAGTTGAGGAAGTTACTCTCCTTCGCGCATATGGCCCTAAGAGAGGCCTCACTGACGAGCACAACGAAACGGACCTCAGATGAAACAAACGCTCTCTCTCCACTGGAAACAAAACAAATGAGTGTTGATATTCAGGGAATATAGGAAGTTCTCCAGATAACCACTGCACTTACCTTCACCGAGTTTCCCACTCTCTCGCATCTAAGTCACTCTTGGAAATTAAATATTCTATTTCCATTTGAGAAAAGAAAAGCTAGAAATTCTTAATCGAATCATTATCTTGCCCTCACAGACCTGGGATCAATTGATTAAAAACCGCTACCCCATGCTCCCCAGATTTCACGTTACGGCACAGGAGGTCTGGCGTGTTTGTGAGGGAGTGTGGGAGATGATGTCTGATTCCAAGCAGAAAGTGACATTTTCCAACCAGACTGATGCTAAGTATGCCATCTATCATGACATAGTAGAGAATGACACCACCAGAGAGAAAGAAGGTACCAGAGAGGACACCGTGCACCTGCATGCATGACCCCCCGGCAGAAAGCGGTGGCCTTGTGTGGCCGTTTTCATGAACAAGTCCACATAGCAGCCATCATCTCACGCGATGTTATGGGGGAAAGAAAGCCTTCAAAAGAATCTGCTGATAAAAGACTCAGGACTTAAAGACTGCACTTTGAACAAGGACACAGGAAAAAGTCTTAAGAATTATTGGTGCTGAGGAAAAACTTAGAACAAGGAGAAAGGGAGTTGGCTTGGAAGAGAAGAGGTCCTTGCCACACAAGGAAAGGACCCAGAAAGGACCACATTTGTGCACTGCTGAAGGAGTAATAGCACTTCCCTGGTGAGGACGAACTGCAGGCTTGTATCTGAAACCCCTGTGTCTTCTTTCTACTTTGTTGTGTGTAAATAACGAGTAAGACTTCCTTCACCAGCCTCGGAACCAAAAATGATCCCAGAATTTTTTTTTTTTTTTTGATGTGGCGCTTGTAGCTTCACATGTCCTCCGTCACAGAAAGTCCAAGCGCCCCGCTGGGAAAGGCTGTCCAAGAAGCCAGTGTTTTCACTCCAAGGGAGCCAGTCTGGGCACTTCAGCCTTGTCTCTCCCACAGCCCACGTGGTCACTTGTATTCTGCACTGTTATCCGAGGCTGTGACGGGTGGAGAGATCCAGAGAAGATTCTGGCCTCAGCCCCCAAAATACTGCAACCAGCCCTAGCCTGCAGTCCTAAGGTCTGAGCATCCCTGTGGTGTCACCAGACAGGCCTGCCCTTCTCCCTGTGGTGCTCTGCTTTGCTGGGCCTTGGGGTGCCCTGCCCAAGCAGTAAACCTCCACAGGTTTCCCTTTCCTTTTAGAGACAGACAGACAGAGAGACAGAGAGCACAAGCTGGAGAGAGGGGCAGAGGGAGAGAGAGGGAGAACCCCAAGCAGGATCCACACTCAGCACAGAGCCCGACACAGGGGTTGATCCTACAACCTGGGGATCATGACCTGAGTGGAAATGCAGTCAGACGCTCAACCAACTGAGCCAACCAGGCGCCCCATGGTTTCCCTACTTTTCAAACTCATTTGAGACTTTTAGCTTCTTCCTTCCCAGAAGACCCTAGCTCTTTACATAAATAGTTTCAACTCTACCCTGGAGCTCTCCTTATCAAGCGTAGATCCCCTTTTTCACACTCCTCTGTGCCCTTCCTCCACATGATGTGTGCCTAGTTGCCTACATTTGCATCTCTAAGGGTCCCTCCGCAACCCTGAAACACAAGAAGTACCCTTGGGAGGCTGTCTCCACCTAACTATACAAGAGGCAGGCATAGTTAACGTTTTAAAGTATTTGTCTGCATCAACAGACAATAACATTCAAAATTACACTTGGTAAACATATTTACTCCTCATTTTAGAGTATGGCTTCACTCACCCTCACAAATTATTTCTCCTCAGCCTCCCTCAGGTATTTTGATATTCAACATCTATTTGAGGTTGATCCATCCTAAGGAATACAGCTACTTCTAGCGTCCCATCTGTGGGAAGAAGAGAAGTGATGACAAACATCTCAAGAGACTTGGCCTCAGGGACTGGTGCTCCTCTCTCAGCGTGGGACTTACTAACACAGTCATGTGCTACGGAGCGGGGGGGGGGGCATCATCACTCTTTACGGCCCTGGCAGAGCCAGGAGCCACAGAAATGAGGTGCGATCTTTTGCAAAAAGGCAAAAGTGGAGAAAGAAGGGGACTGTATCGGGCAGTCCTGCTTCAACAGGCCAGGGCTCTTGGCCCCTAGTGGTATGAAGTGCCCCCTTTATCCATGGGCATGTGGACCTGCCAACCATCACTAGGAAGCACAGAATGGTCCATTCCAACCTCACAACGGAGTTGAGGCCTGTCATAACAAGGTGTGGAAATGAACACACCAGGCAGTAGTGCTTCAGTCTTTATATTTTACTCAATGTCATGAAAGTTTTTGTTTGCTCTTTTGACACGTGGCTATTACTCAGCGTTCTGATTGAGGACTGAAGAACTGGAACTGGGTGTCATCACTATCGATCACCTTGGCTACCTAGCCTTGGCATGCCGAGAGGCTGAATGCAGAGGTGTGAACGTTGTAAAATCTCCAGAAGAAGTGCAGGATGGGTTGGCAGGCTGCGGTCACCAGACGGCCTACCTACATAATGCCTGTCATTCCACAACAGCAGGGATGGCGCTGACCCATTCATCCCTCTATCACGATCACCTAGCACAATGCCTGGAGCTTGTAAAACTGCATATTAAACAGTTGTTGAAAAGGTGAATACATCTTTTATGTACTATTAAAACAACTAAATTGTAAAAGGGCTTCTCTAAGGTCTTAGACATTCTTATAAGTGATAGAGTAGTAATAGCAAACACATTCAGATATTCCCATGAGTGCTAAAATATTAACAACAAGCAACTTCAGATTTAAATCTTGAGATCCAGGGCACCTGGGTGGCTCAGTTGGTTAAGTGTCTGACTTTGGCTCAGGTCATGATCTCGCAGTTCATGAGTTCAAGCCCCAAGTCAGGCTCCATGCTGATAGCTCAGAGCCTGGAGCCTGCTTAAGATTCTGTGTCTCCCTCTCTCTCTCTAAAATAAGTAAACATTAAAATTTTTTAAAATAAATAAATCTTGAGATCCAAAGATGAGGAAACTGATACCCAATGAGATTAAGTACATTGCCCAAGGTCACATATCATTGGCAGGACTCAGATTCAGAATTCAAATCAAGGAGCCTGGCTTTCAGTTTATGGCTTGAACCTTGGTAACACCTGCCCATCTGACCGATGACATGATGGAAGCATGTAACTTGGAGTTAGTCACAAACTTTCTCCAGAGAATGGGTCATGAATACAACTTTGAATCATACAAGGTATTGACCTGTCATTACTTTATTGTGATCTGGCTTCACTGATATTCTTAGTTGCTTCTGTGACATCTTCGTGGCTCTTTCATGTATATTTCTCCCCCCAGGTGCATCCTTTTATTATTATATATCACTTTCTATTTGAAGGTCCTGCTTCCTTCCCTTTGCCTATGCTGGGTCTTCCCCTCCACCTGTCAGGGGGAAGACATGTGCCATAGCTTCCTATTCCTGATTTTTCCACGTCACGAGGTAATGGCAGGAACTAAAACTCTTGAGGTAGGTAGGTTTTGTTATGAGTATTGTGCAAGACACACTGGAAATATTCTAAAGGAATTCAAAAGTACAAATAATTGTACTTTTGCATTAGTTTGACCATACATACTCGACACGTTTTTTTTCTTTCTGATAAAAAAAAAAAAAAGGAAAGAAAGTTTCCCTTGGCTAAGTCAGAGGACAGACTTAAGATATCACAGAAATCAATTATATCATCTTATCTAGACAATTTTTTAAAGGTGATTTCGAAACAGAGAAGATTTCTTTTGGCTTAAACATAGTCTGCCTCCTTTGAACCAATTCCTGTATTCTAGAGATTACAGTGAGAAAAAATATATTTAGTACAGATTCATGAGAATATAAAAATACAGACCAACTTTTAGTAATCCAGAAGAAAGGAAAGGCCTCCAGCGATACTACTGAAAATATGTATCGTCTTGCCAAAGATGGGTAAGTTAGCAACAACGGATCCTATCTTCTCTGGGAGGCTCTGAGAACAGGGATGCCAGGCGGGACCCCAGGGTAGGAACTGCAGTGAGCGTAACAGGGATAATCAAAGTCTATCAGATGTTTTTGAATATGTGGTTTTGTGCAAGGACTAGCAGTAATAATGGTCCTGACCTGTGTGTGATGTACCCTTCCTTGGAGCTAAGTGTTCACCGGCTGATGGCCTCGCACGACGAGGTACTACTTAGGACATTTCCTTGCACTTATATAAATGAGAAAAGCACCTCCTTGGCTCTCGCGAGTATTAATTTCTCTTCCCGGGAAGACCAATCTACCCACAAGAGGAACTATACTTACATCTCCTTTGTGCGGACTTAGAAAATATAAACCTGTGGAATTATAGGCTTCTCTTCCTCGCTCTCTGTTTTTCCCAGGCTGTTTCACGTTTCTGGTCATGGGTGAAGGCCGAGCTGGGCCACCTTGACCACGGACCCTAAGAACGTTGGCAGTTTCTTTCTGCAAAGCCATCGTGTGAGACTTCACTGGACTTGCATGCAAATTTTTTTAATAGTGCCTCAAATATGTTTACTGACTATTTGGAACTACTTCATAGGAATAAAATTTCTAAGTATGATTTTAAAAAGGGGGGAAGAAATCACATCTATTACAGGAGATTTTTTGTATCAAGATCATTTCATTCAAATGAGATTTGTTCAAAAAAGTATTCATACGGAAATTTATTTAATATGGCTGAAATTTCAAGGGATCTATTTTCATCTCAGTCTTGTGCTACAATAATACTGCAAGTCTCCTTTGTGCCATAAAGAAGCATCTTTACGTTATAAAAGATAGTGTTTTTCATGCAATGTATGGACTTTAATCTGCATTTTTTAAAAATCCCTTTGGGCCAGATTCTAATACAATTTCACAGGAACATTCCAAGTGAGGCTGACTGAATTTCAATATAATTTGAAAGCAATTAAAGTTTATCACAGGAATTACGCAGCCGAGTTATTCCGGAACTGAATCAAGCCCAAAGGCAGTAGTCGGACCCCCATGTTAGGTCTTTGGAGTGGCTCTAAGACGTTTCTTAAGTTCTACAGACGCTCCGAAACTATAGTGTTTCAGTGGAGGCAGGGAGGAGAAAAGCCTTAGGAGGCAGTTTGTACAGATTCGCCGGAGTTTCAGAAACTGAAAAGTTTCTTCAAACTCAATAATGCCACTTCCAAATGGGCATTCCTGTACGTATAAAACTTCTAGTACGCTTTAGTAAAACACAAGCTGAGCCCGAACAACACAGATTTTCCAATTTAAAATATTTTCTTTCTGTTTCGCTTTTCTCTTTTCTTAAAAATGCCTGACGGGTGGTGCTTCGCCACCTCACACTCTCAGCGAGTCCTGTGAGGAATCATAAGGCAGTGGTGCAGGAAACAACTCCAAACAAAGGAAGGGAACTCAGCAGAGAAGGAAGGGACGTTTCCGTGCCCATATCCTTAGCTCTTGCATTACGTCATCGCTGTACAACGCCCGCCTCAACTTTTTCATAAAGTTCTAGTCTATGACCCAAGATAATTTCCTGTATTAATTAACATAGGTTGTTTTTTATCTTTGGAATTTTTGCTGGATTAATAGGTTCTAAAAGAAGTGAATGGAGTCTAAGGAAAATGAGACTTCTTGGGAGTCTGTTGATGCACATGCCACCTTGGGATCAAGTTTTAGAACTAAGACTTGAAAATCATCAGCATGGGCTGGGTAACTGACTTTTATTAGGTAGAGAAATAAAATCTCGGACTAATTAATATAACAAGTTAATATATTGTTATGTCAAGTTCATCTTCATTTTAAGAAGCTTTACCAAAAGCCATGAGTCTACCATCAATCACAAAGATGATATTTGACACACAATCTTGAAATATATGCTCAATCAAGTGAAAATTCCGAAAAGGGACTGAACTGATAGCCAGGCATTTTGATAAATATAGTATCTTAAATAAGGGAATATTATATCCAGAATGGCAATGTGAGGAGTTCCACAGACCTGCTCCCAAGAAAGCAACCATACGTGATAGAATTGAAAAAAAACTAAGAAACTTAACAGTATGGAAATGTTTCCAAGGACATATACAAAAGAAGAAGAAACATTTATTTAAAAAAAAATCTAAATCTAAGTTAAAACAGGAAGAACGTATGGAATTTGAGCCATAAACCCACTCCCTTATTTCTTGTATTCCAGCTGAGCATGATTAAATCTCCACTCCATTAAGTGCCTGATTTCAGCTCGTCATGATCTTGTGGATCATGAGTTCAAGCCCCACACTGAGCCGCTGTCAGCATAGAGCCCAGAGCGTCAGATCCTCTCTTCTCCTCCACCTTTCTCTGCCCCTAACCCCACTCATCCTCTGTCTCTCTCAAAAATAAACATTTAAAAATAAATAAATCTCCACTCTTGGGAGGGGATGGCCAGGAATATGGCCATCTATTCCTTCTATTCCCAATCGAGTGATATTAAAAAGTTTGCAGGGACGAAGGCCCTGAGGACTTCCAGCCAAGGGCTCGCAGGGCCCCTTCTTCCATCAGCCCCCACTCACAGAGAAAGGTTTTATACCAGGCGCAGCAAGCTCACTCACAAGCACCAAATGCCCAGCTCACTCATACAGTGGTATTTGCATCCTGGGAGAGGCAAGCTGCAAAGATCAGAAGCGACTGCCCCTACCCAGAACCCAGTTTCAAAGCAGGAGTGTCCCTCCACAAGAAACAAGCTTCTGACCCCATCCACAGCCCTAAAGCAGTGACTTAAAGAGTTTGCCCAGGGCAAGAGGCAGTAGATAAGAGCAAAAAGCATCAAAGCTTTCTCTTAAAAAACTAACTTCATTAGTAACAAAGTGTGAGGGAGTTCAAGCCTGAGGGTGTCCTGGAAAATAATGGAGATTTCAGTGGCAAGTAATTAAGAGAAGACTGTTAGCTGTATGAGGGTAACAGTTAAATCAGTAGCTAATTTATCAGATGGAACCATGGAAAGAGACCGCCATGAACCCTCCTAGGATCAGAACAAATCTCACAGCTGGCCTCAAAACCACGCCTGCAAAGGGGTCTAAATTTAACTGAACCAGATAGGGAGCAATTTATGCCCCAGGGCGTTGTTAAAACAATGAAGCATTCCCCTGGCAATTAGTGGACCTACGAGCAAGCGAGGTGTGTTTGCAAGGCCGAGAGCTTAGCAGAGAGATCAAGGAGACTGTTAGAGCCCTGTTACGTCACTGTCATCCCAGGAAGTCTGTGCACACACCCAGAGTTATAGGTCTGTGAGGGGCCAGCCACATCACAGGCTCCACAGTGCGTGGAGTAATGGATGTGATAAAAATAGTCCAGCCGACTCACTAAATAAATGAAGCAAACAACAACAAAAGCAAGTAAGAGATGGAGGGGGTGGGAAGGGGGAGAACACAGGCTCAGAGAAATACGGGACACTATCAAGTGCACTAACATACGCATAATGGGAGTACCGGAAGGAGAGAAGAGGGAGTAGAAAAAAATATTTAAAGAAGCAATGACCAAAAACATTCCAAACTGATGAAACATATTAATCTACATATCTAAGAAGCACATGAAACTCTAAGTATGATAAAGGCAAAAAGAACTACACCTAGACATATGATAGTAAGAATAATGGGTGAGAAAGGGCGGGTGACAGGAGAAGCAGAGGGGAAAAAGACAGTAATTTGATAGCAGCAACATAAAAATGACTTGTCAGAAGGAAATTGCATTAGGCCTAATGGCTGACATCTCATGAGAAACAATGGAAAGAAGGGAGGCCAAAAACCAATGAAATATCATATTCCAAGTGTTAAAAGGAAAAAAAAATCCATCAAGGATCGTATATACAGCAAACTATCTTTCAAAAATAAAGGTAAAATAAAAACATTCTCACATAAACAAAAAGAATTTCTTGCTAACAGATTTGCCTTACCTGAAATTCTTCAGCCTGAAACCAAGTGACCCCAGACACTAATTTGAAGCCACACCAAAAACTAAACAGCACTGGTAAAAGTAATTATGTAACTGTAAAAGGCAGTATATGTGCATATTTCTTCCTTCTCCTATTTAAAAAACAGTTGTATAAAACAATATATACAATAATAATTATACTATTAGGCTTAGAACATATAGAAATGTAACATACTTGACAATAACAACATAAAGGAGGTAGGTGAGCACACAATGAGAAAATGGACTAATAAAATGACACAGATGGAAATGTGAACCCATAGGCCCAAATCAAAAGAACCAAAGAACCAGATATGGTAAATAAGAAGGCTACTAAAAGAAATTCTATGATTAAGAAAATATACCTGTCCTTTATTTGCTTAGCTTCTAATAGGCAAACAATAATTATAACAGTATATTGCTGGGTTTGTCTATATACATATATATATATATATATATGTTAAATAGCAGAATAATATTATTAATGATAATAGCACAAAAAGAAGAAGAGAGAATAGAGAAATACAAAGGTTGTATTTCTGGTCTCACTGTAATCAAGTTAATATAAATCTGAAGTACATTCTAATGAATTAACATGTAGATGGGAAGCTCTAGAGCAGCGATTAAGAAAATAAAGTCCAAAGAATGTGAAGGAAAAAAATCATTAAAGCAATTGAAATAGTATGGTGGAAAACATTCACCTAATGCAAAAGAAAGCAATAAAGGAAGGATAGAGAACAATAACAAAAAAGGCATGAGACATGTAGAAAACAGAAAGTAAAATGGCAGGTAGAAATCCAATAACCAATTGAAAACCAATAACACTAAACGTGAATGGGTTAAACAACACAATCAAAAGTCAGAGACATTGTCAAGCTGGATGAAAAAATAAAATCCAACTTTAAGCTGTCTGCAGGAGACACACTTTAGATTCAACACTACAAGTAGACTGAAAGTAAAAGAATGGAAAATACAGATCATGAAAACAGCGAGTATAAGAAAGCTGCAATAGCTATACGAATACCTTTAAAGGTAGTTTTTTAAAGCTAAAAATGTTTCTAGAGATAAAGAAGAACATGTTATGATTATAAAAGGGGGGTGCCTCAGCGGCTCCATAGGATGAGCATCTGACTCTTGATTTTGGCTCAGGTCATGATTTCACAATTCGTGAGATCAAGCCCCACATCTGTCAGCACAGAGCCTGCTTGGGATTCTCTCGCTCTTCCTCTTTCTCTGCCCCCACCATTCATGCTCTCTCTCTAAAACAAACTTTAAAAGTAATAAAAATAACAATAAAAGTAAAACTCCTCCAGAAAGACATGAAGATTATAAACATATATGCACCTAACAACAGAGCCCAAAATACCTAATGAAAAAGCTGACAAAAATGAAGAGAAATAGATAATTCAATAATAATACTTAGAGCCATCAATATCCCATTTTCAATAACAGAAATAAAAAGAGCAAGAAAACAGAATACTTAAGCAGTACCGTAAGCCAACTAGACCTAACGGACACCTGTAGAACACATCGACAAGAGCAGAGTGCATTCTTCTCAAGTGCACATAGAACACTCCAGGAGAAACCATCTGCTAGGCTGCAGAACAAGCCTCAGCAGATTTAAAAGGGTTGAAAACATGCAGAGTAAGTTCTCTGACCACAACAGAGGGAAATTAAAAATCAGTATCAGAAGTCCAGAGATTCATCAATATGTGGGAATTAACCAACACACACCTAAGTAATCATTAAGTCAAAGAAGAAATCACAAGGCAAATTAGAAAATAAGACAAAAATTAGAAATAAAACAAAAATATAGCAAAAAAAAAAATCCTCATAGGATGCAGCAGAAAGCAATGCTTAGAGAAAATTTTATAAAAAGGTCTCAAACTAATAATCTAATCTTCCACCGTAAAATACTACAAAAATCACAAACCAAACTCAAAGCAGGCAGAAGGCAGGAAATAATAAAGATTAGAGAAGAACTTCATGAAATAGAGTATAGAAGCATAGTAGAGAAAACCAACAAAATCAAATTCTAGGTCTCTGAAAAGAGCAACAATATTGGCAAGGCTTTAGCTTGAATGACCAACAAAGACAGACTCAAATGATCTTAATTGACAAACCTTCTGAGAATAATATTACTTCACACACCATCAGGTACATTAATTACCATGAATCAGTGGCACTTTTGGATGTGTAAGCTATGTGAAAAAACACCTGTTTGTTGCCTTTTTTTCCTGTTAGGTAAACAAACCCACCCTAAATTACATTTCTAGATCTATGATATGTGTCATTTATCCTGTTAACTACACCCCACCACACACACACACACACACACACACACACACACACACACACATTTGCTTTGGGAAGTTCCTTCCTCAATTTCAGAGTCCATTCCATATCTTCTACTTTTCCTTCCCATGACACCACCAAAACAGAAGAGATTCCAGACCAGTTATTTGCACTTTGGTTGATTTATAAACGGTCCTTTCAAATTCATTCTTACATAAGCATCCCTATCACCAGCATTCATAGTCTGAGTCTGAGGTGACTGACTGTGGAATGAAGAATGGGTTCTCCATATCAAAGATTAGAAGCTAGCCTCTGCACAGCCTACCAATGGACACCTCAAGCTGAATCGAGTAGTTTGTTTAAGTCTTTTGACTCAAAAAATATATGGCCAGTAAATTTGGTTGCTTCAATTAAAAAAACTTAGAGGGGAAATACAGACAAGTATATATTACCCTAAAGGACATGCAAATTCTTTTTGTTATGTCTATTTTGTATTTTTCATGGAGAGATGGTTGGAGACTGCGAGAAGCACTAGATGTTAAGTCCAAGAACATTCCCTGGATGTTCACTTACCAACTGTGTCAGGAGCAAAGAGGCTGGGCGCCTGCACACTCTTTTGTTCCGGAGCCTGAAGACGGGCTCTACCCCAAGAATGCCAGGGTGTCATTTGACTGGCTTCTCACCCACAAGAAAATGAAGTCTTCAGATGTCCTCCCTGGATGTCAACTACAAATGAGTCCATACCTACAGCCTATGTTCAGTGTGTGTGCAGGGCATGTTCTGGTCTAGGAGATGGAAGTGTTTAAATACAGTACAGTTTTGTAGCCAGTTCTTCACTTTTGCATACACGAAACAGCAGAAAGGAAGACCCCAAGGGCTTGTCTCCACTTCTCAGAGGCTCTGGATGAGGCTGCCCTACTGTGGTCCTGTCTAAGGACAGACCCTGACTCTAGCAAGCCCAGGCTTTTCCTCACCCTGCTGCCAGGCCGGTCCTTTCTCTTCCTGCATGAGGCTCCACCACGATCCTTCTTTGCTGCCATTTTCAGGAATACTTAGCATGGCTTTTATTTGGTATTTCATATTTTCACTATGACGGCCTCTACCCAATGTGTCTAAAATCTTACAACACACACGTATTGCACCTACATGATTTTTGCATCACAAAATCCCTCCAAATTGGGACTACGAAGTCTTTAGTTTTGAAACAGAAATTATAACAACAGATAACATTTATTAAGTACTTGCTTTGTGTCGGGCACTCTACTGCTTTACACAAATTATCTGATTCCGTCACATCTAACTGCATCTAAGCATATGCTTACATTTACCAGTAGCACTTAAAGTTAATTAAAGATATTATTGATCATCTTGGAAAGCAATGGCTCAATATACTGAAGTCCACAGAATAAAATATTTTAAGGTCTTACAAAATGTACAACACTAAATTACCATAGAATACTATTAAATTTACTCTTCTATCATGGAAAATAAAGCTATTCCTGGTATGTTGCACCCACTTAATTTTTATCCTATTTTTATGCCTTTCTCAAACTCTTAGAAATGAGAGCTTCCAATATGTCAAGTAAATACAATTAGATTCATACATTCAATTCGATCCTTTGAGAAATAGATAAAGTGATTTTGTTCTTGCATTAACTCCCAAATTGTTTTGCATAATAACCAGCCTGACATTAACTGTGGCGTGAGGGCTGAAAAACAACATGAGATAGGACTTCTACTAATCCTTCACGTTCCATTTTCAAGCCCCTATGCTGTTCCTGATCAGAACTCTTATTTATTATCAAGAATCGCATTATTCTCCGAGTGAGTGAATTTCCTCTTGGAGACAGGAAATGAAGGATGGCTAACACTGGGAATGTATTTTTCCTGTCCCGGTATTAATACATGATATATATTCATATTAATAACAACTCTGAAAACTAGTTTCATTTCTTCTACACATAAGCAATAAACAGTATGTGCAAAAATATGAACCTAGCAGCAGTGATTGGGTATATAACACTGCGTTTCTTCTGAATGTACAGCCATTTCTAATATTTCATTAGAGCAGGCAACAGTCACAGGTGTCCGCCAGAGCTGGATTAGATGAAGACAAACAATGCAGGCTTTGAGGATAAACTGAAGGTGTGGCTCAAGTTTCCGTTTCTCATCCGATGGCACTATAGGATCACTGTCTTCCTCCCTGAGGCAAAAAGAATGCATCAGTTATGTTACTGACATCCCTCCAAGGCAGACTGAGAAGTCTTTTTTACAGTCCAAAGGGAGACAGAGAACAAACACTATGATTTCATAAGACGAGGTGGAAATTTCAAAGATCTCTTCGTGCTCGTTTGTCAACTGCATTTTCCCATAAAGTCTTATCCTTTTATTTCGTTGACAGAATCTATGAGCGCAAAATTTCAGAGATAAATTTTTTCAATCGAAATAAATTCCTGAACCGCTAAACAACAAATTTGTGGATCGTGCTTAATAATACAATTAAGCTTTACGTTACTGTCATTAATTTCATATATAATAATCACAGACAGTACGTGCTTGAGCATAAAGACTACTTCTTCCCAGTCTCCAAGTAACTTTGTGATTCGATTCTATTAGATGGATAAAAAAAATGTATTAAATAATATACATGAGACAATAGTACTTTTTGGGATGATGAATTTACCATTTAGGAAAACGTTATCAGCTAAGATTTTGTTTCAGTAACATCTACTCACATTGCCAGTGATGGAAATGGCCAACTGTCAGTGCCTGTAGGTTAACTTGTCCGATATTTTGGACAATAAATACCTATTAAAATTCAGATGTGCACAATTTTTTTAAAAGTTTATTTATTATTTTTTTAATATAATTTACTGTCAACACAGTAACACGCGATATGTTAACTAGTTACTTGGCTAACACAGTGTACAGTGTGCTCTTGGTTTTGGGGGTAGATTCCCGTGATTCATCGCTTACGTACAACACCCAGTGCTCATCCCAACAAGTGTCCTCCTCAGTGCCCATCACCCATTTTCCCCTCTCCCCTGCCCTGCCCTCATCAACCCTCATTTAGTTTTCTGTATTTAAGAGTCTCTTATGGTTTGCCTCCCTCCTTCTCTGGTTATTTTTTCCCCTTCCCTTCCCCCATGGTCTTCTATCAAGTTTCTCAAGTTCCTCATAAGAGTGAAAACATATGATATCTTTCTCTGACTGACTCATTTCACTTAGCATAATATTTTCCAGTTCTATCCACATTGTTGCAAATAGTAGGATTTCATTCTTCCTCATTACCAAGTAGTATTCCATTATATATATAAACCACATCTTTATCCATTCATCAGTTAGTTCATGGACATTTGGATTCTTTCCATAATTTGGTTATTGTTGAAAGCGCTGCTATAAACATTGGGGTACATGTGCCCTGTGAATCAGCCTCAATTTACTTATTTTTGAGACAGAAAGCAGAGGGCAGGGGCAGAGAGAGAGACGGAGACAGAGAATCCCAGGCAGGCACCATCCTATCAGTGCAGAGCCGGACCTGGGGCTCAAACTCACGAACCATGAGATCATGACCTGAACCAAAACCAAGAGTCAGATGCTTAACCAACTGAGCCAACCAGGTACCCCCGGTTGCATATACTTTTTTACCTGAAATTGTATTCCGAGCAGCTTATTGTACAGATAAAACCATTCAATCATACAGAGATTTTATGAGTAAGGATATTCACTACAGCAAAACAATGGAAACAAAATAAATGACTTCCTTCCTTAATAAAGTATGACACAATAAAGCACTTTAAATACGTCCATGCACGGATGCCTTGTACACACGTACATACATGTGTCTGCCCAGGTATGCATATATACATATAAATACATGCTACTTCTGGTACAATTTATTAGAAAGTATTTGTAATGCTGGGTATATTCTTCCAAACTACATTTCAAAGAAGACAGTCATAATCAAATTTTTAAGATCTCAGAACTTCAAAGGCAAAATAGGACTTTGTGGATACATTTTCTATCAAAGGAAAATAACCTGGAGTCCCTCATTTCCTAAAATGTGTTCCACATAACTAAAAATTTGTTGGAAAAATGAATCCATGTTCTTAAAAAACTGTAGAAACTTTGGTTAAATACAGCAATACGTGGTTCTTCTACACAAAACTATCTCAAAGTTTCTAACACACTGATGTGCCCTGTAAATCTCCAAAAGAAGGTTGTGATGTCCAGGATTCTCTAAATTTGTAGACCATCAGCTCGTGACTTAAACACCTTAGTGGGTATCTTAATGGCTACACAGAATACATTTGGAAAAGGGTGGTCTACAAGGCACATACATTCCAAGTTTATGAAAGAAGTGAAATTTTATTTTAAGAATATATGAAACAATTCTGAAAATTAAGCTACCATGGTCCAAAACATCGATTAAACACAAGATACTTAAGCAAATATGCAGTCTCCCTAATCATACGAATTCAATTCTTAACCCAGAGCATTGGAACATCTCCACGTCCGTCCAAAGGGCAATAGAAGCACCTGCTCATTGTGTCTCATTCATTTTGAAGCTCTAAGGGTCATGGTTCTCAACAGATACCAAGTGAATTCTACCCTACCAGAGTGTGGACTCTCCTGGTGAATTTAGGCACGCCCTCTGCTAAACTCTCCCTCAAGGAGAAACTGAAGATCCCCGATGCTTACGGAGCTCTCTCTCCTCTACAAGGCACTGGGAGAATGATCTTTAAATTAGCTCTTCACCCCACCCCCCACCCCATCTCCTGCCCAACTTCCAAGGATGGACGCTCGACCTTGTTCACTGCAGACATCAGGTTATCTGGGAAAATATTTCAATTGATCACAGTCTGGGGCATGGATTTGGAATCAGGGAGACTGATTCAAATCCTAGCTCTGCCATCGACTTGCTGTGAGATTTTAGGCCATCTACTTGCCCCTCCTGAGCTTCAGATAACAATAGCTACCTTCATAGTGCTATGTGAGAATGCAGTAGGTCCATAGATAAATGTGACAACTGGGTGTCCCAGGCACATAACTGAGCTTCTAGTGGGGATTTCAGTTGATTTAATAGATGTCTCACTAACTGAAAACTGAACCACTGTATGGCCTACTATTTTCCATTGCATGTGTTCAAAACTTACTTTTCAGAATTTCAGAGAAGTTTTCATGCAAAGGAATTGTACTTGATCTCATCTGCACTGTGTTCCCAGAGCAGTATCTGACCCGTGGCAAATACAAGAAGATCCAAGTGTGTGTATGTACACACATATATAAAAAGTATAACAAACTGGAGCAACTTTATTAATTTTACTTAATTTTTAAAATTTGTATCAAAATTATACATTCACATAGAGTTAAATAGTTCTAAAAGGTGTCTTATGAAAACTATCAGTCCCCTGTCTCTGATGCCACCAACTTCCTCAACAACTTTAGCCAGTTATTATATTAACACCACAGAGCTGGAGTGTGGTGGCATTGGTCCTTTCTGATTTGTAGTATTGTCTGGTGACTTCCCCCGCAGAGAAAGAAGATGGGTCTTCCTTCCTCCTGTGAGCCATCCCTCAACCCGCCCCCACGTCACTATGTGCATACGACCCCCTCCCTCCCTCCATCCTTCTAACACGGTTATATAGTAATTTGGGCTGGGTCAGTTTCTAGTCTGTTATTTCCAATATTGTGAGAATGTAAATACTATTCAGAGATGAATCATGTGCATTAATGTATCATTAATTTTTGTTCCTGCACAATTTTTCTATGGAGTGAATATATTGGTTTTTTTCCACCTTAGTTTTTTATGTACTCAGTCCAAAACTACCTCCCAATTGTCCGACTCCCCAGAAGTTAAAGATATATCATGTAGTCTATTCATCTCATCTTTCTGGAAAAAGTTTTAGAACCTTCTCATCTCACATCTGGACTCAGATCTCTACCCCTACACCCTCACTTCACAATCATTCTGGGAATCTCCTTTGTCATAATCTGTTTTCTTGGCTTTGGGTGAAGCACATCTCCTACTAGCTTCCTAGGAAATAATTTTCAATAACTGTGATATTTAAAAATGACTACTTGAAGTCTGACTAGGAAAAAAATTCTGGATGTCACATTTCTCAGAATTCATGCTTGACTTTTAGCTTTCTGCATTGTTGTGTAGAAGTCTGATGTTCAAGGGCCCCTGGGTGGCTCAGTCAGCTCAGCATCCGACTCTTGATTTCAGCTCAGGCCAGGATCTCAGTTTATAGGTTCATGTCCCGCACTGGGCTCTGCACTGACAGTAAAGAATCTGCTTAGGATTCTCCCACACTCTCTTTCTTTCCCTCCCCTGCTTTAGCCATCGCCCTCCAAAATGCATAAACTTTAAAAAAATAGGTTTAAAAAAATGAAGTCAGATGTTCAAATTCCAGGTTCTTTGATTTTGAATTCTTTTCTCTTTCCCTCTCTCAAAATAAATGAACTTAAAAAAAAAGAAGGCTGATGTTTAAATTTTAGGTTCTTTGATTTTGCATTTTTTTTCCTTCCTGTAATTCCTCTTTCAGTGTCCAGAAAGGATAGTGCCTTGCCTGGGTATATTTTGACCAACTGTGCTGGAAGTTCAATGGGTCCTTTCAAACTGTAAATTTATGTCCAGGAATCCTGGGGAAATGTTTAAATGATTCTGTCGCTGCTTCCTCTCCTCCATTTTCTCTGTTCTCCAACTTTGCCTATTATTTGAATGTGGGACCTCCCGAACTGGTTCTCCAATCTTCTTATTTTTATATCTCCTTTTTTTGCTCTACTTTCTAAGAAATTTCAGTTCTGCCTTCTGACTGCTAGAAAAGTTTTCATTTCTACTATCATGTTTTCAATTTCCAAAAGCTTTTGGAATATTCCTTTTCTTCCTAGCATCCAATTCTGGTTTCGTGGCGGTGATTTCTTCCTTTACTTTTCTGAGGACATGAATGATCACTTTTTTGGACTCTTTCTTTTCCTAAGTATTTATTTCTTATACCTTGCCTTCCTGTTTCTTTTGGGCTCTTCTATATTACAGACTTTCTTCAATATCTTTAACTGCCCTAAGAATGGGAACAACCATTCTAAGAAAACCTTGGTGAAGGTCCTGAGGGCCTCGCGGGCACTTACTTATCCGTCCGTCCTTCACCACAGAACAAACCAGCTGGGCCATATAAGAAGTCCCTGGGGTTGCTCAGATTCCCCAGAAAGACCCTGCCAGCCAGCCCCCTGCCTCGAGAGGAGAGCCCCTGCTGCCAGTGTCTAGGAGGTCACGCGTGGGAGGAGGGAAGATAAACCGGAAGATGTGATTTAATTGTCCCCTTTTCAGTGAGCTGTCCTAGCACTCGGTGCGCCTGTGTTCCCAGCAGAGAGACCCCGTCTTCATCAGCTTTTAACCCCTGCAGATGACTTCAGCCCCCTCTCACTCCACCTTCTAGAGACGATCTGTTGCCTCCAATTCCTGAGACTTGGAGAGAGTCTGTCACGTAAACAGCTTGTTCCTCACATCTGCTAAATTTGTTCCCTCACAATCATCTGCTTCCAACTTCCAAAATATTTTTGCTGCTGTCTCTTTTGTTTTCCCTATCCTTGTAGGTGTGTGAGCTTAAAAAAAAATCTTTCCTGTTATGTTAATGCAATTTGTGGTGGAAACACAATCCATTGAGCACAGGCTCAATGGATTATCATTATTTGATGCAAAAGTTCTTTTTTATACATTTGTGTATTTTTAAAAGTTTTTACCACAACCATATTACTTGGTAATCGGAATATAAATTTACTCAATAAAACCATCTAAAGAAAGGATATTTTCAATATACAAAGGTAATCAGGCTGACTTGCTACCCACCTCCGGGCCCTCCTCTGAATACCCATTTATACATATATAAATAATGAGAAAGCCTAACTCTAAAAAAATGTGCTCTATTATATGATGATCTCTGTTCATGATGAGACCCTGAAGTATGGCCACATCTTAATAAGTCGTCTAAATCACCTGCTATTTTGGTGTAATTGTAACAGATGCTATCTTTCATGTGACTATTTCTGAACTTTAAATCACCTTCTATGAAGAGACCCAAGGGAATGAGGGCAAATCGAATCACTCCTGGAGAATTTCCCGAAAAGATATCAAAAGTAAACCATATGCACAATGAAAAAAATAATACTAACAAATAATAAAATAATAAGAAGGCACGGGTGCGCACGTGTCTTGCCCCTCAGAGGCCCTGGCAGGTCCCGGGGCTGGCCTAAGTTCTAAAGAGCCTGGCTCAGCTCGTTGATAACCCATTAAAGTTTCCCTCTACTTGTAAGAGAATTCAGTGTAAAATCCCCCAAAATAATAGTCTTCTAAGAAACAGGGATGTGTTACACTTGAGGATTCTCTTTCCCAGTGGCTTCTTTGTCCTGTATGCTAAAAGCACACTTGCTCAGGGCACTTTTCACATCCTGCTTTACTTTGGAGTTAGCCACGTGCCTGATTTACGCTCAACACTAGACAGTAAGCCCTCTTGGGGAGAGACTGTGTCTGATTATGCTTCCATTTTCACACAGCCTCTAGAATACCGCCATATGCAAAACAGAAGGCTAACATTAAATGTCCTTCCGTTACAAGCAAGGGCACATGACCAGCTTTTCTTTTTCAACACACACACTAACAACAGCATGAGGTCAAGGAAGGAAAATAAAGAAAGGAGGAAGAGATCAGGAGTGTCTGAAGCATTTAAAGATTCAAAGAAAAAACAGTGAGGAAAATGCCACTGTATTTGGAAAAAGAAATCAAAGCATATCGGAAGTAAGAAAGGGGTACCAGATTATTTCATACTTTTCGGGAAGTCCCATATGGTGCAGTAAGTACTGAAATTAGAAAGGAGAAGATTATTAAATTGTCATTATTTACGCATGTGATCATGGCCTATTTAGAAAACTCAAAATAATCAGCTAAAACATTATTGGAAACTAGGTGAAGGGTTAGTAAAGAAAGGCAAGGACAAACCTAAGCAATTATTTGTTCAATGAAGAAATATTAACCAATAGAAAACCATAATGGAAAATGACACTAATCAAAATCGATGGTGACAGCAGTAACAATAATAGTAATAGCTCGCGTGTGGAATGCTAACCATCTGCAAAGCCCCACGCTGTGCATTTTATTTTATTTCACGTTACCCGCACATCTCTAGGAGGTATTACTCTTAGTATCTTTACTTCATAGAGGAGAAAACTGGGACTGAAAGAATTCCAATAATTTGCCCAAGTTGTGGAACCCACTGGTGGTGCTATGCTCCCCTCAAGCCACACCCAAGGTTGACTTCAGATCCCAAAGGCACGTCCTGTAGTGAATCTATGAAGAACATAAAAACTTTAATAAGCACCAACCCATGCATTACTCCTGGATACAAATTTGGTACTAGAAAAATCTCAATTCTCCGTACATACTCTATATATTCAATGCAACCCAAATGTAATGTTCCAGCAAGATTCTTCTTCTTTTCTCAGATTCTGTTTCCTACCCTTGTTCCTTTTACTCTTTATTTCAATACTTCCTATAAAATGATCCTATAGTTTATCTGGAAGAATTAAGCATGTGAAAATATCCAGGAGAATTCTGCAGAAAGACTCGTGAGGGATCTTGTCCTACCAAACACTGAAACACACACAAGCGCCACAAGCATTGTGGGAGATGCTCGTGAACAGGAGGCAGGTTGATGCAGCAGGAGACGGCCCTCAGGAACAGAAGCAAGTAGTCACAGATGTCGTGTGTTGTATCATAGTGTTACCCATCTTAGTCAGATGGGCGAGGATGAAGAATCTGAAAATAGTTCATGCTGGCCAAGGTGAGAACTGTGGTGACTGGTTAGTGGAAGCATAAATGGATATGACTCTTGGAAGAGTAATTCCCGTATGTATGTACTGAATATCAACTCTCTGACTCCATCATCTCATTACTAAGAATGTTTTAAGGGACCAGATGCATAAATTAACCATTTTGATTATAGCAAAATACTATAAATAACCTAAATGTATAATAGTGAAGATGTATAATAATGTACCATGTGTAATAATAATGTCCTCAAAATTTAGGGACATACTCAAAGGTAACTTATTTAAAAGTAATCATTTAAGGGGCGCCTGGATGGCTCAGTTGGTTAGGCGTCCAACTTAGGCTCAAGTCATGATCTCAAGGTTTGGGAGTTCAAGCCTTGCATCAGGTTCTGTGCTGACAGATTGGAGCCTGGAGCCTGTTTGACATTCTGAGTCTCCCTCTCTCTCTGCCCCTCCCCCACTCACGCTCTGTCTCTCAGAAATAAATAAAAACATTTTTTAAAAGTTAAAATAAATTTTTTTTTAAGTAATCATTTAGGGGCCATCTGCGTGGTTCAGTCAGTGAAGTGTCTGCCTCTTGGTTTCGGCTCCGGTCATGATCTCATGGTTCATGAGTTCAAGCCATGCATGAGGCTTCACACTGACAGTGTGGAGCCTGCTTGGGACTCTCTCTCTCTCTCTCTCTCTCTCTCAAAATAATAAACTTAAAAATATTAAAATTAAAAAATCATTTTAAAGTATGGAATGTATCTATCTATATAAGGACGCAAAAAGATATATTATCAAGCAGATAGAAAAATGGCGTGGGGCACCTGGCTGGCTCAGTTTGTAAAGCATGAGACTCTTGTTCTCTCGGGGTTGCCAGTTCAAGCCCTATTTGGATGTAAAGCAACTTTCAAAACAACAACAACAACAACAAACACACAAAAGAAAGACTCCATGGGGTCTTGGCTCATTCAATAGAGCATGTGACTCTTGATCACGGGAGTTTTAAGTTCAAGCCCAATGTTGGGGGCAGGCATTACTAAAAAATAAAAAAATTATAAAATCTTTAAAAAAATAAGAAAAACAAAAATAGCCTGACTATAATCCCATAAAGAACATGATATATCTACATATCCCATAAGGGATAAATGCATAAAGAGAGATCAAATGGACATAAATAAAAGTAAAGGTAAATATTCATCGAATACTTACGACATGGGCCAAAAGCATGTGGAGTACTTTACATTATCTCCTTGTGCCTTCGCCATCACACTATGAGGCACTTATGGACGTCTTTTAAGTGACGAAAAAAATAACATGGAGAAATTAGTCACTTTTTTCAAGATCACACAACTCATTAGTGGTGAAGTCAAAATGGAACTTGAGGTGGCCCCGCTGTGCTATGCGGCCTCCACGTTCGGCCCAGTGCTGGTGACGGCCGTCACTGACAGGAGTGTTGGGGACATCATTGCTTCCCCCTCGTTTCCCTCTACATTGCTTCAGTTTTCTGTCGTGAACATGTATCATATTTAGAGACATGGGAACCAAGGACTAAAAAAAGAAAGAAATCAAAGGTGATTCTTCCCGCAGCAATTTTAATATGTAGATGGAGATGAACACATTTCAAGGAATTGAGGAGGAAAAAGGAGAGGAGAAAGAGGTGAAAGGTATACGGAGTGATTTTTTTTAAATGGCAGAAACACCTTCTATATAACATTCAATCAGTGATGCAAGCAGACGTTAGCGAGACAAGGAAACTGAAGGGACCTCAGGAAAAACTGCTTTTCCGGCTTTTACTCTTGCTGGGCCCTACGCCCTTGCCCTCCACGTGCCTCCTGGGACAGATAATACATGTCCTCCTTGCAGAAGAGTCAGTCATTTCTTTGGAGTCTTCCAGCACAACGGGTAACATCTAAGGAGTGACGAGGCAGGGTCGTCATCAATGTTTTACAAGACCCCTGGCTCCAGGGCACCCCTGACTTCCAGAGGACACTTAAACACTCGGTTCCCGGATGCCTGAGAAGAACGTGCACTGGACCACAGTTCTCGATAAAAACCCCAGGTCCCAAGCAGAGAAGGGGCTCGCTCTCCTCTTTCCCTTTTCGAGTCTCCCAGATACTCGGGATCTGCACTCTACGTCCTCGGGAAACTCTGCTCTCACTTCCTCTTGGCTTGGGTTTGGTTTCTATCTCGCACGAAGCCAAGGACTATGTTGGCTGGACTGCAGGACCCACCCAGGTCTGCGGCTCCAGCCAGCCCGCATCACGAGCATACCCCGTATGGAGGGTGTTTTAGCAATGTGCTATTGATAACAAGATCATGCGTGCTCCTTTTTCCCAGAAATCTCCGTCCCAGGAAATTATCTAAAAGAGATAAGGAGGCAAGTATATACAAGGACTTGATAACATTCTGCTCTTTGCTATGTGAAATGTGGTGCAGTGACAAGAGCTCAGGGTTTGCTGTTAAATGACCTGGGTCTGAATCCCTGCCCTGCACTTTACTGGCTCTGACCTTGAGCAAGTTAGTCAAGCCCGCTCGGCCTCAGTTTATCTCTAAAATGAAAATCAGAACACATGCCTCACAGGATGGCTGTGGGGATGAGATGGGAAGAAACACAGCGCCGAGTCTGAACCGTCAGCAAAGCACTCCTCCTTCTTGCCAACACTCGCTACGTAGAACTTAGAATGAATCCATAAACTTTGATCAGAACTCTAAAATAATTCATATGGCCTGGTAATTTCTACATTAGTCCGCATCAGAGTATCATAAAACATTAAACTTAGCTTTTAAGATTACTCAGTAGTAAACCTATGTTATGATGCTTTGACACTTCCTCAATCTCAATTAGCAGTAAACCAATTAACGAAACTTTTCTACACTACAGTGAGTCACATTTTTCTTCCTTCTTCCCTAATCCCTGGTGTGTTGTAAGGGTGATTGAGTATCTAATTACTTCTTAATTGAATGCACATATTATACATTTTTCACTAGTTCAAGCTTAATGCCTTTGGTCCAGAAATCAGAGTCAATGAAATTAAGTTGAACTGGGACTTGGGCAACTATTATAATGAGAGAAGGTTTGTATTATGTCTAATTATAAGTAAATGTGGATTTTAGCATTATTTCCTATGGAAATATTTCAGGTACAGGAATGTGCCATAAATGACTAATTTAGATGATTAATAACATTGTTATTCTTATTTACAATCTTTTATTCCTCATTATAGTGATTTTATTGCTGGGACCTACTAAATATAATCATTCTTTAAAGAAAAGATACCATTAGAGAATCGTTAGTTGTACCAAAATCACAAGGAACATTCACATCCGTGAAAAACTAGAGGAGTTTCCCCGCAGCATAAAGGCTATAGGAATTTTCACATGCAGCCAACAGAAGAAAAACATAAACCTTGGAAAGCTTGGAATATAATCAATTCCTTTAAAAAAATATTTATTTATGGCAAACCATAAAAATATTACTATCAAAATGGCATTCCAAATTCAGTTAATACTTTACAGAGAGGCTACTTCATGAGGGTTTTTCTTTTTTCTCCTTTTTGCATTATACAGGAACAAAAGTCTGGAATGGATATTCTCCAACAACAAAGAATGATTTGCTTGTTTCTAGATACAGGGAGCAACCACCTGAAATAACTGAGTTGAAGACCTCTCCAGGTAGATGACTAGATTAAGTAACAAAATTTTTAAGATCCAGTTCAACACCATGCTTGTAAGGTATCCTAAAAAGATTTTCTATAGACAAGCCCTAAAGACCTTTATGAGTTTCTAACCACTAAAAGCACAACGAGAGCTCTAAAATTTTGAAGGGGGTTAAAGGAAAGCACTGTAATGGAAAACAGAACCCACCCCAAGCCAATGTGGTTTTCTTGTTTTAACAATTAACTTATTTTGAGAACATGTTGGCTACCTAGTGGCAAATTTCTTGATTGGCGAAACCTCCACATGACCTAACAAATATGTATGATTCTGCTCAAGATACTGGATGTTGTCTAGATCATTTTAGCTTTGTATATTATGAAAACAAGTGTTATTTGGAGTGTTTAGTTAATTAAAACTGAAGTATCCCCCCCAAATAAGGCAAACCTATATACATACACACATAACTCTAAGACCTATGCATTTTTTAAAAGAGCAAATTTTTATGGTACGTTTTTATTAAAAATATTTTAAATACGTTGTTTCTCACCCTTTTGAGCATTATGTCAATATCTGTCTTTCTCTTAATGTGGTTTCTTCTCTAACTTACGTTCTTCAGGAAATGGTTTCCGTCCCTAATAAAGAGGTCTGGGGTAGGTACCTCCATGCTATCAGGCCATAATTCTTTCCTTTCTTTCTGCCATTTCATTTTCATGCTGAGATTTCGGATTCCCTAGGTTTTGCTATATGTAGGCAATGTGCTGTATAGAATCATCATAATGAAATGAAAATATTAAAAAGAGGACTTTAGTCATTTCGTCCTGTTTCTGTGTCTCCTTGATCAACTGCCAACACCTAGCTAAGAATCAGTAGATCTAACTCAGGTAAGTTTCCCAAGGCCCATTTTCAAAAGACCCTGCACCTTAACAGTAGACATTTAAATCAGATGCCAAGAATAGTACCTTTCATTATGGACAGTGAGAACAAACTACAATACCACCACCAAATTCCAATGGCAGATGATGCCAATTCACCATAGCAGTCCTTCCCACTAGGTTCACAGGTGGATTCAGTATCTTTTTCAAACAATCACAGTTGACACAGAACTTTGAGGGCTCCGCATTATCCCGGTCTTTTACTTTTATAAATCTTTCTTTAACAGTCCTGTGCAGAAGAGTGGGGGATGCTCTTGTGACAGTCTAAGTAAGGGATGAGGTTAACTTCACTGGGTGTGATGTTGGGAATGGGGGCACAGAGACAGATTTGGGAGCTATCAGAAGGCAAATCTGCAGAACTGGATGATAAATTGGAAATGTGAGATGAGGCGAGGAAGAGAGGGGGCCAGGTATAACTGAGGTTTCTAAGAAAACTGGGGGAGAGTCAGGTCTTTGGAGAAAGTTCATAATTCACTCTTGTGTATACTGAGGTTGAGATGTCTATGTCATATCCAAAAGAAAAGACATACAAGCAGTTGGGCATTTGATTCCAGAACTTGATAGAGAGACCCGGTCTTGGACTATAAATGCATGGGGTCATCTGCATTTGGTGGTAACAGAAAATGTAGGTATAGATAAGTCACCTACAAAAAGAGCATGTCTCACAGGTGGGACTGTGAGGACTCCAACAGTAAGCGGCCTCCTGGAAAGTCCCCTGAGTGCTGAGTTTGTATCCTCCTCTAGTTCCGGGACAACTACTTTTCTAAATCTCTGTAAACGTCATCAGGAAAAACAGGAACTCAAGAGAATGGACTGCAGATAAGAGGAGGAAATTGAGATGAAAGCCTCTTTAAAAACACAGTTTTCTTTTTTTTTAATTTTTTATGGGTTTTTTTAAAATTTATTTTTGAGAGACAGAGACAGTGTGAGCAGGGGAGGGTCAGAGAGAGGGGGAGACACAGAATCTGAAGCAGGCTCCAGGCTCTGAGCTAAGTGTCAGCACGGAGCCCGACGCGGGGCTCAAACCCACGAACTGTGAGATCATGATCTGAGCCGAAGCCGATGCTTAACCGACTGAGCCACCTAGGCACCCCAAAACACAGTTTTCTTAAGAAATCTCAAAGGAGGAAAATGGAGCCAAAAAACTGATTTGGGGGAAATTATCAAAAACGAACACCCAGGATTTAAAAGGCATAACAGAACATGTTTAGCTAAGGTAACCTGATCTCAGTAATTTTCATCTGGAAGAGATATTCTCTAGATTTAAAATCATGAAAACTACCATCCTTAAGGTACCAAAATATATGAACGTTCGACCTACAAGTCAGCCATGATTGCAAAATATGCTCTTCTCTTCCTCCCAAACCCAATTTTGTTTTAATTCATGGGACAGGAGACAAAAACTACATCATTCCCCAATTGTTACCCACAATAAATCACCAACATTTCTAAAACATAAAAAGAAGAAAAGGGTAAATATGGAAGCAGGGATTATTTTCCTTGTTGAATAATCTTGAAGAAATGCCTATACAGCTTTGATGTTTTTCATTCTTGGGTTAATAACAATTTTTATATCACATAATCAAAACATAACAGATAGGTTGAGCACCCTTGATATTTTGGCCTTTTCCTGAAATCATTTTGAAATCCTCGAGGAAATCCATTCCATTTTCAAGAAATTCTATATGATATAGTAAATAGAAAACAGCTATATCCATCGAGTTTTTCATTTCTCAGCCTAATGCTGTGCATCAAGTTAAATTATTAGAGTCAGGAAAAGTCCAAGTTCTATTGACTGAAAATATGGCTTTGAGTTTTCCATTTGTCCTGCACGGATAATAGCTTTTACCTACTTGGTCATGCGGAGCTGACACTCTCCCTTCCCCACAGCCCCTCCCTTTCTATAATGCCTTCTCCTCTTCCAACCTGTAACTCCTCTTAGGTTATAGAAGAGAGCTGATGTGAAAACTGATGTTTGTGGTAGCATTATTAAAGCTAAGAAGACAACATTATTAATTGAAAAAGTATATGTGGGGAAGAGTTCAAGAGTCCAGGATAGCCTCAAAGACCCAGGAAGAAAAATGAGGGCCTGACAAAGGGATCATTCAAAGTCATTTGGTTAATAATCCCTCTTTCTTCTTTTTCTTTTTTGCTTTAACTTTTTCCCTAGCTTAACTGGAGGCATACTTATATTTTGCCCCACTTCCAGGGTGGGGGGCAGGAAACTGTTTAAAGAGCCTTGTGGCATTGGTTTTACAGAAAATATATATTATAATTAAGTATAGCTACGGTAATTGTGTGCAACTTAACAATATCTGAGCCGTGGGGGAAATAAGCAAGACTTTGAACTGCCAGAAAAGCTTTAAATAATGGGCTAATACTTCATGAAACAAATAGGCAAATAATCATCTCACCAGAACATAAGGACCAGTACTAAGATACCAGGAACAAAAGTAAACTGTCTTTTTGCGGTCTTTGCACAACTCTTATGAACTGTATGCTGTTTTGTACACGCGTGTTACATGGGGATTTTATACCAATGTTATTGTGAAGGACTACAAAGGATTGACTACATTTTCTCCTCTCCCTTTTTTTTTTGCAATGGCTTTGAAGCTTTAAAAAGGTAGCTATTTAATTACATAACCTATAAAGAAACACTTATTTTGTATGTTTACCTTGTACAGAGTTTTATATATGTATATATGTATCAAATAAACAAATGCCAAGTAAAAAGCAGAATGGAAAAAAAAGTAAACTGGACCTATTGGTCTTGTCTTTTGGTTGCTATTATACAGACATGGTGTTCACACAGCAAATTCAGTAGGTAAAGGATCATTTCATGTCCACTGTCTCCCGGAAATCTGAACTAGCTCTGTGAAACTGAAGAATTTCCAGCACCTGGATGAGTTATATGCTAGTTCTTTAAACAAGTATAAAACCATAGTTCATACTTCTTAAATGGTAATATAAAAAGTCACAGATTATTCATGGAATAATAAGTCTTGGTTATCAAAGCCCTCCAGATGTCTAGACATGTCATACAAAAAATAGAAAAAGTCATTCTAAGGCCAAAAACTAAAGTTATTTTAGTAAGACATAGCTAAAATAAATCTGAATTATTTTAAACATTTTTTAGGGAACTACCAGAAATTTCTTTTCCCTTTTCGGTTCCAAGAGCTTAAATGAAACATTCATGCATTAAATTCAAAGTCTGACTGTCAAATCATTCCACTTTAATAAAAATTTGAATTACTGCCCTTAGGGCATTATTAAATATCAAATAAAAAGCACACATCCATAAGTTTGATTTCCCAATATAATTTTTATGTAGAACTATGACTAGATTTGTATTACACATTTCAAGATAAAAGAGTCAAAAATGTATTCATAGAAGCAAGAAGTCAGAACTGAGTTGCCTTTGAAAGATTTCCTCCACCATTCTGAGGAATTTGGGGGAAAGTGACCCCCTTTAAGTAATCTCGGCCACAAAGATAAGGACACAACTCGATCCTCCTTTTAAAAAAACCTAGGCCATAATTTAATTAACCTTGAAAAATTATTCATTACCTTCCTATCATATAAGGAATACGAAGTATGTGAAATACACATGATCTCAACAACAGCATTTTGGTCTGTGTGCGTGTGTGGGGGAGAGAATTTGAGTGATGGTTACAGATTTGCAGAAAGGCAACTCTGGCCTAGAACTAGATATGGACCAAAAAGTCAATGTAATAATCCGACTTCATAAAAAGTGTCATTTAGAGTCACTGATATTCAGAGTACACTAAACCTAGACTGGAGAAATTAATAAATTCACATTCACCCACCTCACCACACCTCATGCCTACCCCTGCTACTGGGCTGCTCCTGTGGACCCGCACTCCCTCCCTTCTCTCTGCTCCAATCTCCCCCCTTCCCTCCTGCCCTCACCCCTCCTGGCTGCACCCCCATTCCTCCTTAAATAACAAAGGCAAGTCATGGAAACTCTAAATCTACAAACCGCCACCTCCTTCTCCCTTCCTGCCACCTCCTTCTCCCTTCCTGTTATAGACCAGAAAGTGTCCATTCTCATAACAAGGCAGCATCCACATCTGCTTAGGATTTCATTCCCTTTCATTTTCAGTAGCCTCTGCACCCAGCGTGGTGCTTGCACTCAAGGCCCCCAGGTCAAGAGTCGCATGCTCTTCCAACCGAGCCAGCCGGGTGCCCCAGATTTCACCCCCTTTCAAGTCCTCAGAGACTTCTGGGGTTAGCCCCTCTGAGACACGCCATCTTGATCGCCTCCCATCTACTGGCTCATTCGCTACCCCAACACACAGACAATGCTAGTACTTTGTGCGTGTGCTGAAAAAGTAAGTGTCACCCAATCCCCTCCGCTCTCTATGGCTGCGGCCTCCTGCTCGTAGCCCCGGCCGGCTCCACAACAGCAGTCACAAGGTACCCTTCCCTCCTCCTTCAAACTCCCCTTGGGTCGGGCCACCACACACACCCCTGCTCTGCACGCCACCCCTCACTCCAGTGTGGGGAGGCTCTCTGACCTCTGCGTGCAGTTGGTAAGAAAAAGGGCTCTGCCAGTCAGGTTGCCCTCGTCCAATTTCCAGCTCTGCTGCTCAGTGACTGCACTGTCTTAGCCAGGGATCTAATTTCTCTGTGTTCCAGTGACTTATCTACAAAGCTTCCCATTCAATTTTAGGAGCACTTAATGAAATGATCCCACGTAGCATTAGAACATTACATACACATACATACATACATACATACATCATACATATACACACAATCTCCATACCAACGACTTCCATATTTAGTCCATACCTCCTTTCTGATCTCCACTCTCAAAACTCCAGCTACCTGCATGAGGGGTCCACGACCGTGACTGACAGACATCTCTCATTGAATGAGCTTCAACTCAACAGTCTTTCCAACCCAGAGCCCGCTCTGGCTTTCCTGCGACCACTCGGAGGCACTTCACTCACACAGTTTCTAAAGCCCCCAATTCCCAGAAGCAATCTTTGTTTCCATCTCCCTCCACCATCATCCCATTTATCAACTAGGTGTCACTTTCAAGGTCTATTTAACATATTTTAACTTTTCCCCGTCTCTACTGCTCCTGTTCCAGCATCCAAGCCTCTGCGTCTTTCACCTCAGCTACCCGGTAGACTTCTACAACATCTCCCTTCCCCTCCTGCTAAGCCCACTAGAATCCAATCTATTCATTCCCCAGCTATCCTGATCTACTGAAAACACACATGAGATCTGGCCACTCCCCTGAGTAAAAGTTGTCATGGGTTCTCAACACATCAACAGCAAAATAAAGGCGCCTGCATGTGGCTGGCAGCCTCCAGGGCCTCCGAGGTAAGAGCCCTGCCCCTTTGATGCCTACACGCCAGAATCACAGGACCTTCCTGTGAACATCAATGCACCAAATTGTGGCCTCCTCCACGGCGAGCAGCCCCTCGGGGGCTTTGCAAAAGATAATCCCTCTTTCTGAAATCTCCTTCACTGCACTTTTTTGTTCTTCTCATTCATGGATTTATTATAAGTTGTAATTGTATGTTTCTAAAGTGTTTATTTTTCCTCTGTCAGGCTCCCCACACGAGACTCTAAGTTTTATGAGAACAGAGACATGTTCTTCTGACCTTTGGACACTCAGAACCACTCGCACAGCAGGTGCTCAATAATGATTTCTGAGCAAATATAATTTTAATTCTTTAGTTCCTCAACTGTAAGGCTTAGCTTAAAGCAGTCTTGGATTTTCTCCCTTGTTACCATACATGGATTACTCTAAGTCAACTTCGCCTGGTTGGCCCTCACCATCTCCAAAATCAGAAGAGGATGAACTCTACTGGCTAACGAACCAATGGAGAGTCCATGAGTGACTGGACCGTGGCTGGTTGATGTACGCGACACGTAGTTCTAAAGAATTTCCGGGGGCACCTGGGGGGCCCAGTTGATTAAACATCCTACTCTTGATTCTGGTCCAGGTCATGATCGCACAGTTCGGGTTGTGAGTTCAGGCCACGTGTCGGGCTCTGTACTAACAGCATGGAGCCAGCTTGAGATTCTCTCTCCCCCTTTCTCTGCCCCTACCCTCAAAAGCTCTCTCTCTCAAAATAAACATTTTTTAAAAAAGAAAGACTTTCTAATTTGCCAATAGACATTTAAGGCACAAAGTATTATGACAGATTTAAGGTAAAATGAACATGTTTCAACCCTTAAAAACCTTGACTCTAACAGAGAAAAAGTAAGAAATACACAAATAGCTAGCTGGGAGAAACAATGTGAACTAAGAGGGACAATTTAAGGGAGAAGCAAAGAATCTGTGCTGAGAACAGTGTGTGAGCTGGGCCTGCAGGGTGGCTAGGATTTCAGCAGGCACTGGGAGGGGCGGGAAGGAAGGTACGAGCAAAGCACATTCACATAAGAAAGAAGACAGTTTGGATAGAATGCTAGTTGTATGTGGTATATAGAGAGAGGCAAGAAAAATGGATGACACGTGGACAAAATAATCCCTTTTCACAATTCCAATGTCAACTGTCTAACGTGTGAGACTGTGAGCTTCACGACCAGAGACTTCTGTTGACCTGTGACTCCAAGCCCATACTGTTCCACCCACACAGTACGTGAGCTCACCCTCACCATGGTCCACTAAAAACAGTCCAAGCTCTGACCTGTTTGCCTACGTAACTTCCAAGAGACGCCTTCCTGTGGGGGACATGGCTGGCCGGCCCAGTGCACTGACCCGTGTACGCGCTCTTAGGCAATTCACAAGGTAACGAAATAATCCAGCACCTATACGTCACTTGTGTGTATTTGGTCTTTCCCATGTTGTGATGTTTTATTTTGGTAGCTCGTTTGGGATAAGGTATACATACACTGAATTCAATATCTTAAAATGCATAGATTATATTTTACACGAGAAAGAAACGTGCCATATTCACATAACTAGTGTTTCTTGATCTAGCAAATAAAAGCACTTCCACTGGTCAAGGATTTTAATGCATGCTGGATCTGCCCTCGCCTACCCCGATAAGTAAGGTGGAATCTGCATTAGACAAGGGTCAACTCGGAGGCTTCCGAGGTGGCGGCGGCTTCCTCTGTGTTCCCCAGTCAGTCATCAGGAGGTGACTGCTACGGTTCCAAGGCGGCAGCTCAGAGAACACTAAAAAGGACTTTACCTCTCTACCTTGAGCAAAGAGGGGCTGCTTCTCTGCCTCGGGGCTCCTTACCTTATGAATTATGAAGCTCAATATTAAAGCAAAACGAGAGTTAAAGGCTGCTCTGGTGGGAAAATAGAAGGATGGCAGACTCTTTTCCAACACTGCGTGAAATTTTTAAAGCCACCTGATTTGTAGTTAATAGGGCTTGAGAATGTGTCATCCCTCTTATCAAAATGCTGTGCTCTCATACTGCTAAACTGTCAGGATCACCAGGAGAATAACCAGCATGACGTAACTGGGAGCCCTATTTTCCTTACCCCGCACATACCCAGATGAAGACAGTCTTGCTCCTGCTCTCTGGCTACTGAAATGCAGCTCTAATGACTCTGTCACTAAGTGGCTGAGTGGGTCTAAAATTGTCTCCCAAAATCCCGTCACAGCCTTCCACAAGTTCTGCCCCCTTCACGTGTGTCCGCAGCCTTCGAAATTCTTCGATCTGAAAATAAAAACAGAAGAGAACGAACGAATTATTTGACATTAAAGGACTTAAAATGAGGATCAATTGTAACGCCCTTAAGAAATAAAATAAAATTAATCTTCGAGTAGAGCAAAACAGTCTTAAGTTTTCCAAATCTAAGACATTAGATAGAAGAGGCACACAAGAAATGAAGTCAAGAGAAGTGGAGATGGGCATGGGCAGGGGCGCGCCGGGTGGCTCAGTCGGTTGAGCATCAGACTTTGGCTCGGATCGTGATCTCACGGTTTCTGAGTTCGAGCCCCGGGTCGAGCGCTGTGCTGACAGCTTGGAGCCTGGAGCCTGCTTCGGATTCTGTGTCTCCCTCTCTCTCTGCCCCTCCACTGCTCATACTCTGTCTCTCTCTCTCTCTCTCTCTCTCAAAAATAAAAACATTTAAAAAAAGAGAGAGGTAAGTGCAGACACCAACGTCTCCAGACCACCCAAACCACAGAAACCTGCTGGACTCATTCATGCAAAAACGATACACAATTCTCAAAAAGCTGTTATGCCTGCCTGTAACACAGTGAGAAAAAGTGAACAAATGAGTGAGTGTTCTTAAATGCTTCCCAAGTGCAGATTTAATTAATGAATTCTGGTGTCACTGTACGTTAACATGGACTAGACGCTGGACTTATCAGATGGACGTTTTCTTTACTGCAAGACTCCCTCTGCTGCTCTTCTAGCCTTTTGGAGAACACAGGTCCAACGAATACCCCTGACTTTCTCAAACTGTAAGCCCAACCTCCCCCTCCTTAGCAATATCCATTTTCAAGTCCATCTCCCTTTCTCAAGCGGCCTCCCCAGATCCCATGGATTCTCATTACACGCGAAGGAAGAGATCCCCACTGTCCCAAGGGTCAGTTTAGTCCAACTTGTCAGGTCTGTGTCTCCCAAGAGCCCATTCGCTGCCATGATCCTCCAAACACAAGTTAAGCAACAAGCAAATGTGATGAACATTCGCCAGGTCATTCCCATTAGTCGATTTATCTACAGGACTCCCCACCTGATATTTTAGTTAAATGCCACACAATCACAGGACACATTCTTCATCCCTTTCACAAAAGGAGAAACTGAACCATTAAGAAAGTTTCCACATTATCTAGGGCTGACAAGTTCAAGTCCACCTGCTCTTCTCCCAGATCCACTGCCACCTCTTCAGAAATTCTAATCAACTCAGGGGATGCCTGGGTGGCTCAGTCGGTTAAGCATCTGACTCCTGATTTCAGCTCGGTTCGTGATCTCTCCATCGTGAGTTCAAGCCCCGCATCAAGCTCTGCAATGACAGCGTTGAACCTGCTTGGGATTCTCTCTCCCTCTGCCTCTCCCCTGCTCATTCTCTCTCTCTCTCTCTCTCTCTCTCTCTCTCTCAAAATTAATAAATAAAACTTAAAAATTAAAAAAAGGAACTCTCATTAACTCAGTATAACCTGTATCCTCCACATCCCAGGATATGTAACAAATGTGCTATAAAGAGCATCAATTCACAAAAAATTCACCAGGTATCACAGAGCTTTATCTGTTCTTCATACAGCAGAGTCATAGAATTCTGCCATTTGTGAGCTACAAGGAAATGCAGGAGATCAACTAACTGAGGGGTTCTAATAAAGTCTAGACACCACTAGAGACTTTGGAAGGCCCATAAAACCCTTGAATGATATGCAAAATTTTTACATGTGCATTTCCTCAGAGGTCCCCAGACTCCAAAGAGTTAAGTCTCACAGGATTCTAGAATCCCCACCACTCATATACATGGTGGGAAACAGAGCCCAGAGAAAAGTAAGCAGCTTGTTAGATTGGAACCCAAGTTAGAAATCTAAACTCTAAGGACTTATTTTCTCAGGTCTCCAAATGATTTCCCTAAATGGGATAAGGCTGCCTCACCTACTACTGTCCTGTTGTGGTTTGCTTTTTTATGACACCCAGTGCCAGCGAGAGAAGCAAGTAGCTGTCTAACCTCCACAGTCGTTCTTCACCAGACTTTCTTGGGATCTTAGGTTGGGAATGTGGGCGGCACCTCTTGCTTACTGCACCTGGAAAACTTCTAGAACCGAGGCCGCGTGAGAATCCCGTCATCACTTGTGGAATGTACTTTGACTGCGTTTCTCATGGAGCAGGAAGGAATTCCCAGAGGAGAACGTGGAGATGAAGGCACGGGGCTCTGCATCCAAAGCTGAGTTCACACCCTGGTTCTGGCCCCTAAGACGCCAAACAACCGATGAGGTCACCTGGCTGTGCTTCAGTTCCCCACGTGTGTAAGAGGGACTAACAAACAGTCCTTGCGAGGACGGTCTAAGAAGGGAGAGAATTCATGAACACCACCGAGCGTACTTCCAGCACACAGACATGCTGAGTGGATACCAGCCTGACTTCTTCTGAAGTCACACCTTTAGCCTCCTGAGATAAATATTTAGCTACAGTTTTTTTTTTGTAGAAAAGAGACGGGAAGTAATAAACCGACTGCCTGAGAACACAGAAAGCCCTCCCTCCCTCGTTCACTTTCATGTGTAAATCCCACGTAATGGCTGCAGCCAGAATCTCCAAACCAGGCGTGGGGTCGCTGATGAGCAACAGGGACCAGAAACCGTACGGTGTGCACATATTTCAGGAAACAGTTCTCTTTTGATTGACCTTGAAGCTCATTTTTTCAAGCTAGGCTAATTTTATATTTACATATTCTGAGCCGACAAGAACTCTTTCAAGCCCCAGACCTCAGCCTGAAGCAAATTCAGTGAAAACAGCTTCTTCTAGAACAGATGATCTGAACCCACAGCCGGCCAGTCTCAAACCACTGCATTCTTGGAGAGAAGATTTCACAAGAAATGTTTTTCTCTGATCACAGCAATGCTGTGAAGACTTCAAACGTCAACAGAGATCAAGGGCAAAACATGTCCTTCTGAAATGCCAATTTTTCTGAAGTAACTACCCCCCCAAACCTTTAGTCACTTCAAATGGTTTCAAGCGCACACTGCGTTATCTCCCCCTGAAAAGACAGTGAGAAACGAGCAGAATAATATTTTCAGGATAAAAGTCTGCAATGAAATCCAAATGTCAGGGCAGTGCAGAGACCAACACTATCACACGTATCAGTAAGGATGACTTCATTGATTTTTAATGCTACTCTACTTAAACATGGCTATTTGTTTTTAACCAATTTGAGAGAGAGAGAGAGAGAGAGAGAGAAGAGACCCAAGCTTCAGGGAGAAATCCTCATCTTCTGAAGGTAGCAGAGTTGAATAGCTTCTGTTCTCTGAACCGGGCGTGCACTCTACTTAGTCTAAAGCATTTACTCCGACCTTCGTGGACTCATGAATCAGATTATTCACTCAAAGTTCAGCTTTGAAACAGTTGTTTTCAGGAGTGCATTTAAAGTGCTAATTTACACGGCTTCAAGTTTGGCACTAATTGTTTTTAAAAGTTCCCAAGTTTCTATGAATATCCTCTACCAGCCTTCTTTTGACTTACATCTCTGCAATCATGTTAAAAGAGAAAAGTAACACATAAAAGTCAATGTTCTCATCTTATTTTCCTTTCTTCTCAAGTACTGATAATACGTGAATTAGAGTAACAGACTTCCTCATGACAGCGGTCGAAAGCAAGAGAAAGCAACTGTCCATATATACTTATATATCCTGGGATTATATGCTACATGTCATTTATATGACTCTCCAGTCTTCATGTACTCAGCCTTGTTTGTTTTCACTTATTTCATTTTCTTCAACCCACTATTTCACTTTTTTCTAAAACCATTGCTCCCTCTTTCTTACTGACTTTTCATCCATAAACCAACTCACCTGGCACTGACTCCTTCATCTGATCTAATTTTTCTAAGAGTTTAGAGAAGAGAATATCGTCTCCCCAGTAACAATGCTGTCCACTTTCCTGTATTCCAATCCTCAGTCCTGACCTCTGCCACTGTCTTCCCGTCTTCACTTGAGGACCATTACTGATGGACTACACATATGCAAACATCATCCAATTACAGTCCAGACATGGTTCTAAAGAAGATACACAAAAGGCTAACAGACATATGAAAAAATGCTCAACATCACTCATTATCAGGGAAATACAAATCAAAACCACAATGAGATACCACCCGTTAGATGGCTAAAAATAATAACTCAGGGAACAACAGATGGTGAGAATGGAGATAAAGGAGAAACCTACAGAAAACAGTATGGAAGTTCCTCAAAAAGTTACAAACAGAGCTACCCAGTGACCCAGCAGCTGCACTACCAGGTATTTATCCAATGGACACAAAACTGCTGACTCAAAGGGGCACGTGCACCCTGATGTTTATAGCAGCACTGTCAACAACAGCTAAATTATGGAAGGAGCCCAAATGTCCATCAACTAATACACAGATGAATAGATAAAGAAGATATGGTGTATATATACAATGGAATATTACTCAGCCATCAAAAGAAATGAAATCTTGCCACCTGCAACAATGTGGATCGAACTAGAGTGCATTATGCTAAGCAAAATAAATAAGTCAGAAAGACAAATAACATATGATTTCTCATATGTGGATTTTAAGAAACAAAACAGATGAACATAGGGAAAGGGAAGGAAAAATAAAATAAGAAAAAACAGAGGGAGGCAAAGCATAAGAGACTGCTAACTACAGAGAAAAAACTGAGGGCTGCTGGAGGATGAGGAATGGGCTAAATGGGTGATGGGCATTAAGGAGGGCACTTGTTGGGATGAGCACTGGGCATTACATGTAAGTGATGAGTCACTAAATTCTATTCCTGAAACTAGTACTACACTGTATGCCATGCTAACCAGCTTGAATTTAAATAAAATCCTGGAAAATAAATAAATAACATGCCAAGCTGATCATGTTATGCAGTGAGCTGTAATTGTTTACCTGCTTGACTCTGTTCTAGATAATGAACCTTTGAAAGGAAGCACTGTGTGGTTCATTACTCTGTTCTCACTCTTTCTTAATGTAATGAATGTTCAAAAAATATTAGCTGCATGAATAAATGGCTGGTGACTTTAAAAAAAGGTGGGGGCACCTGGGTGGCTCAGTTGGTTGAGCATCAGACTTCAGCTCAGGTCATAATCTCACAGTTCATGGGTTCAAGCCCTGCACCAGGCTCTGTGCTGAGAGTCTGGAGCCTGCTTCGTATTCTTTGTCTCCTTCTCTCTCTGCCCCTCCTCTACTCATGCTCTGTCTCCATCTCTCTCTCTCAAAAAATAAATACACATTAAAAAAAAAAGTTACAGTCTAGAGCTCGTGTCCACCAAGGAACCGCTCTCCATCATGGAAGACACTGAGGAAATACTTGCAAAAGCCGCACAGGTGCCTAGAAAGATCTCATTTTAAGAAACGGAAAAACCGTGTGTCCCAGGAGAGAAAATCTAGAGTTGCACTATCCATGACAGTAGCCACAGGTCCCATGTGGCCTCTGAGTATGTGAAAAGAGGCTGGTCTGAACTGAGGCGTGCTGGGAATGCAGAACATACAGTGGGAGTCAGACTTAGCATGAACAGGCTAAAAAACATCCCATCCACGATTTCTTACATTGATTACATGTTAAAATGATATTTGGGGTACACTGGGTTAAAAAATACTATTTGAATTAATTTCATCTATTTAGAGGCTTTATTGTGACTACCAGAAGTTTGGATCTTATATATGTGGTTCCTATCGTGTTTCCACTGGATATTCAATGCTGACCTTCGCAACTCGGCAATCTGGTGTTAGAGTGGTATTCTAAACTACACATGGAGGTAAAGACGAGCAGACAAGAGAAAGGGGTTCTTAAAGCATGCTTCCTGGAAGAAGTTCCTGTCCCAGTCGTCCCTGAATCAGTCCCTGAATCAGAAACTCTGTGGGGGCCCAGAATGTGTTTTGTTGTTGTTGTTGTTTTTGTTTACTCATTTTGGAGAGCAGGGAAGGGCCAGAGAGAAGGGAACAAAGGATCTGAAGTGGGCTCTCCGCTGACAGCAACAAGACCAGTGTGGGGCTCGAACTCATGAACCATGAGATCATGACCTGAGCTGAAGTCTGATGCTCAACTGACTGAGCCACCCAGGCGCCCCTCCTCAGCAATCTGTGTTCTAACAAGTCCACCCACATTTGAGAATCATGATGGATAAGAAGAAAATTTACAACAAATATTCCAAATGATTTGGAAATCTTTTTTTGAGAGAAAGAAAAAGAGAGAGAGAGGTAGAGAGTACACGCATGCAAGCACATGAGCAGGGGAGGGGCAGGAGGGTAAAGAGAGTCTTAAGTAGGCTCCACGACCACATGGGGCTCTATCTCCCACCTATGGATCACAACTGAACCAAGGTCAAGAGTCGGATGTTTGACTGAGCCACCCCGGCGCCCCTGACACGGGCAAACATGACCCTGCCGTGGTCCCACTGCAACTTGGACTTTAGGGTTAACAGCTCCTCAAAACCCACGTGGAGCACACAGGGAGAAAGGTCCTGCCGCTGACTCCTGGGTATGACAACACCTCCTTGGCTCCCGGGTCCCACAGGCCAAGCACACGCCATGGCCTGACTCGGGCCGCTGGGGCTAGGAAGTCCCACTTTCCGACCTCTATGAAACATGGAATGGGGAAGGAGGAAGAGGAAGGAAAATGGAGAAGAAAAGAAAATTAAAAGTGGGTTTCCAAGTTCTAACAGACACATATCCACACAGCAAAAGACAATAAACACATTTCTATTCCCTTGCCTCACTGGAATCCTGCTGACGCTGGAAGAGATAAACACAAAGACAGGCACATCCAACCTGAGAAGGCAGATAAATTAAGAAATAGGAACAGATGAGTAAAGGGAAACAAAAAGAAGAAAGAAAAGGAGGAAAAGGAGACTAAAACTTTATCAATCATCCGTGTGTGTGCGTGCACACACCACTGTATCACGATAGCCACATCTTATCAGTCCTGAGTGGTGTTCACATCTTAACGTCTCTGGAAATCAGGATGTGTCTTAAAATTCTGTTGACAGACTTGACGAAATCTGGTTATTTTTTATTCTGTTCTTGGAATCTCATCTCTGCGCATAACAATTCAGCTGAAAAAAAATTTTCCTTCAGCTTCTTAACGCTTAGACCACTGTTTATTGAAAAGTAATTTAACAGTTATAGATCACAGCAAAATAAAAGAAAATTACACTCATTCAAATCCATCCAATAGCATGCTTTTCCCAGCTAGCATGTGGTATGCTAACCAAAAATAATATGAACAAATTCAACTCAGCACAGGCTCCCAGATGCACCATCTTCCAGAATTCTGAGCACTCGCAAGGACGAAAATGCGCCATAATAGGATGCACTGTTAATTCTACTTCAAATGGAGATGACTCCTTAAATCGAACTGCATTTCATTAAAAAGTATGATGATTTAGAGCTTTTTCTTTAGTGTGGCTAGTGCAGACATTATTGTCCTGTGGCAGATGGTGTATTTCAAGATACCTATTATTTCATAATAATACCCTGCAGCTTAATTTACATATGTTACCTTTGTGATCTAAGAGGAAACGATTTTTCTTCAATACAGTTTCATATTTCTCAATATACTCAGCTGTGTAAAGATTCTATCTACTATTTGCTGTTCCTTCTGTTACTTTATATACAATCCCTCCCCTTTCCTCTGTTCCTCTTTAAGTGAAATAATATGAAATGTTTCCATTTTTCTTGGAATTTTAGAATCACTTCTCTCCCTTTGGTCCCTCTCATTCTTCCTGCCCTCTCTGGACCTTTTCCATTTTTGCTCTGCTGTCTCTGAAAATTCTAAGAGCAGCAAGAGTGAACCATTCAAATCAATGGACAGACTAATTTATATTTTTCCTAAAATTATGATTTTTAAAAAAATCACTCTAAAATGCATTCGTGTGTGTGTGTGTGTGTGTGTGTGTGTGTGTGTGTATTTTAACACTGCTACCTTCTGAACAGATATATCATGGCGCTTTGTGCAAAGAGTACCCAAATCTTTATTTTCTTAAAAAGCGTGGTTAATTGGAAAGTCCTCTGTTTTCAAGAGCAGTAGAGATCATTCCTTCCAATACACACACCTTGGGTCTGGGCTCCCAGGTCGGAAGACACAGCTTTCCCAACAACTGAAGAACAGGACTCAGTGGGTTAGACTTAGAGTTTGTCACTGACCCTACTCAGAGGGACAACAGAAAGCAAGGTCCCCTTTGAAGGCAGCCAGACACAAAGGCACAGTGATTAGCTTCTGAGTTTTGGCACCACACGCTAGTCAACAGGGTGTAAAACACTACTGCTCGCATTTACAGAACACAGTTAACACTCACAATGCATTTCCACATGCACATCCCATGTGTTAACATGCCAGCAAAAAAGTCCTTAATGGAGTTCTAAGAGGGACTGAGAATGTCCTCTTTTCTGGCTCACCAAGGTTAATCCTAACTTCCAATAAGTAGAAATTCACTGTGGTGATCAAGTTTTATTTTTCACTAAAAGGTTTGCTCTGTTGTTGCAGAAGTGACCCCACACAAGGCAACGCTGAGCGAACGGGACTGTGGATTCAGACTCTTGTACTAGAGCTCCGCGTCTGAGACCTCTTCCTGTGGCTGATTCCCAAGAAATACGTATCAGCCCTTCACTTAATGTGCGTGCGGCCTCGGGCACTTTTCAGCTCTCCACTTCCTCCTCCTTAAAAACTCCTTGGCTTCCAGTCATTACGCCACATCAGCCTCTTGACTCTCCCCACTCCTGGAGTCCCCGCATGGGCACAACTCTTGGAATGCACGCCCTGACCAGCTGCCACTCCCCAGCGCTCCGCTTCTTTCCCTTTCTCTCCTTAAAAAATCTCCTCTTCTACACGTAGGGCTTCAACCATACGCCCTTCTCTTGGATGTCTCGAAGGCATCTCAAACTCTCAGCATTTACAACCAGAAACTCCCAATATTCTCCATAAAGCCAGCTCCTCCACTTTTATTCCCCGTCATGGTGAAGAGCCACTCCACACTCACCGGTCACTCAAGCCACATTCCAGGGAGGAATCTGTGGTTCATGCTCCCCGAACACCCTCCAATATCCGCAGTCACCAATCCTCCTACTTTATTATCCCTAGAGCCATTCCCTCCTTCCATCTCACCGTCACGGGCTTCACAAAGACTTCCATCTTCATACTGTACCTACAGAGAGGTTTTTCAAGTTGAAACTTGGCCTTGTTTCTGTTTTTCACAACATCCCCGAGATTCCTAGCCTTCGAGAAGCCTCCACGGCACACTGGCACGGCTCGCTGATGAACATCAGGCCCTTGAGCTCTCCAATTTTATCTCATGCCACTGCCCTTTATGCTAACAGCCTGCATCTCCAAGTCCTCTGCGCCTGTGCGGACACTTCTTCCCCAGCTGGCAACGCCCACTAACGGTCGTGCCACACCCCATCACCTGGCCTGGGGAAGGTCAACCAGATGGCTACATCTTATCTGATGTCCGTCCTACGTGCTGCCACAAAACCATATTCATGTCATACGAAGGCAGAGTTCACATGAAATTACTGTTCTTTAAATGCGGACATATTCGCCTTTCCCCCTAGATGGAGAATTTCTTGAGGTTAGAACCATGTCTCATTGGTCCTCTGCTTAAGTGCCTACTATGGTACCTGGAATATAGAAAATGTCAAATTACCGAATTAATCAATGAATGCATGAATTCATGAACAAATTACCCATATTATTCACAAAGGAGATATTCCACATGTTAGCATCTGCCTATGACAAGGGTGAAGGGAGACAGGACCATGGCAAAATATTACCATATTCTATCAGTAATTGCAGGGCAATGACATATAAAAGCCAATGAATGTATCCCTGGCGTCACAAACATTCTGCATATTAAGCCTCAAAGCTTTGAAACTTAGCCATCTAAGATTTTATGCAACTTGCAGGAAACGGTATCACTGTCCTAGAAGCAAGTAACAGGAAAAGTAAGTGCCAAGGGATGTTTGGTCTTTGAGATACATCATTCCCAGAACGATGCTAAAATCAGGACCGCTGAGGTTGTCACCTCTCACCGTCTGACCTGGAGGGTAGTCAAGCACAGGCACGGCCTTCACACGCCCCCTGCTAACCCCAGGCCTTCTTCCCTACCTTGGAAATGTGAGGTCAGTGAGAGGGTCAGTCTTGGGGTGAGCAGATGGCAAAAGGAGAGTAGTAAGTCCCAGGGAACCCAGCTGTGAAGACTTCTCTTATAAAAGCCAGATGCCCTCGGGGAAAAGTCCCAGGAGAATGTTTCCCCCGTCTTCTGGACTCTTCTTCACCCATACTCTTTTCTTGAGTATCTCACGTGTTTGTGTCCACTGGCTCCTTCTCTTATGCCAATGTCCCTACATCTGTATGCCCACCTCAGCCTCTGAACACCTTGCTCTGTGCTTCTGTCAAGAAAACCAAATTCTTCCTGCTGAGGACACAAAACACAGGCCAGGCAGGTAGAAGCCTTCTCTGATCCCAGTGAGATTTTCCTGACAAGGTCACATAGAGAAAGAGGGTCTCAGAGGAACTGTAATGCCACAAAGGGCAGGAGTTGGAAGGCGGCAGTGCTCAGGCACTCGGTACTGATAATCACACAGAACCGGGGTGGATCCCAGAACTACCCACTGGCATCGGGGCTCACTTCTATAAGGTACAGTTAACTGCCATTCAGGGGGAGGGAGGGAGGCAACACTCATCCCACTGAAATTCTCTGACATTTCCTCCCGCTGTCCTCAAGTCCTTCCCGGTTCCCTGCACGGTGCCGTCTCTTCCAGCTGCCCTGAGGTTCCGTAATCAGCTGGTTTGCTGTCTCCTCCCGACCTTGAGTACAGCTCTTCACCAGATCCGCTCCTCCCTCTTGCTGGCCACGAGGCCTGAACGCACTTCCAGCCTCCCCCGCAGTCAGCTGCGGCCACGAGGCGGAGCTCCAGCCAAGAGCAGGCAAGCCCGAGCGTCCACTGTTTCTGGGACCGGCCCTTAAAAACTCCGCCTGAAGGTTCTCCACACGCTTCCCTTTCTGCCGGCCACGTGCCCACACCCAGGGCAACACTGCTGGCGAGGCAGGGACTGTCAACCCGCTCCCTTAAACAACAGCGCAGAGAGGAGCCTACACCGTGAGTAAGAACCCCACGTTTCTCCTGTGACACGTCACTGAAATGTTCTCACGCATCGGTCACCACCGCTCCCAACTTGCCGCTAAAACGCAAACCCATCATCAGTAGTGCAGACTTCTCTTCCTAACATTAGACTCAAATTTCTCGTTCCTTTCTCTCCTTTATGAGACTTACTCCTAATATTATTTCAGGAATTATTCACTGACTTCTTTTCCTAAAGATTAATTTTGAAAATTCCCACTCAGGGATGGGTGTCTCTCCTATGTTTCTGGAGCACCTCACTGCTCACGATAAACATAATTATCTATGTGACCATTTGCCTCTTCAACTCTACGGTAAACCTTTTGAGGGTAAAGACTACATTTTAATCTCTATATTCTTTTTGTGTGTCTGGTTGGCACTTGGGGATAGTTTCTTGTAAGAACACAGGGACAAATGAATAAATAAGGGATTTGTTACATTAAAAATATGAAGGCCTAAAGGTGGTGTGATCAAAGTCTGCAAAAGGATGGAGAAGCTAAATTGGGAACTCTTAAAATTAATCCTTGGGGGGAGGGGGAAAGAAAAAGAAACTGTTAAAGTCTGAAAGGATCTTGAGGATTTAAGGACAAGCAAAAGAAGGCTTTACTGAGTAGTTACTAAACTTAAAGTTCTTATAAACTGATAGGGAATATAATAAAAATCTATAAACGTTACTAAAGGAAACTTGGTTTGTTTGGAGTGTAGCTTAAGACTTTTAAGACTGATCATGAAAAAAAAAATACAGCCTTTTAGAACACAGCCCTTAGATCCCTGGAGGACAGGAGAGAACTGAAGCACCTCTTCTGTAGGAATATCAAAATCATTATTTAAACCCATTATAATAATGTCATCTCCTGTTCCACCAGCCAACATCCCATGACATTCAACCTGGGGCCTCCAGCCTGTGCATCAGCGTTAGAGCACCTATGCAAAGCCTAAGGTGGGAAGCAGGTGACCAAAAGTGGGGCTAGGGAACAATCTGGATCTTTCCAGAGCATTCCTTTTACCTCCCCTTGATGCTTCTGCTTACAGAACTTTCTTGTGCAAGATAAGGAAGAAATATTATAAAGCCCATGTGACTCACAGAAATAACCCACATTCTCATTTCCAAGACCTTTATCCTTTCCATTCCTGGGGAGTCCTACAGAAAGAAATAACTAGACTAATCAAAAGTCTGACTATTTCAGGGATTTCTATTTACTCTATAAAAACTAACTTTTAAAATACAGCTCATAAATGACAGCTGGGTTTGGTTCATTCCCTGACCTTTCAATTGCTTTCACTGGTTCAAGACATTTAACTTTCATCTGCAAAGACATGACGGCTCTAAAGGAAGCTAGAACATAAAACAGACCCTTCTCCTTTACAGAAACAATATTTAACCTTTAACTCAGAACTCCTTCTGGAAGATGTAAAAGGCCGTACTCACCTGGAGCTGGGATATAGTTAGAGGGTATCGGAACAGTATCCAGGTGACACCTTCGCTGCACGGCGGGATGGTGAGGGAGCCTTCGTACACCCAGTAATCTCGCAGCAAAGGATCTGTGCAAGCACGGAGGCGGTAACAATAATCTTGAAGATTCCCATAATAATTTTCAAAATTACACACTGTCTAACCAACAGTTTTCAGACTGAAGTCATTTTAAACCAGAGCCTCACACATGTATTCTTAATCTAATGCTCACAGAGAAAATTACTAATGGGCACACTCTTTCTATTATTTGGAGTGCTTTCCATCAATGTATTGCTATATAATCCAAATATGGCTATATAAACTTGATGAATATATATATATATATATGTATACACACACACACACACACACACACACACACACACACGTGTATGTATGTACCAAGTGTAGTCACTTCCGAAGAAGTGTATCTGTGGTATTTTTTTACTTTATTGAAGGATTGATCTGACTTATTCATGCTTAATTCAGTACCAATTCAGTACTCACTCCATGTGGGGCACTGTTCTAAGCACCTGACATGAACTCGTTTAACCCTCACCACAAACCAACAAGAGACAGTGTCATAAGCCCCACTTTTCAGACGGAGAAACCGAATCACAGTGGGTTATGTAATTTGCCTAAGGCTACCAGAGCCAGGATTCAGTCTGACTTCAAAGTCTGTGTCTTCAACCATTCTGTTCTAGCTAGCTCCATACCTCTCCCTCAACAGCAAAACAGTAAAGGACTATTATGACAGGGCAAAAGAAATCATTCCTAAGAAATATTTTAAGGGGCACCTGGGTGGCTTAGTCAGTTAAGTGTCTGGCTTCAGCTCAGATCATGATCTGTGGCTTCGAGCCCTGTGTTGGGCTCTGTGCTAACGGCTAGCTCAGAGCCTGGAGCCTGCTTTGGATTCTGTATCTCCCTCTCTCTCTGACCCTCCCCTGCTCACACTGTCTCTCTCTCCCCCTCTCTCTCTCTCTCTCTCTCAAAAATAAATTTAAAAAAAAATAAAAATAAAAAAATAAAGAAATCTTCTAATTCTGCATTAGAGGAATTCACAGTCAAATAGGGTGGATACATGTTCAACGCATGGCAAAACCCGGTCTGCCATGGAGCCGTTCGTTCAATGTAGGAAGTAGAAAGATACAATGTGTCAGCCTATTTGGTTTTGTTTAAAACACTAAGAAATAGCATAAAATTTAGGCAGGGAAATGTAAGGACCAAAATGTTATCCCAAACAACCTTCAGCTACAAATTATGTTTTGAGTATCTTATACACAACTCTTACATGTTTCAGTATACTCAGAGTAACATCTAAATAATAGTATCACTGCGATAGATACTAAGTTTATTTCACTCAGAAGTTAATAAGAACCTCGCTGACCAATCCTAGAAGTATGTCAGGGTTATGTTATTATGCTTGTGTTTTTCACAGATGTAGCAATCTTTACGAATAAAAAAGCCAAAGGAAACTCCAGAGAGTAATGGAACAAGTGACAAAATGTTTATTATTTCAAAAGGTTTACTCCCACATCCAGAGCAATCTGAAACTGGTACCTACTACAGAGAATGTGAATTGTAAAGAAACTTTGTTAACTAATAATATATAGTTATGCTTATTCTGAGGGAAACAATGCATATGGTTAAATTTCCTCATACGCGATCCAGATAAACACTTACCTGGTAATAACGTGTTAGGATTAAAGCAGGGTATTGTTTTGGACTTCCCCTGGAAAAGAAAAACAATTACCCCATGTTAACCCCAAATGTCTAAGTGGTGCAGTAACAATCCATTTGCACTACAAATCCAGGCTGAGTCTCTTCTGAAGGGCCCACAGGTGCGTGGGCTCCTCGCCCCGTCTTCCCCCTGAAGCGACCGTGGCTGGTTCCACCGAGACACCCCTGCTTTGAGCCCCCGGTGGTTTCTTGGCCACCACAGTTCAGTTTTCCCGGCCACCCTGGGGTGGAGCTTCCCCCGGCCCATCCAGTGCCCCGCGCCAGCTCCTAGCACATCCACACCAGAGATGGGCTTTGGTGTAAAATACCTGGACCCTGGATCAGGGAATTCTTCTGCAATGACCTTCCTCCGGCTGCTCCGACCTCAGCTCCCAGCCTCCTTGGCACGATAACCTGCCTCCTAAACTCTCGTTGTGTCATTTGCGTTTGGGAACAGCTCTACGATGTCCTCTAGATGCTCTCTTCCTCCAGGGGGCAAACACTAACACCACACCTGAGTGAAACTACTCAACTCTTACTTCTTTTTACCAGAGCTGTATTTAGGGGTCGGTATAATGTGTGTGCCATTATTCAACAGTTCCCATTTACAATCAGTATTTTAAATAGTGCCACTTACATCGCTCAGGCCCCAGAGGCAAACAGACTGGTCCCAGCAGCTGGATGTCTCTTAGATTACTTTATCAACACAGACATAACAGGGTGGTGAATGCATTACCTCTTGGTCTCTTCCTTACTTCTAGAACTATCTGACAGAGTAAAGAACCCAGTGTACTTGGGACACCTGGACGGTAAGCATGCAAGTCTTGATTTCAGCTCAGGCCACGATCTCACGGTTTGTGAGTTCGAGCCCCAGGTGGGCTCTGTGCTGACAGCGTGGAGCCTGCTTGGGAGTCTCTCTCTGCCCCTCCCTGCTTGTCTTAATGCATGTTCTCTCTCTCTCAAAAGTAAATAAACATGGAAAAAAGAGAGAATCCAGCTTACTTACGTCCCCCCACCCCCCTGTATTCCAGAAAGACTGATGTCATAGGAGCAGGAGCAAAAGAGGAAACTTTCTCAATCCATTTCTAGTAGACACATATCGGTCAAAATGTGTCCTTCCTCCTTTTGACCAGCCTTTGACTGGTCTGTGCTTTCCTGTAGTAGCTGGACTCACCCTGAGCCTGCTCAGGAAACCTCTGGAAGAGGCTGCTATCTAATTCAAGATGCCCCAGGCTTGTGCTGGCCTAAAGCCAATCAGACATCATTCCCAGATGGATTTTTGGATTGGCCCTGGATCTCTGAATCTCTGGGCTTTAATCTCCGGAAGCCACCCAGGATTACACTATTGCCCTTCAAGGCCACTCAAGATTCCATCAATTCGATGTGAGTGTTAGAAAGTACTGGATAGGGGCGCCTGGGTGGCTCAGTCAGCTAAGCGTCTGGCTTCAGCTCAGGTCCTGATCTCACCGTTCATGGGTTGAAGCCCCATGTCAGGATCTGTGCTGACAGCTAGCTCAGAGCCTGGAGCCTGTCTTCAGATTCTGTGTCTCCCTCTCTCTCTGACCCTCCGCTGCTCACGCTGTCTGTCTGTCTCTCAAAAACAAATAAAACATTTAAAAAGGTTTTTTTTGGAAGAAAGTACTGGTTGAAACAGAATTTGTCAGCAAAGCTGGGCTGCATCCCCACAGAATCAGATCAAACTAAATTATCACCTTGTCTCGATATAGGATCTTACAGCTCATGTGTCCTTGTCTTCTTGAAGTATAATTGCCATAACTTGTGTTTCATTTATACAACTTTCCTATCACCAGGATGGAAAGGGTGACCTCAGCAGGCCTGGGCTGCTCAAAAGGAGGTCTGTCCTCAGGACTGGCCTTGATGGGCTCGCAGGCAGTGGGATATCCTGCCTGATAAGAGAGTTCTGTGTGCCGGAGACCTTGGGCCGTGCTGGACCAGCTGGACCGGAGAAGCTCACCCTGACAACGGGATTCACGATAACGCTTGGATTGGCTGGAATCCGAGCAGCGGAAGTCAGTTACCCAGGCCCGGCACGCATATAACCACCCCGAACAAGGCCCCGGACACAGAGGCTCGGGTATCTGCTCTGAGCGGTCACACCTCACGCATGTCGTGACACAGCGCTGCTGGAAGAATCAGGCTCGTCCCTCAGCGAGTCCCCTGGGGGAGGACGGCGGGAAGCCTGTGCTTCGGTTTCTACCAGACTCTGCCCCATGCCCCTGGCACTGTCCTCGTCTTTTACCTGCATCCTTCCTCTGCAGGAAACCACGCCCGTGAGAATAACCGCTGTTCTGCGAGTCCTTCTGGCAAATTTTCTTTTAAATAACCTACCTTATACTGAATGTCCTGAAGGATTTCAGTCACCGCCTTCAGACCCACGTGCTCCTTCCCTATCTGAAACACAGAAGGCACAAGCCGTCCCACGAAAGTGTCTACACACTCAGCGTCTACCCAAAATAACTAACAAACAGAAAGTAAAGTTCAAGTCCACCTGAATTTCCTTCTCCGGGAATAAGTAAATGACTTTTTTATCAATAACCAGGTCAACACATACTAAAGGCAATTAATTAAAGTTGTAAGAGAGGCCAGTACAAGAAATTATGAGCCACGTCGCTGGACGTTTCCAATAATTCACTCTCAGTTCCTCTTGCGGTGGACAGATTATCACCCACTCTGCTGTATGTGATGGACCCTTGAGCAATGAGAGGGTTGGGGCACTGACTCTTGTGCCGTTAAAAATCACATAGAATGTTGGACTCCCCAAAAACGTGACTACTAATAGCCTACTGTTGACCTGAAGCCTTACTGATAACGACAATTAACACAAATTGTGAATGTTATCTGTATGGTATTCTGTGTTCTCACAATAAAGCAGGCTGGGAAAAATATTAAGAAAACTGTAAGAAGGAGAAAACACCTTTACAGGACTGTGCTGTAAAAAATCCATGTAACGGTGTACCCATGCAGTTCAAAGTCATGTTTGTTCAAGGGTCAACTGTACATCGAGTGACACAAGACTGCAATACAAACATTTCAACGGTGTTTCTGTATTAAAAGTGCTCATCATATTCCAAACACTTTCATTTTTACCTCTGGCATTTTAAAAAAATGTTTTAAATGTCTTTACTTTGAGAGATAGAGAGAGAGAGAGAGAGAGAGAGAGAGACAGAGCATGAGTGGGGGAGGGGCAGAGAGAGAGGGAGACACAGAATCCGAAGCAGGCTCCAGGCTCTGAGCTGTCAGCACAGAGCCCGATGCGGGGCCCGAACACACGAACGGTGAAATCCTGACTTGAGCCGGGGTAGGACGCTTAACTGACTGAGCCACCCAGGTGCCCCACCTCTGGCATTTTTAGATCATTGTTATAAAGATGTTACCGATGCTGAAAAATTTTATGAACTCAGAAAAGTAGGTATGGATGTCATATTTAAAATCACCAAAATCAGGATATCTCTTGATTACCACTAGACAGAATTGTAAAATCGCCTTTTCATTCTTAAATACATCAAAATATGCTGTTCATTGCTTTTTTATTTTAAAACACTATATACCATTACATATTTTTAGTGTATAATATACTTTAAAGAATGTGAGACTTCAAAGAAATTTGATATTAAGTATTCTTGACCTCAACATTAAAAATTATAAGCACCATCCGATTTCTACTTTTTGACCAGGTTTCAACGGCCTATGATAATGGAGGACAGCAACAGCAAGAGAGAACTTAAAATCTTAGATAAACACTGTTATCATTTGCTTTTTCTCTTCCATGGAAATTTGGGGAGGATGACCTACAGGATCCAGAGAAGCTGTCCCCATTCTCCATTTCTCTCCCTGTGCAGCAACCGTGGAGCATGCCGGGTGAAGGGGCACCAGGGAGAAAAGAGACAGGAAACTTACATAATCTAGGACATCCCAAACAGTTCCAGACAGTCAAGACTTCAACTATTTTCCAAGTGTCTGCCAGTGCTCAGGCAGGCTTTAAAGACAGAAGATGATCCTCTAAAGTTAAACAATGATCCGCAAGGCAAAAGTACTCATGAGTGCAGAAGCCTGGACCTGTTGGCAGAGTCTCCGCCTAATCATCTGGGGAAATGTACCTCTTTTGTTGTACTGGCCTGACCATGATGTGGCACTGGGAGGACTCGCCTATCAGATTGCAACTTGTTGGGATGGTCGTGGTTCAGGAGCGAGGTCACGTATACTGGATGTCTGGGTTCTGAGCCTAACTCACTTTTCAACCTTAAGCAAGTTTACTTAACCTATGTCCTTCAGATTCCTCATCCACGGTAGTAGTTGGGGGGGGGGGGGGTAAAAGTGACAGGATAGAAGATATGACCACAACAAAGACCTTAGCAGAGGACATGGAACACGGCAATTCAATTAACAGCGGCCATTATCATCACTCAGAATGTCATCCAGCATCGAATACAATCCTGACATATGGTAGCGCTCAATGATCACTGACTGCTTCTAGCTCTAAGATCCTTTACTAAATGGGCAAGAGTCTTAAGGCTCAAATCTGCAACCAACCCAGCTATTGGTCCATCTCTTCCCTTTCCTTCGTAGCCAAATCTGTATGAAGAGGTTATCACCACCAAAAAGCAAGTACGGGCAGTACTCTGTGTGCCTCAGTCCGCAAGACCCTACAGCAATCCCGGTGACATCACAGCCGGGTGCCAAGAAGCAGGACACCAGTCACGTCTTGCTTCTCGCCTTCACCAGCTTCCGTTGTCATCCAGACTGCAAACCGTCGGCCCTGCACGGCCCTGGGCTTTCCCACTTCTCCCCCCACCACTGCCACCGCGCCCTCCGGAACAGGGCGCCAGCATGTCTCTGACAGGCTCTGCCACCACCTCCTGGTCTCTGTGGTCCCCCTCAGGTCTGCTCAAGGCGAGGCTCTCCCGGGCCTTCCGAGCAGACGCTGCACGGCCTCCGTCAGGGACAGGGCTGCGAGCCGCGGTCAGGGGCCGGCTGTGACCCTGCCTGATGGCTCCGCTGACCCTCGTCAGCCTCGGAGCGCACCAGCCTCCTCCCACTCTCAAGAGCTGTTTGTTGCAAAGTTTTTAAAAACTGTCTCACGGGTCACTCCCTCACAGTCATCACCTCCTGCTGTCACCTCCCTGGTCCGTCTGTGTCTTTAACCCCATGCCGTGGCTTCCAGCGCCACTGCACCTCAGCGCCCATCCTGAGAACACTCCCTGGATTTGCTTTCACTCTGAGCACGTCAGCTCCAAGACCGCTTCCTCGCACCACAGTTCCTCATCCGCCTAGCTCTCTCGCTCTGTTCTCTCTCACCTCGTTCGTTGATCTCAGGAGCCAAGGCTCTCCGCGGCCTCCTGGCTTCGTCTCCTTCCCTTCGTGCCTGCACTGCAGGACGCCTCTTCAACCACCCCCAGTGCTCTAATTTTCAGTGCCCTCCTAAATCACCTGCTCTGCAACAGATCGATGAGACAATTCGCTAGAATTTTTTACTCTTCTACCTGGATAGAGAACAAGCCACAGTACGTTGTCCCACACAGTCTATGACGTCTGGTCACCAGTGGGTCTCCCACACGATGGTCAAGTCTATTATCACCCCTTCCTGGGCTCGTTCTAAACTCAACCCCGCACCAGTGTTCCCTTGCTCTATAAATAACGTTCCTCTGTGTATCTCAGAGATCATGAAGATCATAATCTTAGGGCATCAGCTCCTCTAATTCCCAGCCGTTCTTCCCCTTCAAATTCATACCATTTCTACCCACTCTTTCCTCCCGACCCTCTCTGGTGAAGAAAGGGTGGGCCTTCCTTCTTTCCGAGGTCAGTCCATCCACAAAATCCTCTGTCTCCCCCAGGACTTTTCCATATCAAGTATCCCTTTTCGTTCCAGTATTTTTAAACTCTGCATCTGCACGGTGTTTTTATGCATCAGATAAAAACACAGGCAGATCGCAGATCTCAAAGTGAAACAAAGAGAACATCCGTGCGCCTCAGCACGAGGTATTACTCCGTCTGCCTTTCCTTTCGTGAGCCACGCTTTCTGAACGGGAAGCCGGCACTCACCGCCTCGGCCTTCCGCCCCTCACTCTGCGCGCCCCCTGCCTAAGCGTGAGGCCGCCAGATGGACTGCAGTCCTTCTCCTCGCTGCTTCCGTGGGCACGTCTGCTCCGTCCCCCTTCCCTTCAGGAAACTGTGGTCTCAAAGTTTCTGCAGCTTTACTCTCTCCTAGATACTATTTCTCCCGCACAGCAAACACACGGAAAGTCAGAATGAGGGTGCATGCTCTGAAGCTTCTCCGTGCTTACAACGATGGCTTCCCCCCAGAATACGGAAACCCGGGCCCAGTCCCAGGGCTCAGTCTAGTGTACCTTTAATACGCTGAGAATCAGGAAGTGAAAATAGTCGTGTTTAATTCCACTCACAAACATTTAGTGAGTACCAACTCCTGAGATGAAACTAACACATTCGCTTCCTTTCTGTATGAGTCCTCGGTTATTTGCATTGTTTTATTATTATTTTACTCTTATTTTTTAATAACAAGACATTGCTTTCTATTTCTATTGCTTCAGAGTCTCAAATTTGGATGCTTTATTAACTTTTTCAGGTTTCAAGAAATAGACTTCAGTGGCTACTATACTTTAGTAACACTAAAGATTATCAAAGTGTGTATTTACAATTAAAACTATTTTTACTGGTACCTTGATAACCGTGATTTCAATCTATTTATACAATGCAGTCATAAAATAGAAGGAATAGAGGGCCCTGCCTGTAAAAGATCCATGAAGTAAACAAACAGTAAGAAGTTTCATTTAAAACTGTAAGAACCTGTTTTTCAATTCTAGGACATGGTCATACTTTCAAGATATTGATTTTAAAATATTAACAGGCGAAAACCAGCTGGCTGCTTTCATATAGCAATAGACAAATATCCAAGAAAGACATCTATAACGGAAAACTGCTGTACATAACGACACTGCTGAAACATATGCCACCCAGAGGCCCCCGGACGCTCGGTCAGTTAAAGCATCTAACTCTGGATTCCAGCTCTGGTCACGATCTCATGGTTTGTGGGATCGAGCCCCGGGTGAGGCTCTGCACCGACAGTGTGGAGCATGCTTGGGATTCTCTCTCTGCCCCTCCTCCACTCTCTCTCTTTCAAAATAAATAAACTTAAAAGAAAAAAAAGAGGGGTGCCTGGGTGGCTCAGTCGGTTAAGCCTCCGACTTCAGCTTAGGTAATGATCTCACAGTTTGTGGGTTCCAGCCCCGCGTCGGGCTCTGTGCTGACAGCTTGGAGCCTGGAGTCTGCTTCTGATTCTGGTCTCCCTTTCTCTCTGCCCCTCCCTGCTCATGCTCTGTCTCTCTCTGTCTCAAAAATAACTAAAAAACTTTAAAAAATTTAAAAAAAAAAAGAAAGAGAAGAAATATATAGCACCCAAAAAAAGCAGGCTTGCAAAGGCCCACCTCTCTTTGGAAAATTAAGTCACTGAAAGTCGTCATGCTACTATTGCAGCTCTGGTCCCATGATCTCCAAGAGGCAGCCTAAAACCACATACAGTTGGAATAACGGTTTCTGGTCTTGACGTTGACACTAAATCTCCGTGACTATAAACAAGGACTGACCTCTCTGGCCCGTGGTTTCTCTTCTGTAGGCTGGGGACGGGGACAGCAGGGTCTCCTTCGCCTCTTAAATCTTTTAGGGCATCCAACAGACAATAAGCCAAAGTTCAAAGATCCACGGGAGGAAGCAGATTCAACTTTTACCTTTGAAAGTAGGTGGTCTGTTTTTGTATGTTTCACAGAATTTATGTAATAAATCTTGTTTATTATTTTGCTCACCAGAGCTCAAATCTAAACTTTATATGGACTATATCCATCATGATCTTTGCCGTCAACATCTTATTTTATCACTGTTTTCTATCAGACACTTCAAATCTTCTTGGGAATGAAAATTATTAATAACAAAGAGCTAAAAGAATCTACTATGTGATTATATTATTGATTTTTCTTCAATTTCACAGTCAGCCAGGGTCCAAAAACATTTTCTAAAAAAAATTTTTTTCATCAATAAAATGAACTCTGCCTTCAGGAGACACTTTCTACATCATTTCTCCAAATATCCTGAAGGCCAGTCTGAAGAAAGTTTCTACTAACTGAAGGAACCATTTTCTTTTTTTTCTTTTTTTTCATGTTTATTTTTGAGAGAGAGAGAGAGAGAGACAGTGTGAGCAGGCGATGGTTAGAGAGAGAGGGAGACACAGAATCTGAAGCAGGCTCCAGGCTCCAAGCTCTCAGCAGAGCCTGACGCAGAGCTTGAACTCACAGACCCCACGATCATGACCTGAGCAAAGTCAGCCGCCCAGGCGCCCCAGAAGGAACCGTTTTCTACCAATGAATGCAGCTGTTGTCTCATGAGCCAGAAATATCAAGTTTTCCAATTTTAAATGATCTGTGTGTTCTGTATAGGAACTTAAGTAACAAAATTGAGAAAAAACACCAACTATTCTGCAAATGACTGAGAACGAAGCATCTCTGAACACCCCAGCAATTGCAGCAGAAGACCACTCACCTGAACAAACAGGGCAATGATGGCGATTCCATGGGGCTTCCCCACGGCCTCGTCAATGCTGCCGAACAGGGTGGCGTTCCAGTGGATGAGGTGGAGCTGGGAAGAAACAGACAGGTCACTCGTCACTAACGCACTTCTAGTTAGAGCCAGGAAGAGAGATCAACGTCTCCTAAATTATGCGTATGACACCTCGACGGTATCACGTGCAGCCCAAGTAGCCCAAACAGACCCAGACGGACCACTGCTCTCAGTCGGCGCTCCGTACGAACCCCTCCTTCCCATTTCTGACCGGAAGCAAGGCTCAGAGGACCGCTGCCTCTCGCTATGCTTTCCTCATCATCAGGACGACACCTAGGGGCTGGCAGATTTCACACTGACTTCGTTGCCTTTCCTTAGATGGCCTTCCCCTCCGGTTCTCAAACAGAACAAAACTTCGGGTTTGGGGCACAAACACCAGAACTCATTCCTGCAAAATCAAATACTGTGTCACTCACGCTTTCCATCAAGAATAAGACAAAGCCAGCCTCCACTTCGGGTGAATTACTTCAACTCTCTAAGGATAAACAGAGATAGTACCCTATAAATGCTGCATCTTCTTAAGGTCACGGTCACATGATGAACGTTGATGTAGAGCTCTAAAAGAAAGCCATTTCCTGCAGCGGAGATAAAATTTTATCTGGGAAGGAAGGACCAGCAATGCTCAAGAGGACCCCCTCATTCCTCGCTTCATAAAGCTTTGTAGCTTTCAAGTTTATCTAGAATATGCACTTGCTCCTACAGCACTGATAAAACACTTGCGAGAAGCCAAATCCAATTCCCTCGTTAAAATCAAACGCCCACTGAGGTTCTTAGTAAAACAGTAGCTAGGTAAATTGTCTGCCTAGAATGCTACCTTCCTCACTATAGCTTTTAATCAAGTGAGAATTACCACTTTAAAACACTGCCCCATTTAAATATTAGTTCTAATCCAAAAGGACCTAGTTAAAATTCAATCACCATGTCATTTTAGCATCCGTATTAAAACGTGAGGGAAAATTATCATGAGAATAGTCACTAATTTGATTTTTCTACTGCTGACTTCGTCCAACTAGAATTGGAGATGATAAAGCTGACCACTAGAGGGCGATAATGAAGTCCTCTGCCTAGAATAGAAACAGTAACCTAGAAAAAGACCACATTCAAGGCCAAGCTAGGACAGGCTAATGACCACCCAGTAAATGTAACTGTCAAGGCACTGCCTTTGAGAAAACACTGTTCTATAACATTTCCATTAATAATAAAAGACAGACCAATTTTAATCTTTCCTTTTAGGGCAGTAACAATAGCACGGGAATCCCAGTGGCGCTGATAAGTGTGAGGTACAGATAAGAACCGACGCCTTAATTAAACAAACAAAGAAGGCCCAAGGTTCAGATCTATTTTTATTCAACGAACTGCAAAGTTCAAATCAACATTTTTCTTACTTCTCATAGCAATGTTACAAAGTATTTTTTTCTGAAACAAAACGAAAAAGCACGGTGTGCTGGGCGTTTCACCGTGCCACTCTGTAATTCAGCGACATGATCACCCACCTGATCTTCAAACACTGCTCCACAGTATTTTGTGTTTAAGAAACTGAGGGCCCCCACTCCTTAGGCGCGTGCTCTCATGGGGACTTTGAGAAAGGAAGTTTACAGTGAAGAAACCAAACGAGCCATTCCTGGGCCGGGTGAGCAAGGTCAGAATCGACAGTCATCAGTCGCGCTGACAGCGTGCGCCCTTGACAGGATGCGGTGAAAACGACATTTTACCCCTGTGGTCTTCCTCCCAACAACCTGTAACCCCAGTCGAATCATGAAGCAGGCATCAGACAAATCTCGGTAGAGGGTCATTCTACAGAACACCTGATCAGTACTCCTCACAACTGCCAAGGTCGACAAAAAACAAAAAAGCCTGAGAAAATGTCAGAGGCACAAGGAACCTGAGAAGACACGAGAATTAAATGTAACACAGCATCACTGGTGAGCTCCTGAACCACAAAAGGGAGACTAGCTTAAAACTAAGGAAACAATACAATTAAAACTTAATGTATAGGGGTGTCTGGGTGGCTCCGTCAGTTGAGCATCTGACTGTTGATTACGGCTCAGTCATGATCCCAGGGCCTTGGGATTGAGCCCTGCATCAGGCTCCACGCTCAGCGTGGATAACGGAAAATCGCTAGGACTCTTGGACATAAGATTCTCTCTCCCTTCCCCTCTGTCCCTCTCCCTGACTCACTCTCGATCTCTAAAATAGAATTTAAAAAATAAAAATAAAAAAACCTTAATGCAAACATTTTGGTCCACTAATTATAACATAAACCAACATAAAATGCTGAGGTAATAAGTTAATAGCAGGGGAACTGAGTACAGGTTTATGGGAATTTTCTGTACTGTCTCCACAATCTTCCTATAAATCTAAAAGAGCTCTAAAAGGACAAAATCTATTTTTTTTTTAAATAGAGGGAAATGCTGGCACTTCGGCAGACCCAAGCTAAGAAAGGACAATGAAAGCTCGCTATGACTCGTGTGTGACTGGCATATGACACAAAACCAAACAGCCAATCTTTACCACCTGCTGTTCATTCTACCATCTGGGTCTTCAATAATCACCTACGACTTGGCAGTTCCGAGGCAGAAGAGACGCTTCCCTCACAATCAACTAGGGACCCGAGATTTGGAGACAGAGCTCTGTTCTGTGTCTAACTCGAAACCATCTTCTCCTGGAGGCTCTGCTCTCACTGCAAGAGAGCGTGAGAGCGCCCTGCTCCACATCTTTAGACACGGTTAACTCAGGCCCAGGCGGAGGCCCGACCTGTGCTGGACACTGGCCGTAACCGAGTCATCGTAACTCAGATGCATGATCCACTGACGTGGCGCTCCACATTTCCGCTGCCTCTCCGCCTCTGCTCTCTCCGGGCTCCCGAGGCCCTTCCTCACTCCCCCTGTAGGAGTTTGCTCGGGCAGCCTAACAAAGCACCAGAGACTGGGTGATGGAAACGACAGAAATTTATCTTCTCACGGTTCTTGAGGCTGAAAGTCCAAGGTCAGCATCAGCAGGTTTGGTTTCTCCTGAGGCCTCTTTCTTCAGCTTGTAGATGGCCACCTTCTCCCTGTGTCCTCACATCATCTTTCCTCTGTGTGTCTGTATCCAAATTTCCTCGTCTTGTATGAGGACGACACTCATACTGGATAAGGGCCCACTCCAATCTCATTTTAGCCGCATTACTTCTATAAAGGCTCTGTCTCCAGATATGGTCACATCCTGAAGACCTCAACATATGAATGAGGGAGGGGAAACAATCCAGCCCATAACACCATCTATCTCACCCCTCCTCTCTCCCCACCTTAATGAAGTGTTTTCAGAACTTCTACCCATTCATTCTCATCCTTCTAAAAATTTCACTTCCCTATGCTTCCCAAAACAATTATACATATGGAAAAAGATACAGATGAAACATGTATTGGTGCATGTATGTACCTTATTACTAAATATGCACCATGTCAAGGATATGTGCTCCAGAATTTGTTCAGGGACAAATGAGTTGAAATGGAAAGGCCACTGATATTAAGAATGTGGTTTAGGAAATGATGAAGCGGCCAATCAAGGCCAAGGGAGGTTTTCATAGAGGTCCACACAGACGGTCATTAGCAGTCAAGGGGACCTGAACGCTAACCTCAAAGCCTGACGATAGAGACCCGCTCTGGGGTGTGTACGGTCTCCAGTGCAGTATGGAGTGCAGCTGCGGGACCCTGGGCACTTCCCTGCACCTCTACTGACAATTTCTTAGAGGTAACTGGCTCTCAGAACTGACCTCTGAGCTAGCAATCCCGAATCTTAGATTCTTGTTCAGTTCATAGCTCATCAGCTCCATGAACTTCACGAGTCACCAACTTGTCTGAGCCTCGGGCTCCGCAACATTTGGAGAGCCGTATCCTCCCAGGCTGGCTTCTTCACGCCTCTCTTTCCTTGCACACAGCACTCTACTTATCCCCAGATTTCGAGCACCCGTTGCACTCATTAGCATTGGTTCTCCGCAGGCAGCAAAGGCAGAGAGGCAGGATGAAGAATCCCGAGAAGAGAGCAGCTTACCGACCGACAGGGAAGCCCTGGTGTACACGTGGCCCCCACGGGTTCCACGCTCTTAGGGTTACGCAGCATCGTCACTGTATCTGCTGCCTACACTCACTCCATCAGGGGCCATGGGACTGAAGGTGACAGCAAGCGGGACCAGTGATGCCCTCCGGAGCTTAAACCCACGGAAGGGCAGGTGGTGGAGGGCCTGCCTCTTGCCTTTTGAACCCTCGCTCCCACTACGGCCACCAACAAGAGCAGCCGAAAAGGGGGAATTCTAGCAAACCAACCGGCGGTTCTCCGCTCTCCCTTCAGAGACCTTCCCTCAAAGGACACAGGTGTTGGCTTCCTGCAACTCAGCGGTGTCTGAGCAGAAGAAAGTGCTTTTCTCCACCAAACCCAACTCTCTCCTTACTTCTTACTGTCCCCCCCCAGCCCCCACCCCGAGGCCTCAGTGCATGTGGCCTCACGTGCATTCACGACGTCTATGTTACAGAGAACCAGGAAGCAGAGGTCCAGAATTACTCCATTGGCATCATGGCCATCACTCCTTCCTACTAAAAAAAGAGAGAAAAGCTGACCATCGGGTAACAATTGGAAAGCGCCCGTTCACAGTCTAAGAGAAAATCTCTGAGCTCTTGCTGTAGGGCTCACAAATTCAAATTTCCTGCAATGGATTGTGCTGCTTTGCCATTAGCGCCCGTACAACGTTAATCTTAATGTACTTAACTCACAGCAATTGATAAATTTGTCCGAAGTTATGAAACTGTGACAAGCCGCAGCCTGATAATCACTTATTTGTCACCGAGAAAAATAAGTTTGAGGATTTCATGGCGGTCTAACAGAAAGCTATCTTCAAGATAAATGAGGTTTATTATTAACATAAATAACACGACAGCAGTGAAGTACAAAAGAATGAATCATGAGGAATGGAAAAAGCCATAAAGGCTGAAGAGGCATTGATGACTCACAACCTTTGCTCCCCAGGCCCGCTCGCGCTCACACAAGCTCTGTGAGATCCATCCTCAAGGGTTTCCTGGGCATATCCTTTCCAAGGGCTGCAGGTCAGCTCCAGCGGAGGATCTCTAGAACCAACACCAACTCCCTTCAAAGGTGCCTTCTTCATCTCTCCCCTCGGAGCCCCAACCTCCAGAATGACCTTGGCCCAACCCCCTCTTCTGGATCTTTAACTCTGCCTTTCCAGGCTCCTAATCATCTGCAGTATAAAGCCCAACTGATTTCTCCTTAACGCCTGCTTTCACCACAATTCCTCCGCTCAGAAATGTCTAATTTGCTTTATTTCCTGCCCACTTCTTTAACCTCACCCCTCCCCATCCTGTCACCGAAGCACGCAAATCAGGTGTGACTCCTGACCATTCACTACAGCCTTCCTGTTCTGTTTATGTTCCACTCCCTTGGAATGCCATTCCCCATCCTGTCCTGAGACTTGTCCAAACTCTCCCTATCTTCCCGGGCCTTGAGAGCCATTTGATAGACAGACCCACCAAAGATTCAGACAGCAGAGATGAAAACAGATACAACCTGAACCAACAGCTATGAAGGAAAAGAGGTAACGGGTTTCTAGCCCAGATCACTGAGCAGAAGCAAGAGGAGTTCAGTTGTACAGAAGAGTTGGCATTTCCACCGCCAACAGTGCAGCTGGCTCCCAGGAGTGAGGCACACAGAACGAAAGAACTTCCGGGAGGAGGGCTGGCAGTCCAGGATGCAGGCACCTCGGATATCTAGAGAGACAGCCTTGGGGAGTCAGGCCACCCACAGATCCAGTGGTAAAAGAGACTGAAAGAAGGGTAAAGACTGAGCTTTCAGAAATGGTGAGATGAGGAAAGGGGGAATTTCAAACATGAAATGTGGAGGAGGAAATCCAGAAAATTCCGAAGTCCTATTAGGACAAATGAATCATTCTGGAGGAATGGTCAGCGGTGTTAAGGCTGTGCTACCAACAAAGCTACAAAGAAAGAGAAGAAAACGAGGGAAGGGAAAGATCTGAGATCCATCTCTTTTTAGAGATTATTGAGAAGGCAGGGGCAATACAAAGAAAGGAGCAGAGGTAGAATATAAAGGCATTAGCATCGGGGCACCGGGCTGGCTCAGCTGGAAGAGCATGTGACTCTTGATCTTGGGGTCAGGAGTTCAAACCCCACGAAGGGGGTAGAGATTGCTTAAATAAATAAAAGTTTAAGGAAATAAAATAAAGGCATTAGGATAAAACCAGCAGGGCAAAGCCACACAAACCAAGAAGGTGAGCAGTGAGTATCAGAAAACAAGTCAAGAGGTAGCTGAAATGACTGCGAAGTGATCTTTTTTTTAAATAAGGGAAAAGAGTATCCTTGAGTTGAAGGACAAGTCATCTTCCACTTTTAGTATTCTTTTAATCTATTCTTTCAATGGGTAAAAATAAAACCCGAGAGAATCACAAGCTCCTATACATTTTGGTAAATCAGAAGTATTCAGGGGCACCTGGGTGGCTCTGGGTGGCTCAGTTTGGTTAAGTGTCTGACTTCGGCTCATGATCTCGCGGTTTGTGGGTTCGAGCCCCGCGTCAGGCTCTGTGCTGACAGCTCAGAGCCTGGAGCCTGCTTCAGATTCTGTGTCTCCCTCTCTCTCTGCCCCTCCTCTGCTTGTGCTCTGTCTTACTCTGTCTCTCCACAATAAATAATGTAAAAAAAAATTTTTTTAATTAAGAAAAAGAAGTATTCAATGCACCTATAAACTCAGATGCAATTGTATCTAAAAAGCATTTTTCTGCCAAACTACAGTCATCGAGAACTTTCCTATGAGCTGGGCTACCACCTATTCTGGACTCAGCAAGAAGAGAGCCTGGCTTGTGGGTCCTGATTCGGCCTCACTGCTTTCCTTCGTCCCAAAGAAATTCAACGTTGGACAGGTACACCCGGTCTCCCGCTAGACTCTGAGTTTCAGGAGCAAAGAGTGTCACCTCACCTGTGCCCTGGCCCACTGCAAACAGCCACGCTCAGAGCACTCAGGAAGAGCTACGAATTAGAAACAAGGAAAGAAAAGATAAGCTCTCAGCTACACTTCTGATAGGGAGAGGGTTGAAACGAAGATATTAAGCACTCAAACTTAAAAACAAGAACAGGAAACTGGAAGTGAAATGTATTGAGTCACAAAACGGGAGCAATAATTAACTGAAAAAGAGCAGAGAAAGCACCCCCTCGCCCCAGATCCACTCCTAATTACATGAAGCGCCATCCATCTGCAGAGAAACGGAGATTTAGTGGGTATTACTTCCAGGTGCCGCTGCACTTTAAGGTGTCATAGTCAATCTATTATGCGGCCATTATTCAGAGAAGGACATCCAAGGTGTAGACAAATATAATGGTGACAAAGCGCTGTACAGCATGAGATGGAAAATAAATTATTTGAAATTCTATCTGACTGTCACTTACCTGTTATGTGTGCCTGAACTTAATTACGTGTCCTCTTACATAAGGTAGAAGAAAAATAGGAGGATACGTGAAAACATTTCAGAACAACCTCAGCTAGTGATAGATTAATATCAAAAGCTATTTACGGTGCTCTTAGGGCTCGGAATTCACAATTCAAAAGGCACTAGAGTTCTATGTAATTTATAAAAAGATTTTTTTCAAAGTAGGATGACCTCCTCTTTGAATGCTAATTTCCTTTTGTTTACTTTGATTTGGCTGCTCTCGGGTCCTAATACCGTTAGAACTCTTCTCTCAAAAACTGAAGGTTCCTTCAGGAAAGTCACCAACAAAGGTTGGAAAAGGCTTGGTGGGGCAGTCTCAGGAGCCACAGAAAACAAACACATCATTTTGATGTCATTCCTATATAAGCTAAGATCAGAAGCAATTAAAACAGATTCTTTGACACTGGTTTCTTTGTTATCCAAGAAATATCCGATCTTATTTTTTTTTATCCCCTCTCTTATTTTTCTAAAAAAGAAAATCTGAATTGTGAGTTATGGCTGCAGTTAAATTGCTGTAACTAAACATCTATTTCATTTGTTATTCTAGAAAATAAAGAAAGCAAAGAGACGTCCAAGGGTCCTGAGGCTCTAGAACGGAAGTCATTACAGACTGCATCTGTTTGCTCTGTACAGTGAATCAGTAAATAATGTCGGCATTCTCTCGCCACTGCTCCCAAATAAAAGCCACATTTGACAAAACAGTTCTGAGTAGGACCTTTACTGAGCACCAATTAATACCTGGGCTTTAGAGTTCACTGCCCACAACACTGGAAACTCAAAGGCCTCAAATCTTTTATAAGGGAGTACAGAGTGTGAATAAATACAAATATAAAATTTATAATTCAACAGAAGAAAAAGAGAAGGGAAAAGCATCCGTGTGCAACATAAACTACAGAGGATGCTCTGCGTGTTCGTGGCCACTTACTGTGTCCAGATGTTACACTTGCCACCAGGCACTGTTCTTCCCAAACACTGGCAAACACTCACTCCATCCTCACGATCATCTTGATGACAGATGCTACCGTGACTGTCACCAACACCCATCTTAGCAAGAAGGAAATGGAGGCACAGAAGGTAGAGTGCCCAGGGTCTCACAGCTCATGGGGACAGAGTCAGGATGTGGCCCAGGCAGGGTGGCTGCACCAGCTCTGTGGCAGCTCTCTACTCCAAAGAGGAAAGGGAGAAGACGGTGATCAGAGCAGCCCTCTCAGCGCGAATGTCACACAACGCAGAGGAATGACACACAACGTTCTCTCTAAAGACAAGAAAAGCCAGGGAGAAAGAATGAATAAAGAGTGTGCAAACTGAGAAATGGCCAGTAATCCAATCAGGCCGTGCCCGATGCTAACAGCGCACAGCGCCGCAGTGTGAATGCACAGGCTTACTCTGAGCTCCTGGGGAAATTACCTGAGCTCTGAGACTCTCCACTGTAAAAGAGAGATAAAAACCCTCTAACATTTTAGGCCATTACAAGGGCAAGAGATATTATCTGGAAAGCTCCTGGAAAATATCAACTAAGTGCTGGCCTGAGCCAGTGAGGGCGAGGAGAAGCAGGAGGTGCCAACAGAAAGGTGTTGTATTAAAGTGTATTGCAAGTTTTTGAAAACAAAGGTATGCGCATCTACCTTCGGTCTGGTTATTCTCTCATTATGCCGCCTGACCTCACCTATTTTATTTTCCTAAAGGTCCAAGATCACTACTAAGGCCTTCCGTTAGAGAAAGCTGGATCCCTTCTATCAGAGTCACAAATTCAAGTGCCTCTGGGATCAGGCTGATCAGTGAGGGAAAGCGTGGGATGGACAGGGCCGGGAGAGCCACGGTGCGTCCTCTTGCCTCGTCTCTCCCCACCGAGCCAGTTCCTGGTGGGTGATCCTCTACCCCACCCAGGTCTTCCCTTGCCATCTAGATGCCCATGATTCCAAAACCAACATCTTTCACCAAAACCTGCCCTGAGTCTAGATCCCTTTACTAAACTGTCAACTGAAGTATTTTAAAATTAGCATTTCACAACTGAAGTCCCTCTACCAACTCGTCAGAGCTAGGTCCCCCTTCGTGCCCCATGCTCTGTTAGTGGACCCACGCCAGAAACCTCTTTCATCACCTTCTTCCTTTGTGAACAACCAAGAGCTATGTCCTGCCATCTTCTACTCCTCAAAATCTCGCACATTCACCCGTTTGACTTATTCCCGCGAGCAATTCCTTAGTTACGATATGCATAATCTATTGCTAGATTTACCGCCCAGGTCTCTTAATTTATCCCCAGGTCTCCAAAGTAGGCATTTCAAATTCATTTCCCACCTTGCAGGTACCCGGTGCAAATCTGATCATGTCCCCCTCCGAGGAAAGCACATCTCAGTCTTCTCACTGTCCTCAGGATACAATCCAAATTCCTGAACACGCAGCACACGACCAGAATATGGTCTTCTACCAAAACACCTGTGCCAATTTTCGTAGTCCAACTTTGTACACCCAGTTCACTGTCTATTAACCTAATCTTCAGGAAATACATTTTACATCCAATTACAATATTCAAAATATTACAATGCACAAGAAAAGGCATTTTTCTGAAAATGTTAAAGAAAATCCATTTTAATCCTCACTGCACCCGAAAAGGTACCTGTCTGTTAACACAGCACACTCAGAGGCCTTCACTTCCGGAACTGCAATTAGCTAGAGCAACAAGCAGAGTCATTCTGTTAGAAACAGGAGAAGGCATGTACTGTAGCGGGACAAAAATGGGTACTTGGTCTGAGTCTCAGCCACTGCCGATGTACGTGGGGCAACTTCTCTAACGCCTCTTGACCAGATTATTCAACTGAAAAATACACATACCATCGACCTCTAAGGGATCGTTTACTGATTAAATAAGATACGGCAGGTGCCTGGCACATGGATGGACTCCTGTTAACACGGTCTCCACAATTCCCTGAGGACTGCCGTAACAGGAGTCTTGCGTGGACTCCATGGACACGAGATAATGCGAGGGACAGAAAACTTCCCAAAACATCCGGAATCTTTGAAATACTGTGAGAAGCGTGAACCCTGACAGGCTAAGGAAATCAATGCACACTCAGAAGCGCACGGAACAGATTTCCACCCAAACGTTCCCGCACCAGGAGGATAGTCCCCTGGCCCTACAGGTAGATGAACACTGAAGGCCGCCCCAATCCTCAAGACAGACAGCTCTGCGAAGACCTACATACACCGTGCTTCGCACACAGAGCACTTCCTGATGGATCTCAGTTTTGTGATTTCCTTTAAAACCATAACAAACGAATGCAGCTCCCGTGGCGCTCAAGAGCGCTGCACCGAGAACCCTTCTGCAGCAAACTCAGTCACCACGTCACGTGCAGGGCTAACGAAAGGGGACCAGGTCTCCTGACATCGGTCTCAGACTCTCCCGCTAACACCGGAGCCCTGCTCCAGGGAACTAAATGCAAATCGAATTATTTGAAAGGACATTCTAGAAAACTGGGTTTTAACCTACTCCTGACGTAGCACATGGGAGTCGAGGTCTCCTTTCAATGCTGTGACAAGGAAGGGTCACTTCGCTTGACTGAGGTGGAACGTGTACCAAAACAACTCGGGTAAAAAAAGGTCAAGTAGGGACAGGAAAGGCACGAATGGGTGTGAACGAGAAAAAGCACAATTCAGATAGGAAATTTAACCGCCGTTTATACAGCGGTGCTCCTGGGTTCTGCACAGCTTCTATTGACTCAGGGGGAAAACAGTTCTAAAACGAGATGATTACATTTCACACATAATCCAAAAGCAATCAATCACCAGTGACCGCCATGCTTTCGGTAAAAGTTCAGAGGGCAGATAAGGGACCGCCAACTAGGAAATGAGAACGTCACCTATGCCTGAATTTGCCTACCAGTGGGACCCATCTCTCCAGGAAGGACTAGACCCTGCTTTCCGACACGTCTTCCCCTGGTCTGCACAGTCGTGGCTGTGTAACCAGTACTTGTGTTACTGTCCTCCTCGATGCTTTATGACTTGGCCATCCAAAACCACTCAAAAAAACCTACGTAAATTCAAACAGAAACAAGTTTTTCCAGAAGTCTCTGTTATAGGGAGCACATTTATTTTAGACAAATAAAATTTATCAGTGAGTAAAACTATTTTTGTGTGTATGTGAAGTCATAGACACACCCCTTAAAAAAGCAAGGAACCTTCCTTACTCTACAGCAATGTAGCTCGGAAGATAATTTTGCTATCTAAAATTATTCTGGAGGTAGACGGTTATTTTATTACCTTTGTTTTTATATAACACGGTCTTTGATATTTTTAACTGATGTGCTGTTAAGCCTTAAGCAGGAATGAAAGTTGAATGGAAACACTGTTTCCGGGGGAAAGTGGTAACCACTTTCTGGAGGGCGCCCTCCGCACATCTTCAATGGACGCTGTGATAAAGATAAAGTCAACAATCAAGGAATAACAGCAGGCGTAATGAAAACGCAATGTAAAAACACAAATTAAAATGCAAAAAGCATAATCACTATAAAAAATACTTACTGAGGGCTTGAAATATTTAGCCACCCTGAAACCAAAAGTCTCGTTACATTCTGAAAATGGTTCCAGAAGAGAGATCTCATGGAGCAAAAAGCCACTTTTCTGATAGTATCGAATTGGTTTGACTGGATGTTTTCACTTTGGGCAGACACGGCTGACTGCCCCTCCCTCCCCGCCTTCCTCCACGCAGACAGAACCTCAACTGCATTTCTATGTATCAGGAGACCAAGTGCTTATGGGAAGGCGAGGGCCCCCTCAGCCGTACAGGGGGAGCCTCAGCTAAGAATTACAGCTTTGTCACCTTCCTTGAAATGACTGTTTCAGGAACCTGCATGTACAGAAATGGTGGCCAATGATACATGTAGGGAATTTCGCTGGCTGGTAGGGGTGAGGCAGATGTCTGGGAAAACATCTCCTGGTTGCTAGAAAGAGATCCCTAAGACGGGGACAGCATGCATTAGGCAAACACTGGCTATTTACTTGGCAGCGTCCACTAGACAGAACTATGCCCTTCCTGCAGCCCAGGCTGCCCTTCTAAGAGCACGCTGGCCAAACAGAATATTCACAGAAGCTCTGTTCTAACAGACCAGGTCTGAATGTAATCCGAATGTGGGTTAACGGCAGAAAAATACATCATCAAAAAATCATGTCAAGATACTCTACTACACATGAAAGTAAACAAACGAAACGTAGACACCATAATGAAGAAGACACTAACGCAGAATTTTAATAAATGAAGACACAGAATAACAACTACTATGTGATTCGATTTATATAAAATCCCCAAACAAGTAAAACGTACCTATGATGTTGGAAGTCAAGATCATGGTTAACCCTGGAGGAACCATGGAGAGAGCTTCGGGGATACTGGCTGTGCTCTCTTTATTAACCTGCATGCTGGTTTTTCATAGGTGTGTTTAGTTTCTGGAAATGCAGTGAAGGTAGACAGCAGCAAGCACTGACCAGAATGTAGAAAAATTAAAGCCTTCATCCAGTGCTCATAGGATTTGTAAAATGATTCAGTCCCTTTGGAAAACAAATTAGCGATTCCGAAAATGTTAAACCCAGAGCTACCATATAACCCAGTAAGTCCACACCTAGGTAGATACCCAAGGGAAATGAAAAACGTATGTGCACACAAAACCTTGCAGGCAAATGTTCACAGCTGCATTACTCACAACAGCCATAAAGTGGAAACAAACCTAAGTGTCCATCCACCAGCAGGTAAGCAAAATGAGGTGTATCCACACAATGGAACACTTTCTGACAGTCAGAGTCACAGAGTGCCAATACAGGTTACAACATGGATAAATGAACCGTGAAAACGTTGCACGGTTCTGTTACTATGAAATGTCTAGAACAGGCAAATCTAGAACAGAAATGTCTAGAACAGAAAGATTACTGGTTGCCTGGGGATCGGGGTAGGGGATAAGGAGTGACTTTCTTTACGGGGGGATGAAGGTGTTCTAAAACTAGACCATGGTAACATGGCACAACACTGTAAACACACTGAAGCCACCAACCTGGACACTTCAAATGCATGAAGTTTATGGTATGTAAATATTTTCCCAATAAAACAATTTTTTAACGCAAGAAGACAGAGGCACCTGGGTGGCTTAGTCAGTTAAACACCCAACTCCAGCTCACAGTTCGTGAGTTGGAGGCCCGCATTAGGCTCTATGCTGACCACTGAGAGTCTGGAGCCTGCTTTGGATTCTGTGTCTCCCTCTCTCTCTGCTCCTCCCCCACTCATGCTCTGTCTCTCTCAATCTCTCAAAAATAAATAAGTGTTACCAAAAAATTAACGCAAGAAAATAAAGTCCTCTTACAACCTTTCATCACTGGTCTGTGAGGATGTGGCGCTAAGATGTGATACAGCCATCCTGCAACCAAGAGTGACCAAGGAAAAGGCCACAGTGCTGAAATGACTTAGCAGAAAAACAAAGCAACCGGCCCTTCAAAACACGGGTTAGCAGCTGAATCAACCAACCCGGGAACTGCCCTCTGGAACTTTCTGTAATGCAGAAGGAAAAACGGCTGATTCTTTCTGAGTTGCAAGGCACCCCTCTAAATGGGATATAGGATGCTAGCACTCCCTTGGTTTCTTACATTAAATCTTTTAGATGTGTGCACAGCCTAATAATAAATAAAAAAGAAAAATTTTATTTTAATTCAAATTTGGGGTTCTGGTAGGCAAAATGCAGCATTTCTTGAAAGTAAAATTGTGTCTAAGAATAAACAGAAAGTATATTGGGCTTTTTGCTCTGATCTAGAGCTTCTCGCAAAATATTCTAAGAAGTGTTTTCTATATCATCATTTTAAATACCCGGGGGAAAAAAAGACATGAAAAACATAAACCAGTTATCAGTAAGCAGAAAATGTATCACCAGCTAACGCAATTTTAGGAGTGTAAATCTAGTCCTAAATCTCTTATACTCACACTAATATTTCTTAGCGATAGGCAGTGGATTTTATTATTAGTTTATTGTTGAAGTAAGTAGCTTAGTACGTTTCAAAAACGGATTAATTATTGCTGTGGATAAAGACAACATATACCACTATGATGGTTACAATCATAATATGTAAACCAAGGGCATCAAATGGCCATTAGCTCGGATTAAGAATTTAATTTCCCCTTGGTAAAGTACTGCATGATCAGGCTTACTCAGGAACATTCCATATTCCTGTGATACCAATAAGCAGTAGTGATAGATACCAAATTAAAATTGTAACTGCTTTCATGGCACTGCATGAAGAAAGGATGAAGTGTGTTCTTGTACTGTAACTCATTTACCTGGAGCCAGACCCAGACAGATACATAAGGAAACAGTATAAGCTGCTGTCGTAAATGCCGGTTGGTGGCTGCTCTTCTGAGTTACAGATACGCATTTCCAGCCTCTTCCTGGCCATTTCCACTTGGTGCAAGGCAGCTATCCAATGCAAAACAAATCAAAGTGTGCACCACGATTTCCCACCCAAACGGTCCCCCCTTCTGGCATTCCTTAAGAGGCCCACCATTTTTCCAGCTACGGAGGCTCAAATCTTAGAGGAATCACGGACCGCTCCTTCCACCTGATCTCCAAACAAGCGAGCAAAACCCTTGGTAAGCTGGGAACGCTCTCTCCCCACCTCGTTTCTCACACTCCCTTCTTTTTTCCTGTGTCGCTGACATCGTAGGTGACGTCATCCCAACATCACACCTAGTTTTTAAAATGGCTTCCCCAAAGCATCACATGCCTGATCGATGAAAATGATTACATTTCACCAAAAGTACCATTTTAGAAGGAATGTGATTTCTGTGTATTTTGTTGTTGGGAGCTGTCTGAACTCAGTGGTAGAGGGAAAATTCCTGGTGAGGGTGCGGCAAGTTTGCACGGTCTCTTGCCCCCAGACAGCTCCAAAAATCTACCCTCATGAAACTTTCATTTCTGCTTGGGCACCAAACCTCGGAGTGCCTTGCTGATTAGTGTCAGGAGCGGCCTGTCCCCCTGCCCTGTCCCTGAGGCGTGACTGCACGTGGTCAGGGAAAAGATGAGCTGCTGGGGAGCCGCGTCGGCCTTGCTGGATGACACAGTCACAGCAGGGAAATGGCAAATGTTTGCACAGCTCCTGCCTTGAAGCAAAACTGGTAGGTACCTCCTTCTACTAGTGGCTCATATTGGGAATGGGACTGCTGTTACTGATTAGGCCTCACAATGTTCCAGATCAGACACCTCATGGGGAGAAGCTTCTTCCCACCTTTACAAAGAAGAATGCAGACAAAGCACTGCAGATGTTTGGCGAAAGGCTCTTCTAATGAGCCTCACAAACCCAAGACATAGATTACAAAGGGGGTTAAAAAAACACAAGAGTTACTATTAACTCTGGCCTGGAGAAAAAGAGCCTAACTTAGAGACAAGAAACAGACAAGAGCCAAGCATAAGTTACTGCACATACCTTTGCTAACTGGTGCCACAAAATACCTTCCCTTACACTGACACCCATTATGAGGATGAGTAAAGACAGTTAAAACTTAAACTCATATACGAAGGCCGCACATCTAGGGCCCCTATGGCGCTTACACCTTCAACAGCAAATAAAAAGGTTGACACAAGCAACGTACTAACCAGCACAAATACATTCCTCCTTTTGTGAGCCAGACAGAAGGACTCCCAGCCTAGTCTATGCCTGAATCTTAGCGTTACTGATATAAACAAATGTATTTGCTACCCTGCCATCTTCTAGTTGTAAGACTTACTACTGGTTTAAACAGATGTGTATGTTATCTGCTTTTCACAGAGAATATCTTGTTATCCTATTTGTAAAAATTAACTACCTCACTAAAATTAGAGTAATACTGCAAAAATGCCGCTGTAAAACCTGTTTCTGTACACTTTTTAAAACATTTTATCACTGAGAATTATTTGTAGTAAAAATTCCACTTTTTTTGATGTCATGTTAACACCTGATCTATAAATAAAGAGATGCCTGCCTGGTGACCAGAAAGAAAGCCAAGGCTCTCTCACTCTCTCTTTCACCGACACCGTCCATCCCTCAGGACGGTGGACCTGCTGGAGCCGGACTCGGGCATTCTGTCACTGGAGTGTTGTTCCCTAATACCAGAGACTGCCTCCAACACACACAGTAGGTGCTCAACGAATATTTGGTGAATGCATGAAAAAAAATGTGTAACTGTGAAATGCAGAACAGTGATCAGACTGCCCTTAGTGAAATGCCACATACACATCACACATCTGACCAAAGAAAAGCATCCCAGTATAAATCTGACATTTAAGGGTTCCCATTCTTTGTCCCACCTGCCATTCAAGATTTATTTCCAGCTATTTAATTTCTAGATCTTCTAAACTCCGGTTGCATTACTATAAAACAGCCATATGTACAGCACGTGTACAGTATTTATGCATAAATAACTATATTATATGTATTATTAAATTACTGTGAAATGCAACAGAGAAAACCAAGCAGATTAAGGGAAGCTAAAGTTAGCCTCGCTGATTATGTGACATTTGAATAGAGACCCCAAAGTTGCTGAAGGAGCAAGTTAACGGCTGCCTGGTGGAAAAATATTCCAGATAGGGGGACAGCAAGGACGAAGTCCCCCAGGTGGGAGGAGGTCCCAACTGTCCTACTTACATCCTCAGAACCTGGTCCGATGCCTAGAACTTTCCCATATGTCTTTCACTCACTTATTTATATTTCTTTAGAGCCGTCTATAGGCCAGGAACTGAGGTTCTATTAGAAATCACACAAACTTCCCAATGTGACAATTCCTACGATTTATCGTTGAGTTTAACTGTATAAAAATCTCAACCAGTCTCACATTCAGCCTGACTTCAGCTGACCTTGACATCTTTCCTTCAATTCCCTCTCCCTCCTGGCAACCTCACGTCATTTCACAACACCAGTGCTCCCAAGCCTCCCACTCAAAGTCCCCATTCTTTTCTTTCTTTTTCAATTTTTTAAATGTTTATTTATTTTGAGAGAGAGAGAGAGAAAGAGAGAGAATGCACACACACAGGAGGGGCAGAGAGAGAGAGAAGGAGAACAGGAATCCCAAGCAGGCTTTACACTGTCAGCATAGAACCAGACAGAAGACTTAAACCCACAAACCGTGAGATCATGACCCGAGCTTAACCGACTGAGCCCCCCAGCTGCCCCTCCATTCCTTTCTGACAAGTGTAACATGATGTACATGCTTACTGAACCTTATCTGCCTCCAAATTGTAGTATTTGGGCCCCCCAATTTTATACCTACTATCTTCCCCAATGCCCCCCACCCCCCTCCCCAGAAAGGGAAGGCTGGGGACAGGCAAAACAATCTGCCATTATCTCAAATCTTTGTCCCCACAGGATTCAATATTTATTCAGTAAATGACGCAACCAAGATGTTTCTGATATTAGACTCAAATAACAAAGGATAATTCTTCCTGTAAAGACAGTTCAAATTTGACTGGGTTCTAGCTCTCCAGAGCCTTCTGTCTGGCTCAGCAGGGCAATAACCCTACTAGCACAAATCCTAACAACCTAAAACAAAATGCTGTGGTTGTTTGCACAAATATGGGATTTCCCGACAAATTCAAAATAAAATCTCTAATACAATTTAGATATACAGAGACGTAAACATCCATGTAACTTGATGCATCTTTATTTATGGTTTTCCTAGTCAATATCCTTCCCATTTCTGCCATTTTCTTTAATGTTTAAAATACAGCAAGTTCTCAGGGCCAGCAGGTGCACTGACAGGGCAGGACATCCATGTTAAAAAATAACATGGCCAGAAGAAACGGAGAAGAGACTCCAGGTACAGCAAGAGTCTCTTGGACTCTTGTCTATTGGACAAGGGCAAGCCCAACAATTCCAAGGAGCACCGACAACAAGAGAAAAGTCTTTTCAAAAACAGCACCAAAAAGGGGAGGGTCTGCTGGACGTTGCCTAGGAAACCTGGGCAGAAATACATGTCCCTCTGAAGATCAATACAGTCACACCATCCCGCTAAAAAGAGGGGGTGAAAATTCCAAATCCGAAAATTCTTTCCCTCAGAAAACAAATCAACTCCAGTTAACAAGAAACACAAACTAAACTCTGGTCATCTCAGTTTAATTCACTTCTCTGCTGTGTGGAGAAAGACTGGCCCTGCTTTCGGTAGGACTCAAATTGTGTAAGGCTTAGTACACTTCAAGTCTTATCTCTTCACCTTATCTACTGCGGAGAGGATCTTTGCAACCTTTCAAGGAATTGATACCCCAACTCCTGTTGCTGGTTTTTTTTACCTAATTTGAGAGTATTCGGGGATTAAAAACAACAGGGATTGAATTGAATAAAGTGATACTTGTTAAGAGAGCATCACTTATTAACTGAAGTTTAGCAGGCTCTCTCCACCACAGTCCCTCCCGTGCTGAGTCCTGGATTTTCCGAGTGTCTCGTGGGCACTTCAGTTACTCAAGTCCCACTTCTCAGCACCACACGGGCCTTCTCTAACCACGCACCAAGCCCTGCCGCACCCGTGCTTTACAACATTCTGGCACCCACCTTTTGTTTCTATATCGTTTTTATCCTGCAAGCGTCTACCCAGTCGTCAGGGCCCAGCTCCTGTACCATTCCTTTCCACAGCCTTCCGGAGCCCAGCAGAAAGCATGTCTGTTCCCTTTTATACTTCCTCATCTAAGGCTTTCTTCACATAGGACAGCCATTTCCTGTCACTCTGCTGGGAATAGGAACCTCTCCTAGACCTGGATTATTTCACGGATCGTTACAGGTCAGCACCACACACAGCACAAGCACACAGCAGCTGCTCCCTAAATGTTTTGAATCGCTTTACCTTTGGCCCTTCCACTGTTATCTCTTCACGTGCTTTTACCTTAATCCCACCAGACTACAGAATCACTAAGCACAAGTGCTGCTGTCTTACATGTTGTGTATCTCACGTGTCAAGCGAACTTGACGAATGTTTGCTAACAGAACGGTAGGCACCGCTCCACCATCTTGCTTTCCTGCAAGACTCAAAACCCAGTAGTACCTTTCCTTACACCTGCTTAGGGGGAAAACAGCCTCTCAAAGGGAAAGCCTAACGATGGCAACCCACTAGAGCTCAGCTAAGGAAAAAGGAACAAACGTTACTAATGGCACGGCCTTTATTCCACTAAACCCACGTCCTTGACCCACACAGGCAAGCTCGAGATTGGCTAGAACACAGCAAGATTGGAGCAGTTAAAGCCCGTCGTGGCTGATAAGCTAATTAGAAACAATGCCCACTGATAAACATCTGTGATTACTTGTTCTCCATGACAAGGTGGATAAGTGACATTTGTTCTTAAAAATTATTGCAGAATAGTTCCAGCACCGTACAACCCAGATTCGGAATAGGATTAATGATGTAAGCCCCGAACCTAGGTCACGATTTCTGAGAAGAAAAAGTTACATATAAACACATTTATATCTTTGGTTTAAACAATAACTGGCCCAAGCTGAGATGCTACATTGGGCAAAAACCCATCCATGTACGTGAGAAAGAAAAAAATTAAATCCTGCACATGCATCAAAATCCTCGCTCACGCTATCTCCCAGCTCCTTCTAGACAGGAGGAAATTGTGTGACTATCTTAGCTACGAAGGAGCAGCTAGCAAAAAGGGATTTGGTCCCAGATGGTGAAAATGAACCAACCTGCAATAAAAGGAAACCATACTCCCTCCGCTGAATCCCAAACGTAGCTGGTCTCTTGCTAGCGTCTAGTGCCATCGAATTTTAAAGGAGAAGTGGGAGACGTTTTAAGAGTCTGTCTTATCAGTAGGAAATGCCTCCTCCTTGTTCCAAGAAAGAGGGATTTTGCCTAAACAAGGCCGGCCTTCCTCTACACTCTTCGACTAACTCCCTCCTCTTTTTCTTTTCCTTTTGAACCGAGAGCTCCCCTTGGAGAGCGGGCTAATACACCCGCCCACCGGCCGCTTGCCTCTAACTAGGGGGGCAGAGCCTTTTCTCTCTAAGCCACGTGTCCAGGATAGTTCTATGCGCAACAGAGGTGATGTTCTGTTCTCCATCTGACGACTCTAATAATGCCCTACTTCTTATTTGTTCAAATCCTCGGCTGGAGAAAGGGAGCCCTTTACAGATCTCCTCGGAGAACTCATCAATTTAGAGAACTCATCAAGGGATGTTCATGAGAAATACATTAACTCAGAAGCCAAATAAATTGGTTCCACTGAATAAGGTCTATCAACCGGAGCTCTAAGTGACTCGTTAAACTGGGTTTAGAGAACATACTCGCCTCAGGGCCCCTCGTGAAAACATTAATTGATGAAAAAAGGTCCATCTTTCATCTGTCAGGTGCTACAAGCAGAAATGTCTTCCCTTTACACTTAATGTTTATATTTAACAGTTTAAAATCTGAATTTCTTTTTTTTCTATTTAGGGCTTCTAAAAAAACGGCAACAACAATAGAACCATATTGTCATAAATTACATTTACATCCACTTCAGCTAATTACGCCCTTAAAATGCTTTAACAAAGTACGTTAAGTGAACACCAGATTGTGTTTAAGCCACCGTATAAATACTCAGTGCACGGTGCCTCCAACATTACACCATTAATTTTTACAGCCTCTCCCTGAGTTCCATAAGGGGAAGTACAACTGTGTTATCCTTATGTCCCCTCGAAGGAATTGAACTTAATCGGCTGGATGGAGAGGACCGATCACCAGAGCAGGCTTCCTCCTGGGAAACCACGGCACCAAACATTCCAGTTTCCCACAGGGGCCGGGACACGCTGTTGTAGGATTCCATAGGGAGTTCCTGTTGTATGTCTCACTAAGAAGCTAAAAGAAAAAATGTTTTCCCGCACAGCAAAGTGGTGGCCAGGGCGCAAACACGATTATCTTACCGATATCACTGTGCCATTTTAAGCTGTCATTCTTACACACCAAAAACAAACACCCCACACCTTCCAAAGTTAAAAAACTTCTGATGATTCTCCTATTCGATTAGAAGTTTTACCACGCCAATCCTCCCCCTACACAGGAAACATTTATTTGACCTTCACAACAAAATAAGCTGATGCTATAAATTCTACTGCATGTGGACACACAATAATCATAAAAAGATGTCTCCGTCTCAGGAAACATATTGACTAGACTTGTAGAGGACAATATATTCAAGTAAAGGGTGGAACTGGGGTTTTAAAGAAAACAAAAGACTTTTCTCCATTCGTATTCTATGTAGTAACCAAACAAGCCTTTTGCTTTCCCCTCAGGAATTTTTCACTAGATTTTTTAAAATAATTTTTTAGTTTATCTCTTTATTTTGAGATAGAATAAGGGAGAGTGGGTGAGGGGCAGAGAGAGAGGGGGAGAGAGAACCCCAGGCAGGCTCCGCTCCATCAGCGCAGAGCACTGTCTGGGGCTCAAACTCATGATCCACGAGACCATGACCTGAGCTGAAATCAAGAGTCAGACGCTACTTCCTAACGCTTTTCATACACAAGAACATCTGGGTGCCGAGAGGCTTACTACCTTGCCCAGGGTCCCAGAGCTGTGATCTGAATCCTGGATTTTCTGACTTCCCAGTCTCCACGCCCACCAACCCCAGCACCCTGATCCCTCCCACGCGTTCCCACGGCAATCTGCAGGGGATCGTACGCGGTAGGTAACGGGGCAGCAGCACCGGCCGGTTCTCCAGCGGCTTTCCAGAAGCTAGCCCTTTCCTAGCTGCCCCCCGCCCCCCATCAACACTCTCCCATCCTGTGTCTTGCTGATTCTCATTCTGTTAGGTCATCACAGTTAGTTAACCCCGCAGCAGTCACACCTAACAGTGCCTTTCGTCTACTAGTCAATAAATATCTTGTTATATTATTGTAAATATACACCTCAAATATACACCTCAAATATACACCTCAAATAACGTATCTGTCTTCTAATAAGTGTCTTGAAAATCTCTCTGTACTTAGCTTCTCTAATAGCCTGAGTTCGCATACTGCATAGACAGGGTAGAGGGGATGAGGCCCTTTAACACCTGATTTAGGGGACAACGGGGTAGGAGACAAACGGTGTGCACTGCATTTGCACTCCCCCAAACACACACACAATACAATAAACCCCACGGGTTGTCTTTGACACTCATTGTTGTATCCCCAGAGCTGAGGCCTGAGCCTGAACAGTAGATTCCCAAGAAACACTTGATCAGATGCACGGATACATGGACAGACGGACGGATGGATGGATGGATGAACAAAAAGAGATGAATAAATGGATGAACAGATGGAAAGGAGTTAAAGATGGCCACTTGGTTATGAACTATATATTTAAATCAGAGTCTATTTCTTATCTGAAGGCACACGAAGAGATGTATTTTATTGTAGAATTTATATCTATTAGAACCCAATTTAAAACATTTTCTACTTGAGAGTCTATAACCACCTGTAAATTAATTATACACCAGATACATTTATAAATACAATTTTTCATTTTGCACAAATTTGCCTTACTTTGTAAAAACATACGTAGAAATGATTCTTCCAAATTTAGTTTGCCAAAAACATTTTATACATTTTCAAACAACAAAGAATAATCTACTAAAAGAAACAGTTACAAATATAAAATGAAAGGTAGCTTCAAAGACTACTCAGAGGTCAGGTCGGCCTTCCACACTTGTGTTTCTAAGTGGAAATGGCAGATTGCCACGTCATGTGGTGCAGCTAAAAGAACATTTCTGTTTGTTCAACACTGTAATTTATTTTCTATTCAGTAAACTGTGAAGCTTCTACACTAAATACATTTTCATAAATGAGAAAATAAACACGCTAAATCAAAGCAGCTACTGTGATTTTTATGTAGTAAAACTGCAAGTCTTCATCAGAATTCAGGAAACATAAAATTTGTTTTTATTATTATTATTTTTTTACCCAGATGTGAGAGGGAGTTTCTGCAATTATGACCACAGAGTGGCCATAGCACAAGGTTCTAATTCCCTCACCTGTTTATCCATGAGGCTCAATCTGCTAGCCCTGTGGAAGACTCCAGGATGCCAAATTATAATCATAACAATCATATTTACAGTGTGTTCCTTTTTCTGATCAAAATAATAAAACTTCCCAAAGTTGAACATTCAAACGTTGAATCGTTTCCTTTGCCATCAGTCTTACCCTCCTTTCTTCTAAAGCAACCTCAATCCAAAGTATTAATGACTATTGCAAATAAAATCTCAAACTAGAGTGGATTTTTCTAGAAATAATGGGCTTTGAAAAGTGAAAAAAACAAGTCCTCTGCAAGGCTCCAACACTCCCCTCCTGAACAGGGGTGCGTGCACACAGAGGACCCTCTCAGGCACATGGGGGGAGGCAGGGAGACAAAGGCTGTTGTGTTGTCTCTTTTCAATCTAACCGATTAGAGAAAAGACCAGTAGTAAAAAATAATTCTTTTTTAAATGGGATATTTCATGAAATAAAACACCCTCTTATCCCCCTGGGCCATACATCATGGCTTCCACCAGGTCGCCCTGTGACCCTTAACCTTCAGGAACTTCGGATTTCTCCTAGGTTAAACAGGAGTTTGCCCTCGATGATCTCTGATGTTCCTTTTAAAAATAAATTACTTAACGATATATCTTCTAGATCTAATCTCATCATATCCTCTCATTGAAGTCAAGGAAAAATCAATGGAAGTCTCTATTTCAGAGGCGATTCACAAATATGAAGCTCCATCTGAGACATCCATGGGAATAAAGGAACTTGAAAAGACCCTCCTCCTTTCACTGTTGACCACGCAAACTCTTGCTGGCAGCTCCCCAGAGTCTTAAAATAAACGGAAATCAATAAAGGTCTTTTCGTCAGGCAGGCAGATGAGTATGCAAATGGCTTAGGAGGAAGTAAAGCAAAAGGCATGATCATTTTCTCTAAAAGAAAACTTAAATAGTAGACACTAGTATAATCTGTAGTATTTGTAGATTTGTATCTGAAAAGGTAACAAAAATATAGGATAATACGGGAAGAGCCCAGACCAGGAGAGTGGGGGTGCGGAATATTCAGGATTGGCCCTCTCTTAAGAGAGGTTTTCTTCAAAACGTTCTTTGGCCTGGGGCACCTGAGTAGCTCAGTCCGTTAAGCCTCTGACTTCGGCTCAGGTCATGATCTCACGGTTCGTGGGTTCAAGCCCCGCATCGGGCTCTGTGCTGACAGCATGGAAGCCTGAGGCCTGCTTCAGATTCTGTGTCTCCCTCTCTCTCTGCCCCTCCCCTGGTCATGCTCGGTCTTGCGCAAAAATAAAAAATGAAAAAAACTTTAAAAAAATATTCTGTTGGCCTTTTTCACAACCAAGGCCTTGACTCTTCACAAGTGAAGAGTCCTGCTCTGCACAATCAAACTTACCTTTTTTTTTTTTTAGTATTTACCTAATCCACTCAACTCCCCACAAATAGCTGGTATGTGGCTCAGTTACCACGGAGTCCTTTCAGAGACTACGGAGCAAGAGCTGATCTTTAAATATACAATAGAAAGATAAGAATCTCTCCGACAATACGTTCTTCCTTGGTAATTCTCTCTCAAATTATAAAACTTTTAGGTCCAGAGGGCAAGAAAGACCAGCCATGCATGGTCTCCAGCTGGTCTGTGGGCGGGGCCAGTGCCCATCCTGACAAGACTACCAATTCATCTGCACTGAAATGAGAAACCAGAATGAAGGTGACAAGTTTCTTAAAATCTCACCTTACAGGCCCATGTGCATTCTGAGCCTGTATCCTTCCTACATGCAGCTCATAAAGATGCGCTCTCTATAAAATGATGACAGTAAATAATGTTATTTGGAAAAAACAAAACTTGGCCACACTCTCCGTTTCCCCATCCTCGTTTTTAAAGTTTATTGCTCCAGCATAAAATCTAAATGCCCGGGAAACACTCCTCCATAGAAGTATTAAGGTAGCAACTCATGTGTAAAGATCAATCATCATTTCCCAAGAGTTCTACAGCCACGACATGAGGGTTCCTTAAAGACTGGAGAGTCTTCTTAGATAAGTGCCCAAAACGGAACATACAACCTGAAAGTCTAACTTGACCCCAAATACTTAGCAGTTTCCTCCAGTGCTTCAATCTGTTACAAAAATTAATGTGAATGGAATAAATAATCCTCAGGGTATGGTGGATGCATGCAGCACGCCGCTGTGGACAAAATGACAGCATTAAAGTTGCACTTCCGGACGTATGGTATCTAACGCTGTCCAATGAAAATATGAAGCTTCTGCAGCGATCAGAAGGACAAAGACACAGGAATTCATCTGATTAGACCTCAGACTCCTCTTACATCAACGACCTCCGCCTCCTGTTGCCATCTCGGTTAAATATCACAGTGCAAAAGAGCGACACGTTAAGTAGGAGAATTCCAGCCGGCAGACATGACTCAGACATTTCTAAGAATGGAGTTAACACGTACAAATCCATCAGGTTTTCGGGGAACAGGAAGAAAAATGCAGCACGGTTTGTTTTCCTCTTGCTAAGACACGGTCACGCAAGCCTAAACCTTGAGTATGAACCACAGAATTCAGGTTTACAAGATGAAAACACAGCAAGAAGGTCAGATGCTACGGAAGCTCGTGTGTGTCTCAAAACTAGGAAGCTCTAGAAGGAGAACCAGGAATGGCATGCGTTATCCATCCCGCTGAGCAAGAGAGCTGCAGTGCAAACTATTTAAAGTCACAAACTGTGTTAATATTTGAAGGGATGTGCGTGCTGGCTAGAGTGGCATCAAAAATATTCAGAAGTGTTTTTACTGTATGTATTTAAAATTTTACAAAGTAGGGAGGCTGATGAATGACTGCTACAAGCCATTCCTGTATTTCGTGTAATATACGTCGTAAATAATTGTGTTTAGTAAGCCATTCATTTAAGGAAACTTAATAAAAAGGAAGTGTGCGTGGACAGGTGATTTGGAGATTAAAGTTAGTCTTAAAGTATAAATACCATATGGAAAGTATCTTTAGGGGCGCCTGGGTGCCTCAGTCGGTTGAGCATCTGACTTCAGCTCAGGTCATGATCTCACAAGTTTGTGGACTGGAGCCCCGCATCGGGCTCTGTGCTGACAGCTCAGAGCCTGGAGCCTGCTTCAGATTCTGTGTCTCCTCTCTCTCTCTCTCTGCCCCTCCACCTCTCACACTCTCTCTCTCTCTTTCAAAAATAAATATTAAAAAAAACAAAATAAAATGAATAAAACACAGTTATCTTTAAAAAAATTTTTAATTACATGCCCAAAAGGGTCCTGGTTATCCTCACTCACCACTGTCCTATTTGCCGTGCCCTTGTGTTCAAGGTGGCCCTGGAGGGCAGTTCAGGAGCAGGGGACCAGTGGCACATTACCTGTCTCCACTTCAGCCATCTCGTTCCCTCTTGAACTATTCTATGTGGAGTGACTCTTTCCTCTCAGCACACCGGGGGAGCCGCCTTTCCCCTGGACACCTAGCTCACTGTTTGCAACCGCCATTAAAACAAAGCAAAACAAAACACATAAACAGAAAACACATGGCTCGGGGTGCCTGGCTGGGTGGCTCTTTTAGCATCTGACTTCGGCTCAGGTCATGATCTCACCGCTCGTGGGTTTGAGCCCCGCATCAGGCTCTGTGCTGACAGCTCAGAGCCTAGAGCCTGCTGCACATTCTGTGTCTCCCTCTCTCTCAGCCCCTCCCCCACTCAAGAATGAATAAATGTTAAAAAAAATTAATAAAAAACAGAAAACACATGGCCTGTAGGTCTCCCCGTCTACTTCTGCACACCCCTTGCTATTACGCACTCCGTGGGATACAACGCTAAAGCAACATCGGATGATGACACAAGCATTTTCTCCAGAATTGGATCAGGGATAACCTGGGATAACAAAGAGTATAAATACTCTTCATCACCTATTTTGGAAAAATTACTGCCAGTAATTCCATTATCCTAAATATAAATATTTCTGCAGAAACAAAGCTTATCAGAATTAATCTTTACTCAAAACAAACCATTACCTGTGCTTAGTGGACGGGAGTGGTTACAATGCCCCAGTGACAGCACCAGTCTGAACATGTGGTCTGGAAACGCACAGCGAAGAGCTGACTCACTCAATCTAATCACGCTTTCTCAGGCCTGTACGTGTGGTGTTTCGCAAGCAAAGCCACTACGTGCTCATCCGGAAGTTGTTGCCTACCCACTTACTGCCATCAGTCCCTACATTTTTTTATATTACAGCATGTCTTTGAAGATCGGCTGAGAGGAAGCGATGAAGGGGGTCTTTCGATCTCAAAGAAGAGGCAGGTCTGAGGCACTGACCGTCCACTGTTCCACCCGCCCCTCACTCGGCCCTCCACTACCCTGCAGGTTTAACTGTTTGGGACTGGTCTGTGCCCTCTCTCCTCTCTGATGCATCCTGGCGTGCACCTTTCCTCCTCCTGTTGGGTGAGGACAGCACTGTAGCCACAGGTGACCCGGAGACAGGGCAGAACTGTTTTGAGGTGGCAGAAGTCAGACGATGTCTGTAGGCACTTGAGAACACTGCCCCTAGGAAGGTAACGTTTGAAGACCCGACCTTTCCCATCAAAGCCTTAACGAAGCTGCGCTCATTTACATCCTCCCAATCAAACGCGGGCACTGCTCATATCCTGAGCTGTCCCCTCCATCCTTAGAACACTTAATGTTTCACTTGTAACACTTGAGCCTTTTTTTAATGAAAGAGTTATCATGATTCCAATGGGATTTTTTTTTATTTTTGAAAGAGAGAGAGAGAGAGAGAAGGGGAGGGGCAAAGAGAGGCGGAGAGAGAATCCCAGGCAGGCTCCCCACTGGCAGCACAGAGCCCAATGTGCAGCTCCAAGTCGAGGAAGAGGAGATCGTGACCTGAACCAAAGTCAAGAGATGGATGCTTAGCGGACTGAGATACCCAGGCGCCCCCTAAAGGGACTTTTTAAAAATGGTAATTAAAGTAATACCAAGGAATCCTTCCTCTACCTTCATTCTTTGAAATACAAGTATCACTTACATAAATTACACAGTAGTGACTTCTGGTCACGAAGGCTGGACCGGACACAGCATCTGGCCATGTTCGACTCCACACCTAATTAAGGACACGTGCAGCTGCAAACACCTGAGCAGAGCCCACCGCGCCCGCCGCCCCACAGATCTACCGTAACGGGCTGTAAAACAGAGGAGCTTTTCTGGGAGAGACCTGTGGGTCCTGAAAGAAATACAAACAAGGCCGGGACCAACAGGGGCGTCGCCTGAATTTCAGAGACATACCTAACAGTGGATTAGATGAGGGACATAAAGAGAAGAGTGAGAGGGAGACTTTCTCTTCAGGAGCTGCCGTAGCTGCCTGGGCCCAAGTTACCACAGATGGCGTGACTGACACCGCTTGTCTCTCCCAGTTCTGGAAGTTGGGCAATCCAAGGTCAAGACGCTGACAGATCTGACGTCTGGTGAGGACCCACTTCCGGACTTATCAACAGCCATCTTCTTGTGTCCTCACACGACAAGGAGCAGAGAAAAGCAACAGCTGTCTGGACTCCTACAAGGGCACTAATTCCACTCATGAGGACTCTACCCTCCTGACCTCATCTAACTCTAATTACATCCCACCTCCTAATGCCATCACGTTGAGGGTAGAGCTACAATATCTGAATGGGGGGGACGCCTGGGTGGCTCAGTCAGTTAAGTGCCTGACTTCAGCTCAGGTCATGATCTCCCCACTCGTGAGTTCACACCCCGAGTCGGGCTTTGTCCTGACAGCTCAGAGCCTGGAGCCTGCTTCAGATTCTGTGTCTCCCTCTCCCTCTGTTCCTCCCCAACTCGCACTCTGTCTCTCTCTCTCTAAAATAAATAAAGATTACAAAAAAAATTTTTTTAATAAAAAATACATGAATGGGGGCCACCAACACTTCGGTCTATAACAGGAACCCAGAGGGTCAGTGAGAGACACTGTGGACACCAAAGGTTACAACCCATGAATGCCACAGCAGCAACTGGTCAAGTACACTTGGAACACACAAGAGGGAGAAATCAATTCTGCTCAGGGGAGGAACTCAGAAAAACTCCCATGGAAGAAATGATACTTCAACTAGGTATTAAAAAAAAAAGCAGGAACTGACTAAGACGGTAAGTGAGGAGGGACTTCTTCAGACAAAATGTCTAAAAATCTCTCTCTCTCTCTAATTGCCTACGATGAATAAAACTAATTTACCAATTTTAATCATAGTTCAACTAGACTTCTGACTAGTGTTGAGGTTTCCCCAAAAGTTACTGGGTTTTGGTTTATCATCTATTCATAGCATCTATAAAAATGACCTACTGAATCTGCAGAGGCAGAAGAATTTTTAAAACAGTAACAATACTGAAAAGAAACTTAATTGTGTAGATTACCTTTACGGCCAATTGCCCAAGTGCATCCTCCAAGTTCACCAAAGTTGATGGGAGGTGTCATTTTCTACCCCAAGCTTACATTTCCTTAAGTACTTTATCATTTGATTATAAATGATAAAATCCAAATGCTACGCAACGACTTCAAAACTAAACCATTCCCAGTAAATCATTGAATACTTTACATGAACAGTAAGAGTTTTACAAGATGATTTGTTATTCTTACCTCCATGGGAAAGGCTTTGAAATTAACTGTGTGCTCAGAACCGCGCTGGTTTTCTCTCCCCCAATGAAATCTAACTTCATACAGTTCAAATTCATGCCCTTGAGGCAATGGACCTCCTGATAGAACTGAAAAAAGAAAGTTAAGTTCTGTTTAATTACATCTCAAATAGACGCATCAGTACAGCATTCTAAACATGGGGAACATTTTTTGCCTGAAAGGTCTTAAGAGTTCTACACATTGAGTTTCTAGAGCCAAAATGAGAAATATACTCTAACTGTGGGAAGTTCAAAACCTTTGACATACTTCGTAATGCTGCATACCATCAGCTCCTTGTGTCTCTCAGGTAGAGGCGTGGACATGGGAAGCAGACACACTACCCACTCTCCCTGAGACCCTTAGCACTACTCAGGAGAGAAGAATAGAATGTGTGCCTCAGTCTGGCCAAACATTTGCTATAAACCTGTCAATAAATTTAATCATGTTAAACATCATCTATTTGTACCAGACTTGCAATTTAAAAAGTGTAAGCTAACAAAATTATCCATGAAAAGAATAATTATGCCAATATGATTTTTCAACAGTGAAATAACACATGAAAAGCTATTCACCATTTTAGTACCACAGAAAGGTGAATGAAGTAAAATTATGATAAAGTATTAACAACACTTAAAATGCCAACGTTTGAAAAAACAATGTCTACATTTCTTTCACAGGGGTGATGTCTCCATTTCTTATTTCCGGATATAACCCAGAACTCTGTCCCAAACAAGAGCACTCTAAAGGTGACGAAAAGTACATTTGTGTAAGAACCTGTCTCAAAGCAATAAATTATATACCTTCCTTAAACACTTCCTGACAGCAAATGAAAAAACTTAGGTTTATTACAAATGACAAAATAAAGGCTTTTCATGTTTATTTTTGAGAGACAGAGAGAGACAGCGCGAGCAGGGGAGGGTCAGAGAGAGAGGGAGACACAGAATCTGAAGCAGGCTCCAGGCTCTGAGCTGTCATCCCAGAGCCAGATGCCGGGCTCAAACACACAAACCATGAGATCACGACCTGAGCCAAAGCCAACGCTTTATCGACTGAGCCACCCAGGTGTCCCGCTTGGTCTTATTTTAAATGGTACAAGAAACCAGAAAGGTCAGTGGGTGTTATCATCCCCATCAATAGGGGAGAAAACGTGGCCACGAAGGGCAACGTGTGACCCGCCCTGGGCACCCAGCTAGCTGGCAAACCTCAGGGGCCTGGAACTCCAATCTTCTGACCACATCGCCCTCTGAGACAGGACAGGAGGATCCAAACCTCTACATCTGCAGGAACTAAAAAACAAAGGCTGACACAAATGTACTTTTCGTCACCTTTAGAGTGCTCTTGTTTGGGACAGAGTTCTTTAAGCTTTAAGCTTGGATTTCTACACTGCAGTCCTCTACCACAGCTCATCCTATTTTCCAGAACAATAAAAAAAATGTAAATACATGCATCACAAAGGCTCACAGATGTCCCAAACTGCAGAGCCAATGCACGGCATCGTCTCCAATAACCATACATGCTTTTATTTCAACCACTGTGCCATGGTTTGTGAATAATCTCAAAACTCATTCCTTTCCCTTGGCTGTCCAATGCTGGTCTTAAGAAAAACCAGGAAGGAAGTCTGGGCCGTACCCACTCCCAAAGGTGGAATGTACCCCACCTCCCAAACCAAAAAGAATAAATGGGAAAAGGCTTCTTGTGCGGCCCGTGCCACACCCCAGCCGGCACCATCAGAACTAGAAAACATACCCCTCACCACGCACAGCCTCCAGCCTGACCTGAGGCCTGGTGGGGGGAGTGGGGTGCTCTTAACAATCTACTCTCTCAACAGAAGGCGAAAATGGTCTTAGAGGACACTTAGCTCCATGTTGCTAAGGAAGAAAGGGGAGCACTGCGAAATGAAGCGCGTGATAAATGGGAAAGAGGATTTTAAAACTTCTTTCCTCCAAACCTTGTCAAAGGGCACGCTCACACACACACACACACACACACACACACACACACACACACACACGGTGTTTCTGAACCGTTAGAGGGCCAATACTCTCCTATAGAAATGGAGGAAATGACAGGGATTTCAGGGGACCAAAATGCGACCTCCACCTGATCGATGCCCGCTATTTCTTCAGCAGGCTTGAAAGTCTTTAGTTTAAAACTTGGGGACAGAGCTGGTATTTTACATGCCCTAGAAACTCAAATTACACCGATTTGTGTCTCTTGATAGGGAAACGTTCCGGGCCCGCAGGGGTTCATTTTCTCACCCTTTCAACGAATACTTTTATACCGGGTACATATTAAATGCCTAAGATACACGGACTATGAAAAAACCGACGATATTCACCAGCCTCGTGGGTCTAACATCTTATTAGGATGAAAAGCAAATTCATGCATTTCTAAAGATCGAATTTTTGCTGAGTGGTATTTGGCCCCTACCTGGCAGGTCTGTTAGCTGTGAGGTCATTATGTTCAATAAAATTATAATGAAACAAGATCCTCGCGGATCCAACAGTCTACTGGGTTGAAAATAAACACAAAGGAGGGAAGCATTTTGCCCAGGCCTGGTCCCCAGGGAGGGGTGACAATGACGCAGCTTTCGGCCAGCAATCAGGCCCTAGGTGACTTTCACTTTTGCTGCAGATGAATAATCCAAAGTTAAACCGCACTAAAATCACGTGGCTGTGCAAAGCCATAAGAAACGATAAAATACTAAATTCAGAATGCCATGAGGTGCCAAGTAAAAGCATTACCTGTCGATCCTCTAAAAATGACTGCATCCGCAGACTAAAAATAAATAGTAGCTCTGTTTTACCTATTTAGCAACAGCCTCTCATTCTCCCTTTCCACAGCCTTTCTTTTCACAAGGAAACTAGTCAGACCAAAAGTGGCACACTCTCCCTACATTTACAAGGATCAAATTTTGCTGAGTGATATTCTGTCACCATGTGGCAGGTGTGCTGGTTGTGATGTCCTTACGTCCAATAAAATTACACTGAAACA
>PJEM01003016.1:174553-202503 GCA_004023845.1 Helogale parvula | reverse complement strand
GGAAGGGAGGGGTGGAGGGAGGAAAGCGGAAGCAAGGGGAGGGAAAGAAGGAAGGACCCCAAGGCACAGATGCCCCGTACACAGTACAGACAGCAGGACAGAAACGAACAGTCTGCGTGCTTCTAGATCACACCAGGAGGTGAAGGAGGGGAGACAAGAATCCACTGGACTGTCCACCAGCTCATCCAGTTACTTTGTGTGACATTCTATGCATGAACTGTGTTTTCATTTTTTTTTTTAATTTAATGTTTACTTTTGAGAGAGCAAGTGTGAATGGGGGAGGGGCAGAGAGAGGGAGATGCAGAATCCAAAGCAGGCTCCAGGCTCCAAGCTGTCTGCATGGAGCCCATCCTGGGGCTCGAACCCATGAACAGTGAGATCGTGACCTGAGCGGAAGTCGGACACTTAACCGACGGAGCCGCCCAGGCGCCCCGAGAATGAACTAGTAAGTGAGGGTGGGCTGGCGTCAGTGTGCTCAGCCTGTGGTTGGGACCAACTGTGACTTCAGGAACAAAGAGGGAAGCGATCCATCTTTGTGCAGAGACCTGTCCCAAAGTCAGATCACACACTCATCTTGGAAAGTGCACGTGCGACTGGCACGTGGATCCAGACACCCTTGCGTGAACAGAAGCAACTGCACACCACGCGTGCATACGGCCACTCACAGGCAGGTGTGTCCCGTGCATTAACAGGTGCACACACACGAAACCACACGTGTGGTTACATACATACCTCACATGCACGCATATGCTTAAAGCGGCGTGTATGGCACGGAGCGTCCCCTCCATCACTGCTCTGCGGGTTCGTTAAGGTGGAGACCACATCCTGGTCATCTCAGGCGCTCCAAGGATCAGCGCAGGGACTGGAGAAGACGACACAGTCTGCAAACTCCGGTACAACTTTACTGAACACAGGCCCACACACCGGAACCTGAACTCTGTGAATATATGATCGAGTACAGAGACTTTTTTCTCATCGAGTCAGCAGAAATCAGACCTCGCCGACTGCCTCACGTGATCCTAACCAAGAAGGCAGCGAGAGCTCCGAAACTGGCGGCTGTGCCCGAGAAGTCCACACGGCCTTTGGTTTGTGCCCGACCTGGGGGTCCGCCCCGCCATCGAGGACTGGTTGTCATCTGCCATTAGCGGGGGCCTCCGCTGGATCCTCAAGCCCCTAGCGGGCTCTCCCACATACTCTGCCAGCCCCTTCTGGTCCCTACCTGGGGCACGGTCAGTTCCTGTGTAGTTTTCTTGTGGCTCCTGTAATAAACTGCTGCCAGCTGGGAGGCCTGAAACAACAGAAAATTCATCCTGAGATCAGACTTCCAAAATCATGCTTCGGCAGGTCACACTTCGGGGAACTGGTGGGAGGATCCATCCTTTCCCTTTCCAGTTTCTGGTGACTGTCCCATCTCCCTCTGCCTCACACTTAGACGGACACTAGTCATTCGATTTAAGGACCACCCAGATAATTCAAGATAAACCTAACTCAGGGGCGCCTAGATGGCTCAGTTAAGCGTCTGGCTTCGGCTCAGGTCATGATCTCACGGTTTGTGGGTTCAAGCCCCGCGTCGGGCTCTCTGCTGACAGCCCAGAGCCTGGAGCCTGCTTCAGATTCTGTATCTCCCTCTCTCTCTGACCCTCCCCTGCTTGCGCTGTCTCTCTCAAAAATAAATAAAAACCATTAAAAAAAAAAAAAACCTAACTCAGTCATGTCAACAAAACCCCTTTTCCCAAACCAGGTCAAATTCACAAGTTCCAGGCATGAGGACCTAGATGGATTTGGGGGTGGGGGACACCCTAGAGCCCACTGCAGTTCCTGCATTTGCTAAACTGGTAAAATAATAGGAAAATCTCCGTTCCAGCTTTCTGGACAGCAGTTTTTCTGAAATGACGGTGATCTAAGACTGTTTTTAAGAAAATGCAGACTCGGTATTTTCATGCACTGGCTTGCGTCATTTAGGACCGTCTTAGAAAATACCGATTGGTTGCTAAGCTTTCTTCCCAGAAATATTTTAGTATTAAAAGAATATACTTTCAAATCCACAACGGTCGGGAACAGAAGAGTGCGCGTGGGTAATTTTGTGTCCCGCTCTCCAGGATGGTCAACCAGAACAGCAGAGCGGGTGTACCCCATCTCTATCCACAAGGGGCTGGTCCCCTCCCCTGTGGCGGATCACAGCTTAGATCCGGCTCGGTCTGTTCATTGCACCATAGGAGGTTCCGCCATCATCCCTTCTCTGGTGAATGTCGGTGACCGGAAATGGCCGGAGGAGCCACAAGTGAGTTGGGGAGTGATGTCAGGCTGGATGTTATGCTGTGGGGGTGACAGGGCTTGAGGCAAGTGGGCACTTTCAAAGAACTGGTCCGGGGAGAGAGGGTAAAGGTTGGCAATTCTGAGAATTCAGTGGAGTGAGTGGGGGCTAGAAGTGGATTTTATTTCCAGATGTGCCATTGGAATCATGATCCTTGTCTAGCCACCGCTCGCCCCCCTGAGAGGAAGTGGCTGACTGGCCGTCCCTGCCCAGCGGCTGGAGGAGACTCAGGCGCAAAGCTCGCCATATTGGGGGGGTCTGAGGAAAACCAACATGGTGCCTCTACCACGTGCAAACTCGCCTCCGCAGAGACCACAGCATCACCTGGGAAGAGGAAAGAGACAGAGTAGGAGGGAGGGACAGAGAGAAGGAGAGAGAGAGTTCCCAAGACCCACACCTCAGAGATCCTGGTCCAGGTGATCTGGGATGACACCTGAAAGCTCTATATTGAACAAACCCAAACTAAGTGATTCAGTTGGTGAAGAGTCCAGCTCTTGACTACAGCTCAGGTCATGATCTCCCGGTCGTGAACTCGAGCCCCATGTTGGGCTCCGGGCTGACAGCGTGGAGCCTGCTTGGGATTGGTTCTCTCTCTCTCTCTCTGCCCTTCCCCTATTCACTGTCTCTCTGTCTCTTAAAAATAAACTTTCAGTAAGTAAATAAATAGCCAAACAAACAAAACCCCCCAAACCCTTCCCTGCTCAAGGAGCTCTGACCCAGAGCCATGTTCAGAAGCCACGGCCTCAAGGAAGTGACCTTGGCGAACAGGTAAGAATCGGTGGTGCGCTGCCTTGTTTTCCCGTCACTCAGAGTTCTTGAGGGCAGGGGTCAAGTGTTGTTCAAACTTGAACCCATCATCAGCTAGCACGGTGACCTGCGTGTAACAAGAGTCGGTAAAGTGTGTTGGAACAGGAGTTCCAGTGCGCCTGGCACGGATTTCCTGAGGGACCTGGCCACCTCCCAGCTCTGCCTCACAGAGCAGCACTAACAGCAGTGCTGTTACGGAGGACGAAGCTGAGGCTGACCTGCTGGGGTCACACCCCCATCCTGCAGTTACCTTGTGACTTCAGGCACACCACTTGACCTTCTCCAAAGCCTCAGTTTCTCACCTTCTAAATGGGAATAATAATGACACCTACGCACTTAAAGTTGCTGGAAGGAATACACGTGCGCAGCCTGGTGCACAGGCTCCTAGGAGGCACCCCATAAATACGGCTGTAGCTACAATAATTATCACTAATTTGAATAAGTTAAAATATATACGTTCTCTCCATTATCCTCCTGGGTGAGCAAAAACTCCTTGAAGGCAGCAAGAGAGTCTTCCTTGGCCCCCGTGTCCCTTGCCCCTGACCTTCTGGACATATTGCTAACGGCTCCCCCACATTTGGGGTGCCCCTTGGTGCCCCTGCACTATGCCTAACGCCGATCCCTCTGCTTGGAAAGGCACCCTCCCCCTGTCTCCCCACACCTCATCCACCTCGTGATCTTCTGTTTGGCTTTTAAATGGTGATTCAGGGGCGCCTGGGGGGCTGAGTCAGTCAGTCAAATGTCCGACTTTGGCTCAGGTCATGATCTCGCAGTTTGTGGGTTCGAGCCCCACATGGAGCTCTGTGCTGACAGCTCAGAGCCTGGAGCCTGCTTCCGATTCTGCGTCTCCCACTCTCTCTCTGTCCCTGCCCCATTCAAGCTCTCTGTCTCTCAAAAATAAATTAAAAATGTTAGAAAAAATTTTAATGGCGATTCAGATGTTCCTTTCCTGTAACAAGTGTTCCGACTGGCTGGTTCCTTTTCCACTTCTCCACAGAAATAATAATCCTCCCCCTTCTCTCAGAGATCCATATTTCCTCTTACATCTTCAAACATACCACACTGTGTTAAAACATAGCATATCTCGTTTGTCTTAGTATCCATAGAATTTAGCTAAGGGTCCAGAATGTCATGTGCCAACCATATCATATGGTGAATGGATAAGCAGTCCACACTACCACAGCTTCTGAATTAGTGGGTTTAGAATTCACATACTTTTCCACAGTTGTATCAGTTTGGTGGTGCTGTGTAACAAACACCCCCAAACTCCATGCTTTAAAATCACAATCATTTATTCTCCCTCAAGTATCTATAGGTGGGGGGGGGGGGGAATTTATTAAGTTCAGCTGAGCAGCTCTCCTTCCAGCCTAGTTCAGACAGGCTCGACTTAGGTCTCCTCCAGGCATGTTCATTCTGAACCCACACTGAAGGGCCAATGGTGACCCCAGGGAACCTCGTCTCGTGGTGATGGCAGAGGTGCAAGCGGACAAGTCTAAGCCCTAAAATGCATTCCAAGCCTCTCTGCTTGTGTCACGACTTCCACCTGCTACCATGTCACTGGCTGAGTTGGATGACCAAGCTCACAGTCAAGTGCACATTATGCTTCCTGATTCCAGGCAAGCTGTACGGCCAGACTCAGTGTTCACAGGTCCAGTGAGCATTTTCCTCCCATGAAGGTGGGAGGGAATGGGTATTTTGATCCATACATTGTTGATCTAACACAACAATCCTCAGTCTTGCTAGAATTCATTTTGCTTATCAAATGTTTTAGTCTCCAACCTGCAAACCTGCAACATTTCCTTGTTCAAATAGCCTTCTTAATGAATGCATAATGAGGATATTCTAAACTAACAAGGAATTAGGTTCTTCCTTTTCAGTTCCCATTATATCTTTCGTATGTGTGTGTGTGTGTGTGAGTGTGAGAGAGAGAGAGAGAGAGAGAGAGAGAGAGAGAGAGAGGGAGAAACAGAGGGAAATGATTAAGCACACCGTATTGTAATTCTGTGTGTCTCTCTCTTTGGATGCGTGACATTACCCAGCGGTGTAACAGACACTTTCGTTGTCTTACCTGACACCATTCCCACCTCCCTCTGCCCACTGCCCACCCTCACTATAAATGACAGAGGTGGCAAAAATTTACCTCCCCAGCCTGCACTGCAGCACTGGCCAGCCAGTCTGACATAGCAGAAATCAGCAAGGAAATCTTGGACACATCTTTGCTCTCCTAATAAAAGGGCTTTTCCCTTTCTCTCCATCTTGAACGTAGATGTGATGTGGCTGACAAGCACGAAGGAAATACATAGTGAATCATAAAAATTCTGGTGGATACCCTTGGATCACGGAGCCAGCATCGGCAACTGTCTACCTCAAGCCCTCACGTTGATGGAGTTTCCTGTTACTTGTAGTCAAGGACACTCCTAACTGTGCTATTCTCTAGGATTGGGGTTGGCAAACTGTACAGCCTGTGGGCTAGATCCAGCCTGCCATTTATCATTATTTTAAGAATTTTAAAACATTATTTTAGAGAACACACGCATGTGCACAGGAGAGTTTGGGAGAGGCTATCCCCAGAGCCCGATGTGGGGCTGGAACTCACAGACGGCAAGATCATGACCTGAGCCAAAGTCGGACGCTTAACCAACTGAGCCACCCAGGTGCGCCCACCATTTATCTTTGTAAATAATGATTTACTGGGACACAGCCATGCCCATCTGTTTGCTGTCTATGGATGCTATTCTGCTGCAATGGCAGAGTTGAACATTCGTAACAGAAACTCTCTGCCCCACATAGCCTAAAATATTTGCTATCTGGCCGTTACTGAGAAAGTCTGCGAGCTCCCTGCTCCAGAACAAAGCTTATAACTTATCTTGTTTACATCCCTTAGTGTCAGTGCTGGTACACAATACGATAATTATTTGATACAATAGTATTATTAGCTGTCATTTATTGAGCACTAACTGTTTGTCAGGAGCCGAGCTAATCACGAGTATTTTATTATCTTACTTAATCTGCACAACATCTCAAGTAGAGCTACTGCCTTTTTTCTCTACAAATGTGGAGACCACAACTTCCGGTCATCAGACAACTAGCCCAAGGTCATTAGACTAGTGAAGGGCGGACCCAGCCCTCAAGTCTGAGGTTTGGCAGACTTCAAAGACCACACTTTTAACATCCAGACTCTCGTGCCTCCCAGCTGCCCCACTGAACAGGACCCAGACTGCCTTTCATAGGTCAGTGAGACACTCCATTCCCTTATGGACACCGCTCTGGTTTATGAATAGTCCTTGTTTCCGGGGAGACTTCCTCCCTCATCTGAAAAAAGAACCTCTTGGCAAATTGAAAACAATGACTCTAAATCTCAGGAGCGGAAGGATTTTATAGCCACCAAATAAACAGAAGGTGTTGTAAATCTGCCCGCGCAGGTTAGCTTTGCCTCCGTCAGGACCTTCCGGCGGTCATTCTTTCCCTCCGCCTACACCAAGACATGCCCAGACACAGACAATTCTGCTTCCTGCCTGTCAGCTCCCTTTGCTTTTAAGATGGGGAACTTGCCATATCTGTGGTTACCAAAAAGACAAAAAAAAATCCTTCTTGCGCATTGGGCGTGCTCTCCCAGCACGACCTAGAGAGGAATAGAGAATGGACACATCGTGTCCGCTCCTTTCTGCTGCCCGGATGCCCCAGGCGATTCCACATGGATCACGCAAGCAGGGCAGAGAAAGAGCTGGGCGGGCATTTATCACGCCAGAGTCTCTTCCAGATCTCGATCCAAGGATCCCGTCGGAAGATGACAGACGCGTTCAGACCAAGTTCAACAGCACTGGCGGGAACCCCATCATTTTCCTCTTGGACTAAAACGAGTTGAAGAAAATCAGCCCAAGGTTTAACTTGAACTTCAAGTCATCAATGAACACATTTTAAGAGGACAGGGAAGGAACACTGAGTAGAGACTAGGCACCTCAAACGGTGTGCCCTTCCCCACAACGATAGATAACTCATTTAATGCACTGTGTGGTCTGGACACCTAAGTGTTGGCACAGAGTAATTCATTCAGTTCTCATGAAACTTGATATAGTAAGTACTATTACTGTTTATTGAGACGAGGAAAAATGGGGCATGGAGAGCACATCAGTTATCTTCTCCTGCTCAGAATCATCCCCAAACCACGATGGCTTAAAAGTCAAGCATTTATTCAGCTCACGAATCTGACCTGAGCCAGTTCAGCTGGTCCTGGCTGGGCTCCCTCATGCAACTTGGGTGGGCTGATGGCTGGATGACCCAGATCAGGCTCACTCATTTTTTCAATGTTTACTTATTTATTCTGTGAGAGAGCGAGCACAAGCCTGACCGGGGGGAGGGGCAAAGAGAGAGGGAGGGAGGGGATCCCAAGCAGACTCTGTGCTGTCAGCGCAGAGCCCAGGGCAGGGCTCAAACTCACAAACCCTGAGACCATGACCAGAGGCAAAAACCAGAGCCAGACACTTGGCCGACTGAGCCACCCAGGCGCCCCTCACTCATTTTTGGTTTTTTTGGTTTTTTGTTTTTTTTTTTTAATAGTTTATTGTCAAATTGGTTTCCATACAACACCCAGTGCTCTTTCCCACAAGTGCCCTCCTCCATCACCACCACCTCTTTTCCCCCCTCCCCCTTCCCCTTCAACCCTCGGTTCATTTTCAGCATTCAATAGTCTCTCAAGTTTTGCATCCCTCTCTCTCCCCAACTCTCTCCCTCTTCCCCTCCCCCTGGTCCTCCATTAGGTTTCTCCTGTTCTCCTGTTAGACCTATGAGTGCAAACACATGGTATCTGTCCTTCTCTGCCTGACTTATTTCGCTGAGCATGACACCCTCAAGGTCCATCCACTTTCCTACAAATGGCCAGATTTCATTCTTTCTCACTGCCATGTAGTACTCCATTGTGTGTATATACCACATCTTCTTGATCCACTCATCAGGTGATGGACAGTTAGGCTCTTTCCATGATTTGGCTATTGTTGACATTGCTGCTATGAACATTGGGGCACATGTGCTCCTACGCCTCAGCATTTCTGTATCCCTTGGGCAAATCCCTAGCAGTGCTATTGCTGGGTCATAGGGGAGTTCTATGGATAGTTTTTTGAGGAACCTCCACACTGTTTTCCAGAGCGGCTGCACCAGTTTACATTCCCACCAACAGTGTAGGAGGGTGCCCGTCTCTCCACACCCTCGCCAGCATCTATAGTCTCTTGATTATTCATTTTAGCCCCTCTGACTGGCGCCCTCACTCATTTTTGATGTGAGCAGAGTTGGAAGGCTGTTGGCCAGCGGACAAGGCGCCCTGACCCTATTGCCTCAGCCAGCCAGCCAGCTGCCCTCACGTGGCTTCAGCGTCCCAGAGCAGGAAAGGGGGACAAGCACTTCTTACGTCTGTGCTTGCACCACATTTGCTATGGACCCATTAGCCAAAGCAAGTTCCATGGCTAATCCCAGTGACCCAGCAAAGAGAGACAGAGAGAGAGACTGAACACCCTGGAGCCACCGCTGCCTCAGTCCACCACAAAGAGGCTACGCCCTTAGCTAAGACCTCACGGCTAGTGAACGCCTCCCCACACAATCTACCGTCACACAGGCTAACTCCCCGGATGCTTCTCAGACTGCAGCATCCTGAATTTGGATCCATTAAGGCACGCCTCAGAGATGCTGTGGGTTTGGTTCCAGACCACGGCAATAAAGCAGGTATCACAATAAAATGAAGAAATGGAGGCCAAAAGCCAATAACCCGTCCAGTATCACACAGCTGATCAGTGGCAGGACTGGGGTCTGAATTCTGATCGGTTTGACAGTTTATGGGAAGAAGATACGAGTTTATATGTATGTGTCTTGTAAGATCATTTCTAATCAGCCCCTGGGGAAAGCTGGATTTGAGAAACACCTTGCCCTTCTGAGAACAAAACGCTAACCGGTCATCCAGCTTTAACATCTCCAATTTAGACTGGGTCTCCAGGCGTTGGCCAGGGCCGCATTACCAGCAGCAGCTCCGGGCAAAGTGACAGGAAAAGACGGTGACTCTATGATATGGAAGCCTGAAATGTGATCTTTCTTAAAAAGGTAGGTGTCTGTTACTTTTTAAAATTAATTTGTGGAGAGGGTGCCAACATGGTGGAGAAGTAGGGGGCTCTGCACTTCCCATGTCTCTCAAACAAAGAAGGGCTGAAGCCAAAGGAATTGAACCCCAAGAGTCGGGAAGGAAAAGAGGCTGAGTCTACTAGGAAGGAAACAGGAAAACCGGATGGCCCCATATGTGCATGAATGCGAAGTGGGGGAGATAAAACGGGCCATGAAGGCACGGAGGGGAGGAATCCCCTTCTCAGAGAGACAAAGGGAAGAGCAAGAATGGCTGGGAAAGCGTGGGACTATATCTGGACAAGAGAAAAATCTCGGCCCAGGATGGAGAGGGTCACATCCCATCTCTAACTGCAGGGCTTTCTCCAGACTGGGTGCCCTTGTCGCACACCTGGGGAAGAGGGGCGTCCCTCAGGGTTCGGTGGTGGGCCAGGGGCGCAGGCTGCAGTACAGGAATGGTCCCCGCCCCTGAAGGGCTGCGGCACAGCCGCGGGATCACATATCAGGCCGCATCATTAACCTACAAGGAGAGGAAGTTTAAAATGCAACGAAGCATGGGACAGAGGAGACGGCGGAGCGGGACAGCCCGCCTCGGCTGCGCCCGTGGCACAGTGAGGGCAGATCCAAAGGCGTGCTTTGGGACACCTGGTCCGTGAAGAAGGGACTGGGGGGGTCGCCAGTTTTCACCCCACAACCACCAAGGCAGGGCCTCAGGGATCAGTCCTCGGGGCCCACGGTGGAGGCGGGACCCACCTACACCTAACCACGCCCCTCCGCACCGGGTAGCCGCTTCTCTACTGGAGCTGGACAGAGGCTATGACCCAGCTGGCCCCTCCTCCAGACCAGCGCGCCGCACGGCCCGGTTCACTCTAGGTCAGTTCTTGTTATTCAGATGCAGTCTCCTCTTTCCCCTTCCTATCTCTTCCCTCCTCCAGGACGGTCACTCTGGTTAGCGGCTTGCTCACACAGACATATCTAACCCATTCTCCTGATGCATGGTCTACACCTCCCCCGTTCCGTTCTCTCTCTGGAATAATCGGGCCATATAGAGTCTCTGCGTAACGTTATCTTTGTTTCTTTCTCCTCGCCTCTGTTATTCTCCTTTCTCTCTCTGGATTAAGTGTTTTAGTCTCTCTGCCTGGTCAATTTTCGTTCCCGTTCCCCCCCCCCCCCCCCCCCCCCCCCCCCCCGTCATTTCTCTCCTTGGATGTGCTCTCCCATCAGCACTTTCTCCACCCTGGTCTTTACTTGTAGCTGGTGTGGCTGAGTTTCGTGCTTTTAGGTTGTTTTTTGGTTTTTGCTCTGTTTGCTTGCTTTTTTTTGTTGTTGTTGTTTATTTGCACATTTGTTTTTGTTCCCTGTTTATCTGTTTTCCTTTTCAGGGCTACGTCAAGGAACAAACCAAAGCACACCTGGCAGAGGGTCCAAAACATGACTAAGAGTAGGTAAATAAAATAACCAAAGTCATAACAACAGAGAGCAAGTAACACTCTCCAAAAACACCCCCTGAACGGCGAGGGCCTGGACCATGTATGAGCCCCCTTTATAAACCAGTACTCGTAGGTACAGAGCACATAACAAGCTCTTAAAACTCGAAAGGGACAGAAAACTAGCCAAAATTAGGAAACAGAAGAATTATCTTCAAAAGAAATTCCAGAAAGAATTGACAGCTAAAGAATTGATCAAAACAGATATAAGCAACAAAACTGAAGAAGAATTTAGAGTAATAGTTACAAGATTAATCACTGGGCTTGAAAAAAAGCATAGAAGACAACAGAGAACCTATTGCTGCAAAGATCAAGGATCTTAAAATAGTTATGATGAGTTAAAAAAAAATTCTATCAATGAGATGCAAAATAAAATCCAGGTGGCCACAGTGCGGATTTAAGAGGCAGAGGAGAGGACAGGTGAATTGGAAGATAAAATTATGGAAAATAGGAGGCCAAGAAAAGGGGAGATAAAATGATCCAGGAGCATGAAAGGAGAATTAGAGAATTAAGTGATGCAATCAAATAGAACAATATCCCTGTCTTAGGAATTCCAGAAGAAGAGAGAGATAGAGAAAGGGGCTGAAGGGATACGTGAAGAAATCATAGCTGAGAACTTCCCCAACCTGAGGAAGGCAACAGACATTGAAATCCAAGAGAACTCCCCTCAGACATAACTTGAATTATCTTTTGTATGACATATCACATTGAAACTGGCAAAATACAAGGATAAAGAGAGAAATCTGAAAGCATCTAGGGATAAATAGGTCTTAACATACAAAAGTAGACACATAAGGGTAGTAGCAGACCTATCTACTGAAACTTGGCAGGCCAGAAAGGAATGGCAGGAAATCTTCAATGTGATCAACAGGAAAAATACGCAGCCAAGAATCATTTATCCAGCAAGCCTGTCATTCAGAATAGGAGAGATAAAGGTTTTCCCAAAGGAAAACTGAAGGAATTCATCACCACTAAGCCAGACCTACAAGAGATCCTAAGGGGAATTGTGTTTGGGAAATGTTGCAAGGAACACAAAATACCAGACACATCACTACAAGCATGAAACCTACAGAGAACACAATGACACTAAACCCGTATTTTTTTCAATAATAACACTGAATGTAAATGGATGAAATGTTCCAATCAGAAGACAAACAGTATCAGAATAGATAAAAAAAAATAATAAATAAGACCCATCTATGTGCTATCTACAAGAGACTCATTTTAGACCTGAGGACACTTTAAGATTGTAAGTAAAGGGATGGAGAACTATCTATCATGTTACTGAAAGTCAAAAGAAAGCTAGAGTACCCATACTTAGACGAACGAGACTTTAAATTAAAGGCTGTAACAAGAGATGAAGAAGGACATTACATAATAATTACAGAGTCTATCATTCAGGAAGAGCTAACAATGGTAAATGTCTATGCACTGTATTCAGAAGCACACAGACCTCTGAAGCAATCACAAACATGAGCAATCTTACTGATAAGAATATGTTAATTGCAGGGGACTTTAATATGTCACTTACAGCAATGGATAGATCAACTAGATAGAGAGTCAGTAAAGAAACAATGGCCCTGAATGACACATTGGACCAGAGGAACTCGAGAGAGATATTTAGAACTCTACATCCCAAAGCAGTGGAATTCACTTTCTTCTCAAGTGTACGTGGTACATTCTCCAAGACAGATCACATACTGGGTCACAAAGCAGCCTCAATAAATATAACAGAATTGAGATAATACCATGCACACTTTCAGGTCACAATGCTATGAAACTTGAAGTCAACCAAAGGAAAAAGGCTGGAAAACCTCCAAAAGCATGAAGGTTAAAGAACATCCTACTAAAGAACGAATGGGTCAACCAGGCAATTAGAGAAGAAATTTAAAAATATATGGAAACAAATGAAAATGAAAACACAATAATCCAAACCCTTTGGGATGCAGCAAAGGCAGCCCTAAGAGGAAAATATATTGCAATCCAGACCTATCTCGACAAAAAAGAAAAATCCCAAATACAGAATCTAACAGCACACCTACAGGAACTAGAAGCAGAACATCAAAGACACCCCAAACCCAGCAAAGGAAGAGAAATAATAAAGATCAGGGCAGAAATAAACAATATAGAATAAAAAAAACAGATCAATGAAACCAAGATAAACCAATGAAACTGATAAGCCTCTAGCCAGGCTTCTCAGAAAAGAGAGAGGACCCAAATAGATAAAATCACAAATAAAAATGGATTTATTACAACCAATCCCTCAGAAATACAAGAAATCATCAGGGCATACTATGAAAAATGATATGCCAACAAACTGGACAACCTGGAAGAAATGGACAAATTTCAAAACACCCACACACTACCAAAACCCAAAAAGTAAAAAATAGAAAATTTGAACAGACCTATAACTAGTGAAGAAGCTGAATCAGTTATCAAAAATCTCCCAACAAATAAGAGTCCTGGACCAGATGGCTTCCCTGGGGAATTCTACCGGACATTTAAAGCAGAGCTAATACCTATCCTTCTCAAGCTGTTCCAAAATATACAAACGGAAGGAAAACTTCCAGACTCATTCCATGAAGTCAGCATCACTTTGATTCCCAAACCAGACAGAGACCCAGCAAAACAAAAGAACTACAGGCCAATATCCCTGATGAATATGGATACAAAAATTCTCAACAAGATGCTGGAAAACCTAACTCAACAGCATATAAAAAGAATTATTCACCATGATCAAGTGGGATTCATTCCTGGGTTGCAGGGCTGGTTCAATATTCCCTAATCAATGGTATACATCACATTAACAAAAGAAAAGAACCATATGATCCTGCCAATAAATGCAGAAGAAGCCTTTGACAAAATAGAACATCCTTTCTTAATAAAAACCCTCGAGAAAGTCAGGATAGAAGGAACGTACCTAAACATCCTAGAAGCCATTTATGAAAAGCCCAGAGCTAATATCATCCTCAATGGGGAAAAACTGAGAGCTTTCCCCCTGAGATCAGGAACACAACAGGGATGTTCACTCTCACCACTGTTGTTTAACATAGTGCTGGAAGCCCTAGCATCAGCAATCAGACAACAAAAGGAAATTGCATCAGAATTGGCAAAGACGAAGTCAGACTTTCCCTTTTCACGGATGACATGATACTCTACATGGAAAACCCAAATGACTCCAACAAAAGTCTGCTAGAACTGATTCATGAATTCAGCAAAGTCACAGGGTAAAAAAATCAATGTACAGAAACTGGTTGCACTTTTATATACCAATAATGAAGCAACAAGAAGAAATAAAGAAACTATACCATTCACAATTGCACCAAGAACTATAAGGTACCTAGGAATAAACCTAACCAAAGATATAAAAGATCTGTATGCTGAAAACTACAGAAAGCTTATGAAGGAAATTGAAGAAGACACAAAGAAATGGAAAAAATTCCATGCTCATGGACTGGAAGAATAAATATTGTTAAAATGTCAACACTATCCCCAAGCAACCTACACATTGAAGGCAATCCCAATCAAAATTCCACCAGCATGCTTCTCAAAACTAGAACAAACAATCCTAAAATTTGTGTGGAACCACAAAAGACCCCGAATAGCCAAAGTAATATTAAAGAAGAAAACCAAAACAGGAGGCATCACAATTCCAGACTTTCACCTCACCTACAAAGCTGTCATCATCAAGACAGTATGGTACTGGCACAAAAACAGACACACAGACCAATGGAATAGAATAGAGAACCCAGAACTGGACCCACAAACGTATGGCCAACTAATCTTTGACAAAATAGGAAAGAGTATCCAATGGGAAAAAGACTGCCTCTTTAGCAGGTGGTGCTGGGAGAACTGGACAGCAACATACACAAGAATGAAACTAGACCACTTTCTTATGCCATACGCAAAAATAAATTCAAAATGGATGAAGGACCTGAATGTGAGACAGGAAACCATTAAAACCGTAGAGCAGAAAGCATGAAACAACCTCTTTGACCTCAACGATAGCAATTTCTTACTCAACATGTCTTCAAAGGCAAGGGAATCAAAAGCAAAAATGAACTATGGGGACCTCATCAAGATAAAACGCTTCTGCATTTTAATTTTTTTAATGTTTTTTTAATTTATTTTTGAGAGACAGAGAGAGTCAGTGTGAGCAGGGGAGGGTTAGAGAGAGAAGGAGACACAGAATCCGAAGACAGGCTCCAAGCTCTGAGTTGTCAGCACAGAGCCTGACGCGGGGCTCAAACCCACGAACCATGAGATCACGACCTGAGCCGAAGTGGGACACCTAACCAACTGAGCCACCCAAGTGCCCCAAAGCTTCTGCATTTTTAAGGAAACAATCAACAAAACTAAAAGGCAACTGATGGAATGGGAAAAGAAAGTTGGAAATGATGTATAGCGGGGCGCCTGGGTGGCTCAGTTGGCTAAGCCTCCGACTTCGGCTCAGGTCAGACCTCACATTCGTGGGTTTGAGCCCCATGTCAGGCTCTGTGCTGACAGCTAGCTCAGAGCCTGGAGACTGCTTCCAGTTCTGTGTCTCCTTCTCTCTCTGCCCCTCCCCCTCTCATGCTCTGTCTCTCTCTGTATCAAAAATAAATAAAACATTTAAAAAATTTTTACAAATGATGTATATCATTTTAGGAGTCTTAGGGCTAATATCAAATCTATAAGGAACTCACCAAACTCCACACCTGAAAAACAAATAATCCAGTGAAGAAATGGGCAGAAGACACAAATAGACACTTTTCCAAAGAAGACATCCAGATGCCCAACAGACACACGGAATGATGCTCAGCGTCACTCATCATCAGGGAAATACAAATAAAAACCACACTGAGATACCACCTCATGCTGGCCAGGATGGCTAAAATGAACAAACCAGGAGACTACAGATGCTGGCGAGGGTGTGGATAGACAGGCACCCTCCTACACTGTTGGTGGGAATGTAAACTGGTGCAGTCGCTCTGGAAAACAGTGTGGAGGCTCCTCAAAAATTTAACAGTAGATCTCCCCTATGACCCAGCAATAGCACTGCTGGGGATCTACCCAAGAGCTACAGAAGTGCTGATGCACAGGGGCACATGTACCCCAGTGTTCATAGCAGCACTTTCGACAATAGCCAAATCATGGAAAGAGCCTCAATGTCCATCAACTGATGAATGGATCAAGAAGATGTAGTTTATATGTACAATGGAGTACTCCATGGCAATGAGAAAGAATGAAATATGGCCATTTGCAACAATGTGGATGGAACTCGAGGGTGTTATGCTATGTGAAATGTCAGGCAGAGAAAGACAGATACCATATGTTTTCACTCATAATGTGGATCTTGAGAAACAACAGAAGACCATGCGGGAGGGTGGGAAAAAGTTACAAAGATGGAGGGAGGCAAACTATAAGAGACTCTCAAATAATGATAACAAACTGAGGGTTGATGGGGGGATGGGGGAGAGAGGGGAGTGGGTGATGGGCACCGAGGAGGGCACTTGTTGGGATGAGCACTGGGTGTTGTACGGAAACCAATTTGACAATAAATTATATATATATATATATATATTTATTTATTTAAAAAGGCTCCCACAGCTAGCAAGTGGTGGGGATACGATTTCAACCCAGATAGTCTGATTCCAGATCCTGCATTCTTATGTACCATGCTATTTAACAATAAATACGTGATTCCATTTAATTCTTAAAAAAAAAAGAAAGAAAGAAAGAAAGAAAGAAAAGAAAAACTAAAGAGAGGGTTATTACCAGCCTTTTTTTAGATGAAGAAAAAGACAGTTGAACCTCAGTGAGGTTAAGCAGTCCCGAAGCTGGGAAATGGAGGTCTCTGACTCACTCTTAAAAACCGTCTCCCCTGCACCGCGCCAATACCCACCTGCGCTTGCTGAATCAACCTGCGTGCAGAAGCACCGACCAGGGACCACTTGCAGAATATGTGTTCAGAAAGGAAGAGGGGACTCATGTGGGGTTGTCAACAAAGGCGGAAGTCTTCCCTAGCCACTTTCCCAGCGACTGCCCTGAAGTTTTATTCCCATTCAGGAAATTAATTTCTGCCTGGCAGCGTGGTCGGTATTGTGGTATTCAAAGGAAATGAAAAAGACAAATTTTCAGCTCCCAGGATGCCTACAAAGTACACAGTTATGAAATAGCAGATGCCAAAACACAATGAAGTAGGTGGATGTGTAGACAGATGGAGGCAATTATGAGCAATTGGAAGATGAGTGTGAACAGGGTGAACCAAGAAAGACTCCCCAGAGGAGGTGGGCTGCAGGTAGAGTGGGATTCGGATCAACTCAAAGAAAAGCAATAACCTATCTCAGAAGTATACCTTCTGAATGGGTCAGTTGGTTAAGTGTCCGACTCTTGGTTTCAACTCAGGTAATTATCTCGGGGTTATGAGATTGAGCCCCGCATCAGGCTCCATGTTGAGCCTGGAGCCTCTTTGAGATTCCTTTCTCTCTCTCTCTCTCAAAATAAAATAAAATCTTCTAAAAAATTACAACTTTCTTAGAAATATATAAGCATGGGATTCATAATGGCTCAGTCTTTTTAACTTTGTGCAACAGTACTCAACTCAAGCCAACGAAGTCAAAGAGATAGGCTTCCAAATTTAGTATAAGATACAGGACCCAAGATGGCAGTGCACCAGGAAGTCAGGCAGTCATTGGAATCATGGACTCAAGCGCGATCCCAGCACCCTCTGTGTCTTCCCTGCTTGGTTATTTCACCACAGACAAGCTTCCTTTGCTTCTTGCCCTACAGGTGCAAGATGGCTGCCACTCCATTCAACTCCAACTTCCCGACAGACCGAATGCGGATGGCCCAGACTGAGCCAACTGTCCACCCTTCATACGATGAGCTTCTCCAAGGGATCTCAAACACCATGGCTGGGAAAGCCAACTAGTAAGTTTGACGCAAGTTCTCAGCAAAAAGTGTGTCTAGTAAGGGCATATGTTGAAAGATCAAGTGACAGTAAGCCCATCTGACTCTTGGGATTTTTGAAGGATGGTGGAGAGGAAGAGAATGGAGGGCACTGAATTCCAGCCAGAGCACATGCGTCTAAGACTCCTAAATAATCACGAACCTTCTAAGTGTTGTTACAGAGAGGCTTAGAGTCACACAACTGAAAATTATATATTTCTACTGCAAAAGTAACACATATTCATTATGGAAATTATGGCAAATAGAGAAAAGTGTAATTTACTATTTCCTTCCATTTTTATAGCAGCACACTTACACAAACACACTGGCATCTGGTAATAGATGAGGGTCGCTTTAAGAACCAAACAGTTTAAATAGCCACAGTGGAAATCACCCCTGAAGTTCTGGATCGTGTCATAAAGCTGCATTATATCTTATTTGTATTTGCTTGACATTGTTGTTACTTGAGCTTGGGGGATTAAAATTATGCAAATTATCTTTAGATAGCATAGTTCATTAGTATGTCTACACGTCATTTGGTATTCTCCAAAATTATACTATTTGATCTTCAGACTGTCCCATAATGAATTTACCCATACTCCTGTGGTCACACAATTAGATCATCTCAACTTTTTGCCATTGTAAATGACTCTGTGATGAATATTCTATAGAAAACTTCATCCCCACTGGTGATCAGTTCCTCAGCAGTGAACTTTTGCGTTACAAGTTGACAACATTTTTAAGTCTCTTGATATACACTGTAAATCGTCCTTCCAGAAAGCATGTGCATGCACACCAGCCACACATGAAGATCTGGCTTCATCTCAGCCTGACCAGGACTATTAACAGAACGTCGAAGGAAGCACGGGTAGGTCCACTGGATTATTGCCCAAGTGTAATAGCACCGGGCTCCGGCAGAGTGACTGCATCCATTTTCATGCTAACACAGCCTTCCCACAGGGCCCAATACTCAACATCCATTGGTGAGAACACTCTCTACACTGTTTTAGCTCTGCTATGAGCAGTCATCTTGCGGACGCTCTTTTTTTTCCCACATTTTTTTTCATATTTTTTCATATTTACTTTTGCGAGAGAGAGACAGAGCATGAGCAGGGGAGGGGCAGAGAGAGAAGGGGGACAGAGGATGCAAAGCAGGCTCCAGGGTCAGGCACAGAGCCTGACATGGGGCTTGAACCCACAAACTGTCAGATCGTGACCTGAGCTGAAGTTGGACACGTAAGCAACTGAGTCACCCAGGTGCCCCATTTTACATTTTTATTTCTCACCAGTGCATCTTTCAGTGACACATTGTCTTTAGTTATTTACCACTTCGGCTGAGTCTTTATCCAGCCTAGATACCGGACCTCTTTCTTTGCTGTCTATCTCTGCCCTGATCCACCGTACATGGACTTCATAGTTGGGTTACCAAAGGACGGCCTCTTTTCTAACTTCCGGGGTGGTTATTGGGCGGGGAAAGGAAGACACCTTGGACTCATCACCAAGCTACATGCAAATATCTGTTCCCATCTCATCCTCCACGGGAAGTGGGCAGACAGGAGGAAAGTCGGAGCTCAGAGAGGTTAGGCAGTCTCCTGGAGGCTCAGAGCTTGTTAGTGACCTTGCTGGAACCTGAAGCTGACATCGTTCCTTCTACCTCACCTCCCAAGGGAGAGACATTGGTTCCAGAGCCACCAGCCAGAACGCCAGTGCTGTCGGTGAACCATGACCTATGGAGGGGCCTTGGGTGAAAGGTGTGTTCACAAGAAAGGAGACAGAGCGACTGAATCCAGAAGCCTTGTGACGCAAGAACTACTGCTAGGAGAAGCCTGTGTGCAGCAGGAGAAAACGAAGCCAACATACAGAGAAAGGGGGGAAATGAAGAGTGCTGAGGTCTTCAAAGTCCCGGATCCAGCTGTGCCTTAAGGCAGCTGGCTCCCCCTGCTCTCCTCAGTTACATAAGCCAAGAAAGCCCCAGTCGACTTTGCCGGTGCCAGCCAGAGTCAGGTGTCTGTCCCCCACAGAGGAAGCGGGGTGACGCACCACACCACTCTTCCAGACCCATAGGCTGAGCGCCTGCGGGGAAGACATGGCTGTCCTTGGGCGGGAGTATGTTCGTTAGCATCCAGAACTTTCTGTCAGCTCAGTCTGCGCCCCTCACATCTCCCCCACCGAGGCCTCTCAGACTACTGATAAGAACTGTCAGAGCGTCTAGTTGGCTCAGTAAGTAGCAAAATCTCCACGCTAGAGTTTCAGTTCTTGGCAGCTCTACAAATTTGCTCCCTCGGGATGAAGGAGCAAAGGTCAGGGCTGTGGAGGGCTTTAATCAATAGTGCATGCTCCTGAAAAACAGGCAGGAATCAATAATATATTTCCACTTTTTTTTATCCTCAAAACAACAGCAACAAAACATTCATGCCAGGCTGCAATTTAAAAAGTCCACTTAAAAAAAAAAAAAACTTAGTCTTCCCTTTCTTGCTCTTTAATGAAGGGCGTGATGAATGTGTTTACCATATGGAGACGAGAAAGAATCCGTTAGAAAAACTCAGAAAATATGGTCCTCCATAGTGGGGGGTTTTCTTTCTTTCGTTTTTGAAAAGAAAGCCAATTTCAGTTTCTAGAATATGTCTGTAGGATGATGTGTGATAAGTAAGAAAAAGAGAGGAAAGGATGGTCGGAGCGCATGGTGTGCCATGAGGAATCCCTCTGCTAACTCAGGAGATGCCGGGGCTGCCTCGGCTCGTGGCCCGAGGGGGGCCGCAGGGCAAATGAGTGGCAGCTGGTTAGACAGTAACCACCATCGCTGCCGGCTGATTCCAGCAGGCAGCCAGTTTGAGAACCACGGGGCTAGATTCCATCTCCAGACAAGATACTATCTGAATAATCAGGTAGCCCCTAACAGTCTTTCCAAAAACAGATGCTGATTTTAGCGCTGGGGTTCATTTGAATGAATGAGGAGACAGAGCTGTTCTGCTAAAATCTTTTATCTCAACAGCCTCAGATTCTGGCTTCCTTGACTCTTGGGAAATGTGTTTCAAATGGGAAAGCGTAGGAAATATAAAATACATGAAATCATCCCCACATTTCATATATTAACTTATTTTTTTTTTGCTCATGTGTCAAACATTTGTTAATAGATACTGTGGGTATTAAGTTGGACAGGACCCAGTCTATGACCTCAGCTAGATCACTGGCCACTTAGGGGGCCCCAAGAAAGGCAAATCAGGACGACAACGTGAGGGACTTGAATAGAGCGTGAGAAGCGCCAGGAAACTAACGCACAGGGGTCAGTGGGGAATGGGGAGGGCAGACCCACAGCCACGGACGGAGAAGGACCCGAACACATTTCCCCTTAGAAACAGGAGGGGGAGGAGGGAGTGAGGACAGGAGGACGGGGTACACAGATGCCCCAGGACAGCTGCCCTAAGTCCCCCCCACCCCACTTCATCAGTGACTCTCAACCTGGTGCCCGGTAGAGTCATTTGGGGAACATAAAAAGAAAACGCTAGCGTCCAGTTGCCACCCTAAACCAATTAATCAGAATCTTCGGTGACGGAACACAGACCTCAGCATGCACTGTTGTTTTCATCTTTCAGGCGATGCTAGTGAGTTGCCAGTTTGAGATGCACTGGACCGAATTATCAGGGGTCTTGTTACTAAACTAAAGAATTTGGACTTTGAATTCTTTTTTTTTTTTTTTTTAACATAACATGTTGTCAAATTGACTAACACAGTGTATACTGCATGCTCTTGGTTTGGGGGGTAGGTGCCCATGGCCCATCGCTTACATAAAGCACCCAGTGCTCACCCCCACAAGTGCCCTCCTCAGTGCCCATCACCCACTTTCCCCTCTCCCCCACACCCCAATCAACCCTCAGTTTGTTCTCTGTATTTAAAAGTCTCTTGCGGTTTGCCTCCCTCCCTCTCTGTTTGTAACTCTTTTTTCCCCTTCCCTTCCCCCATGGTCTTCTGTTTAAGTTTCTCAAGATCCACATTATGAGTGAAAACATATGATATCTGTCTTTCTCTGACGGACTTATTTAACTCAGCATAATACCCTCCGGTTCCGTCTACATTGTTGCAAGTGGCCAGATTTCATTCTTTCTCATTGCCATGGAGTATTCCATTGTATATATATAAACCACATCTTCTTGATCCATTCCTCAGTGGATGGACATTTGGGCTCTTTCCAGAATTTGGCTATTGTTGAAAGCACTGCTATAAACAGTGGGGTGCATGTGCCCCTACGCATCAGCACTCCTGTATCCTTTGGATAAACTCCCAGTAGTGCTATTCTTTTAAAAAGATTTCTGACACCAGGCAGATCATTCGATCCAAGGAAGACCATTACACCTTGAGACCAGTTTGAATAGGTCTCCAGACCCACCACCGGTCACCTTGCTCTCCGAACCCTACCAAACAGGAGGTCAATTCTGGAAGGCGTTGGAATAGCAAGGTGGCTTAATGGGAGAGCTTGTGTGGAACACAGCTGGCTTTGAGTTCTGGCAGGCTATTCAACCTTCTCTGCGTGCCTCCATTCCTCCTCTGGACTGCCTGGTCAGCAATGCCTGCCTGGTGCACAGGGGTGTTGTCAAATATTTACTGAGGACTTACTGCATGCCGGGCTCTTTGACAAGCTCTGGGAACATACTAGTGAGCAAAAATGAAACCGTGCTCATTCTCATGGAGCTTCGCTTCCAAAGAAGGAGCCGGACGTTAGTCCATGCCACACACACACACACACACGACTATAAAACATTACATAATTAAGCACATGCCGGAGCCCGCACGCCCATGTACAGGCACAGCCCAGGCTGTAAAGAAAACTTACAGAATTGTGATTGTGACTCCGTCATTGTGAGAGTGTCATTACAAAGGGATACATCTACTTGGGAGAGACAGCAAGAACTAAGAAAATGTGTAATGGGAGAGCCCATCAGGGAAATGAGCCTGGAATTTGACGGAATAGAAGCAAACTGGGTAAAACTGCAAAGGAAGGAGAAGCGAGGGACATCGCTAGCAAAGACCCTGAGAGGTGGGGCACTGAGGAGGAAAAATGATCCAACAATTCCCAGTGCCTATGAGGACTCATCATCAGTTATTAGCAACAGCCATCTTCGCTGAAGTTAGACCGCACAGAGATGAAAATAAGAAAGACAAGAAGGCAGCCATCGGATCAGATGTTTTCTAGTGTGTAAAACACTTTAAAATATTTACGACGTTGTAGATTTAAACCGGCCTCCCCCTCCCACCCGCCCCATGCAGTTTAAGACGAGTGCTTTGAGCTTTAATGAAGGTCTCAAGAAAGAAAGGTTGGCTTTCATTCAAGCCCAGGACAAATTGCTCACGACTGAGTGACATGTTAACTGTCAAGAAGCTGTCCTGGCCGGATGCTGAGACGAGCTGTCTCCAGAGTAAAGAGGAGTGAAGGCTCCCGCCAGCCTGCGCCCTGGGAGGTTATCAGCTGTCCTGGCAACATGGACGGTTGTTACTCCAGGTGATATCCAAACGCACCTGAAACACGACTGCCTGTCCCAGTTGTCCCTAAGTCTCTCCAGGAATGGCTTGAGTGAGGACACACAGTCATACCCTCCATGGATCTCCTCAGAGTCCCCTCTGGGGGCTGGAGATGAAGCGGCCCTTACAGAAGCCATGATCGCCGGATTTCCCGGCAGCTGATGATACGCATTTGATCAAGTATTTTAATGTAAGTTGCATAGGGAGCTCCATCCTTCTGGGCAAACAGATTTTGTGCTTGTTGCCTCCAGATTTTTCTCTTCTTAATCTTTTGTGTTGTCCATCTCCACGGCCTTGACTGCTACTTCTCTCAAAATACTAACCCTGATCCTGGCTCATATGGTAGCAGCTTTGCTAAGCAGCCATACAGAGCAGAGTTAAAAGCATGGGTCTTGGAGCCAGTCCGAGCTGGACTCAAGCGTAAGCTCTGTAACTTGACCAGCTGTTGTCTGTTGGACAGGACTCATTGATTCTCTGATGCTTGATCTCCCTAGCCAGGAAACAGAGCACCCGTGTCACTCAGTCGTGAGTGATCTGCCCTGGGCTTGAATGAAAGCCAACCTTTCTTGCTCGAGACCTTCACAGTCTTAACAGTGAAGATCCCTTGGCCCAGGCTTGCTGAGTAATCGGTATCAGGCTTATGAACATTACTTGCACTGTTAATATACTAGAATTATTTCCGGTCTTATTTCTGTCTTGAGTGTCTACCTTCTCTCTCTCAGCAAATGTAGGAAAGTCCACCTGGCTTGAGCAAATGCTACCTTGACTATGGGTACTGTGTTTGTTAGAATACATCGGAACGCTCTGTATTCAGGGATGAAAATACTCATCATATGAACTGGTTAAAGCAGGAGGAGCAGAAAGGTCCAGCTATCATTAGCTGCAGGCAGGGCCGGGTCTGGAGGCTCACATTTGCCAACAGTCGACCTCCAGTCGTCCATTTCCACCTGGCTCTGCTACGGCTTATTTTCAGGCAGGTGTCCCCTGTACCAACATGAGATGGCCTTCCGCAAGTCCAAGGCAAGACAGTGTCAGTTTGTTCAGCGAGGCTGACAGAGACAAGGTAACTGTTCTTTCCAGTGGGTCCTGAAAACTTCCTGTACCTGACTCTCAACTGGCTTTGGCTCCTGTGGCCATCCCTAAATGTACCCCAGGGGCCATGGAGGTAACGCTGTGCTGGACCAGACCTGAGTCAGGAGTCCACGCCTGGAGTGGGAGAGGGGTCAGTCCCCAGCAGAAATGCAGATACCTGCACCCCAGGCCGGTTCCTGGAAATGGAGAACACGCCAATCCCTGTTCACACACTACGAGTTGTTGGTTTTTTTTTGTTTTTTTTTTTTTTACTTTTTCCCCTCAATATCGACACGCTTCCCCATAAGCCAACTACTAACAGAAGAAGCTCGCTCTGGGGCGCCTGGGTGGCTCAGTCTGTTAAGTGTCTGACTCTTGATCTCAGCTCAGGTCATGATCTCACGGTTCGTGGGTTCGAGCCCCTCACTGGGCTCTGCCGGACAGTGTGGAGCCTGCTTGGGATTCTCTCTCTTCCTCTCTCTCTCTCTCTCCCCCTCCCCTGCTCACATATTCATTCATTCATTCTCTCTCTCTCCCTCTCTCTCTCAAAATAAAGAAATAAACTTAAAAAAAAGAAGAGGTTCTGGGGAGCCTGGGTGGTTCAGTCAGCTAAGCATCTGACTGGCTCAGGTCATGATCTACAGGTTGTGGGTTCAAGCCCCACACTGGGCTCTATACTGTCAGCATAGAGCCCACTTTGGATCTCCTATCTCCCTCTCTCTCTCTCTGCCCCTCCCCCACTCACACAGACACATGCCCTCTTTCTCAAAAATAAACATTAAAAAAAAAAGAAAAGAAAAAAGTGTCTCCATACATTGCTAAATATGCCCTGGGGATGGGGGGGGGGGGGAAGAGTGGCAAAGTCAGCCCTGTGAGAACCACTGCTTTATTGGATTCTTATGAGGATAAACCAGGGTAATATTGTATATTGTAAATCACTTGGAAGAGTGCCTGGCATATCACGAGTGTCCACTAAATGTTAGTCATTTCCATTTACTGTTCCAGCTGCTGGGACCCTGTGCCCTGCTCCTTCATCCTTCCCACACCCATCTGTATGACAGACTTTGACAATGACAGACATCACTAATCAATCAATGACAGACATCGCTAATCGATCAATGACAGACATCGCTAATCATTCGTAGTGCTGTTCCTGATGCCCTCGGGTAGGCCCTCTGAATCCTTCTCCACACGTGGGCCACACTGCGAGTTCCAGGTCCTCCCTGGGTTGTCTTCAAGCCCCCGAGCCATGCTTGGCGCCGAGAACCAGCCTGAGCAGTGACCTCATTCTGACCTGCGACAGCCCATGAAGTCGCCATGCCCCTTTGGCGCTGAAGACACTGAGGCTCGGAAAGATGGAATGATCTGCCTGAGGTCACATGGTTACTAAAGGACCAAATGTGAACCCCAAATCTCCAAATCCTCAAAACCCATTTTCTTATAATCCGCAAGGCTCAGTATCAAATCCACGGCATGTGATTCCAAAGCTAATATTCTCTTTTTTTAAGTTTATTTATTTATTTAGAGAGAGAGAGCCCACACAAGCAGGGGAGGGGCAGAGAGATGGGAGGGGAGAGAGCCCCGTGCACTCAGCACAGAGCCTGACACAGGGCTCAGTCTCACAGACTGTGAGAACATGACCTGAGCCGAAACCAAAAGTGGGCTGCTTAACCGACTGAGCGCCCAGGAGCCCCCAAAGCTCATCTTCTGAAACACGACCCTGCGGTCCCTGCGCTAATATTCTGCGGTGGGGTGTGTGCTGGTAAGCCACTGTCCCAGCAGCATTAAAAAGCCTGAATCTGTGTCATTTGCCACCCCTTCGATGATGGGAAGGCTCTCACTACAGCCGACGTGAAACCACCAATGGCGTAAGGCCTGACCCACAGAACTCCTGGCTGGGCCAAGTGGTGTCCAGCACATCGCACGGTGGCTCCCGGTCCCTGTGGGAACGCGGCAGAACACCCGTAAATACGCGACTCCCACTGGATCTCCCCGTATTGAAGGCAGGGGAAGAATTCGCCGAGAGAGACGGTTCCGCCCATCAAGTGGGACATCCACACGCAAGCCCACGGTCGGGCTTGGATTCCACTCCGTGCTTTCATAACCGCACACCGTAAACCCCACATTCCATGCCCAGAAAATCAGTCCAGGCTGACATTAGCTTTGCCGCTTCACTCATTGCCTACAAGTTCATTTTTCAGAGGGGAAAAAAGTCCTCCCTCCTTAGGCCGACTGTTCTGGCAAACGACTCAAGAATAAGTATCCGCGGCGAGAGTCTGGCCGGATGCGTGGCCTGCAGACGGCTCCCCTCCAGAGAGGCACCAGCAGACCCGCTCCCATCAGCCGCTGTGGCTCCGGGATCCATCTCCCTGGGCGCCGTGCGAGGCGTTTAGCTCTCATGCAATTACTGTAGACGTTCTACCCTTAGTTAACGTAATGAGCGTTAACTGTGGGCTTGCTCTGCTCCTAAGCAAGCAGAGGCGTCCCCCCCACCCCGTCTCTTCTCAGGGAGCATCCCAGCTCCCCAGCCAGAAGGTCGAGATGGGGGCTTTCCTCCTGTCCTTTTCAGGACGTTTCTTTCCTGCCCCGGTGTGCCATCAGATCCTCAAGCGAGCACTCACTTGTTTCTTCCATCTCTAAACATGGGAATGAAACACGTCCCAAGGGACTTCCAGGTGGCATTCTGGGAGCAGAGGTGGCTTCCCTGGAAAATCCTCCCGAGAGTGTCAGGCTTGATGCCCCGCGTGGCCGTTTCCCACCCCCAAGGTAACAGAGATGCCTGGCCCGGCACAGTGTGGACCCCAAATCTCCAAATCCTCAAAACCCATTTTCCGATGTTTGTTTTTCATTCTCCTTCAATAACCACCCCCTGCACACACTTCACAAAAGGAAAAATCAGCCATAATCCCTACGAGGCTTCACTGGAATTTAAAACTCCGAATGCAAAAGGTACATACTTCTTTTTTCCTATAGATTCTGCCACCAGGTCTTCACTGAGGGAGTCGGAATTTCTCTAGAACGTGGTTCATGTGTAAAGTACAGAGAATCCGCCAGGGAGAGGAGAGAAAACATGGATTTTAGAGTCAGACAGATACGTCTGTGCTCAATGTCTGGCTCTGCCATTTACCAGCTGGGTGTCCTTGAATCGTTAAATTGCCAGTGCCATGAACATTGGGGTACATGTGCTCCTATGCATCAGCATTTCTGTCTCTCTTGGGTAGATCCCCAGCAATGCTATTGCTGGGTCATAGGGGAGTTCTATCGATAGTTTTTTGAGGAACCTCCACACTGTTTTCCAGAGCGGCTGCACCAGTTTACATTCCCACCAGCAGTGTAGGAGGGTGCCCGTCTCTCCACACCCTCGCCAGCATCTATAGTCTCTTGATTTGTTCATTTTAGCCACTCTGACTGGCGTGAGGTGGTGTCTCAGTGTGGTTTTGATTTGCGATTCCCTGATGATGAGCACATGTACCCCCAATGTTCATAGCAGCAATGTCAACAATAGCCAAAACATGGAAGGAGCCCAAACGTCCATCACCTGACGAATGGATCAAGAAGATGTGGTATATATTCACGATGGAGTACTACATGGCAATGAGAGGGAATGACATATGGCCTTTTGTAGGAAAGTGGATGGACCTTGAGGGTGTCATGCTGAGTGAAGTGAGCCAGGCAGAGAAGGACAGAAACCATATGTTTGCACTCATAGGTCTAGCAGGAAAACAGGA
>PJEM01003016.1:0-174453 GCA_004023845.1 Helogale parvula | reverse complement strand
CGCAAAACTTGAGAGACTATTGAATGCTGAAAATGAACTGAGAGTTGAGGGGGAAGGGGGAGGGGGGAAAAGAGGTGGTGGTGATGGTGGAGGGCACTTAAGGAAAAGAGCACTGGGTGTTGTATGGAAAACAATTTGACAATAAAATATTATGGGAAAAAAAATAAAATAAATTGCCAGTGCCTCAGTTTCCTGATCTGTAGAATGGAGCAGGAATACTGACCTCATAGAACTCCTGTAACTAGACAAGAAGGTAAGACTGGGGGGATCCTAGCCCAGCCAGAGGCACTTGGTGAGTACTGTCCTCTCTCCCAGGGACTGACAAAGCACATCAAGGATTTTAGGAAAGGCGGCATGCCCCATGCCTGACAGAAAGAAGGTAAGAGTCTGTTGAGAATAACCCCTGAGTCCCCCACGTTGGGCTTGTGTGGAGACGGTCTCCTGAATCCACTGAATCCTGACTGGACACGTTCTCTCTGAAGACATCACGTGGCTCTCCAGAGACTTGATAAGAATATTAAATTTCCCCCACTATTATGAGCCAGCTGTGTCTTGGTCTTCTTGAGTTTCTAAGGACCCTTGAGGGTCCGGTCAGTGAGGGGAAAGCTCTTGCGTATCACAGCTCAGAGCTGACCCCCCCCCCCCGCCCCACAAGTGTCAACTTGTTATTTTATTCTCATGTTTTTTGGTTTATAATCAACATCTGGGAAATCTCTCCATTGGGCCTTTCTCACAAAATGTGCCTTAGCTCTTCATGCAGGGACACGGAGGATGGGCTGGCTATATGTCTAGTTCTAGGTATGGAGGGTGGCGGAGCTCAGAAGTCTCTGCAGGTCCATCCACCCGGCCCCAGGAGTGGGCTCTGGGAAAGACTATGGAGTGAGGCAATACCGGATCCATGCATCTGGAGATGTACCAGTGGAAGCCCAGACCTACGGGGCCATGCGGGCGCCATTACTAAGTCTGACCCTGAAAGACAGACATTTCCTTCCCCCACTTCTGCATGGACTCTTTGGAAATCTCATCCCAGAGATATACAAACATGAAGCAATATCTATTTCAAATATGTAAAGTATTGTTATGCAAAGATAGGAAATGACCTGCTTCATGTTATTTAAAAAGCAGGAACAGGGGCGCCTGGATGGCTCAGTCGGTTAAGCGTCCGGCTTCAGCTCAGGTCATGATCTCACAGTTGTGGGTTCGAGCCCCGTGTCAGGCTTTGTGCTGACAGCTAGGTCAGAGCCTGGAGGCTGTCTTCAGATTCTGTGTCTCCCTCTCTCTCTGACCTTACCCTGATTGCACTGTCTCTCTCTGTCTCTCAAAAATAAAATAAACATCATTTAAAAAAATTTTTTTAATAAAAAAATAAAAAGCAGGAACATGAATAATGAATAGAATTTACACAAGGGAAGGATGTCTGCTTGGCATTAAGAAGAACCTAACAAAGTATCCAAAAGAATATTTAGTGCTTATGAATCTAGTAAGTCATTTAAAAAAAATATTCACTGAGCACCAACTATGTGTTGGACACAGTCTTAGAGGCTGGGGTCATACCAGTGAGCCAAATGGGCATATTTCCCATGGTCCCACTCTCTTCCATTCCTTCTTTATCATTCATTCATTTCAGAATTTACTGTTACTAAGTATCAGGTGCAGGATACCAAGGCCAAGAAAACAGTAAACATATAGATGGGGGATGGCAAAGAAATGTGGGAAATGGCTAACATACACAGAGCACTTTCCGTGGGCCAAGCGCCATGGATGAGGTCACTGAGTCCTCATGACAAAGCCCACCTGCTGTAGAATGACTGCCCTCATCTTACAGGGGACGAAGCCGAGGGTCAGAGAGCCTAAGAAACCTGCTCAGGGAAGTAGCACAACTAGACATCAAGCCCACAGAGTCTGATTCAAAGTTCGTATTCTTAACCCTGACTTTGGACAGTTAATGCACACATGGTCTATGGTTCAGGTAAAATGGGTGCTGAATGTGCATCATCTCTCCAAGAAAGGAAATGCTCTACCTTCTGGTATTTTCCACCTCCCGTGATGCAGATACTCCCACTGGGGCTGATGTGACGGTAACAATGTTGTGACATCTGATTCATAAAATTCCTGAAAATGTAATAATTGGTTCTTGTGAACTGGTACAAGGTAGGCGCCAGCACATGACTGAGGGGAAACAGGAAATACTGAAATACTCTTGTGGTTTGTGAGTTCGAGCCGCGCACTGAGGTCTCTGCTGTCAGCACAGAGTCCACTTCAGATCCTCTGTTCCTCTCTCTCTCTCTCTCTCTCTCTCTCGCGCGCGCGCGCTCTCGCTCTCACTCTCTCTGCCCCTCCCCCACTTGCACTCTCTCTCAAAAATAAAAAAACATTTGGTGCGCATGGGTGGCTCAGTTGGTTAAGCATCCAACTTCCTCTCAGGTCATGATCTCATGGTTTGTGGGTTCAAGCCCCGCATCAGCTTCAGCTTCTCTCTCTCTCTCTCTACCCCTCCCCCATTCACAGTCTCTTTCTAATAAATAAGCATTTAAAAAAAAAATAAGTAAACGTTTTTTAAAAACTAAAGCCCTTTTTGCCGAATGCAGAGGGACCTGTCTATGGAGATGCTATGTGACCGGGATGAGTAAGCATCCTTCCACGGGCAGCAGTGGTGGGCTGGTGCCGATTAGATGGGGCTTCAATGGACAGGCAGGCTCCTCTGAGAATTCAGGGGCCTGTACTCCCAGCGCCACGGAAATGCTCACTCCACCAAAGGAAAATCTAGCAGCAGAATCACGGGTGTGCCTCGGCAGGTGTTTATCTACCATTAACCACTTGGCCGAGAGGCTGGGGGGACATTGTGACCAGATGTAACATACACTGAAGTTGGAAAGACTGGTGTGGACTGAAGAGCCATCTTTGATGAAGCTGAATTATCTCCAAGATTACAGCAGAAGCCGACAGTAAACTACTAACTCAAGTTCAATGCAAAAAGGCATACAAACAACACAGAAGTTTAGCCAGAGAGGAAAGCAATAAATAAGCGTCTGTTCTGAGGCCAACCTGATCTTCCCGGTCAGGTGGACCTGAACTTGTCTCGCAGCGGCTCTCCAGCTCCGTGATCCTGAACAAGGTCCCTTCTGTCCTGGAGTCCAGGCTCCCCACTTGGATAACATGGGACAAATAACTGAGGGTGGCTCCTGAGATAAAGGTAGACCGTGAGGATCACCGGTGTCAGTTAGCCCGTAACTAACGTTCGCGAGGTGGAGGTTAATGCTTACAGTCCGGCGATCTACGGCGTCCACGCGATAATAACTGCAGATCGAGGTCGGTCTCAACAAGAATGCCATTCCCTCCCCAAGTTTCCCAACCTTTGGGTGTGGCCTTGACGTGGTCCTCACCTCCACGGCTAAATAGAGGTTAAGTGCCTGTTTGCACAGGAGCAAGGACCATGTTTTAGGCAGCTCCTGTATCTCATGTGATCCTAAATGCAGAAGGTTTGAAACCAAATTGCGCTTCAGAGACGTTTAGTCATTTGCCAGAGATCACACAGCTAATAAGTAGCAGAGTCCAGTAAGTTCAAAAGCAGGTCTGTCCTACCCCCCAATGCCCACATTCTGTTTATCTTTACTCCCTAATATGTTAGCTGTTAATTAAGCTTCGTGGTGGGCCCCCTTCTGCCTGGTGATGACAGTGTTTCCAAATCCCATGTTGACCAGGGGCCTTGTGATTAGTTATGTCTCCAATCAATGTCAGGTACCCATGGAAGACAGATTCTTGTCCTCCTTTGAGGCCGAGCATTGTGGACTCAGCATCACAGAATGCAACTAGAAACTGGCTGGCAATACCTAACCTATTCCATTTGGTCTCAAGGATGATGGGATAATACTTGGGGTGGGCTCAGCACTGATACGTATCATCATCACCATCATCGTCATCGCTATCATCATCTTCACCAACATCATCATCACTGTCAACATCATCACTGTCATCCTCATCACTGCCATCAACATCATCATCACCATCACTATCAACATCATCATCTTCACCAACATCATCATCACTGTCATCAACATCATCACTATCACTGTCAACATCACTGTCATCAACATCATCATAATCATCATCACCAGCATCAACATCATCATCATCACCATCAACATCATCACTATCAACATCATCATCAGCTTCACCAACATCAGCAACATCAGCAGCAGCTGCATCAACGGCCTCACCATCATCACCTGGTAGGGAATTAGATATTTCCTAGTGTTTGCATTCCAATTAATTCAGATTTATTTTCCGTACTAAAATTTCCAAGCATGTGACCAGTTCATATGATGGATGCCCATGCCCTCCAGAGGATCCTGTGGCTTCTCCTCCAGGGGCACACCCTCCACACTGACCTCATTCTTTGGCTACTAGCGCAGCTCATGGCCAAGACCTCTTGATCTCGGCTGCCTGGGTTCCAGTCCCACTTCTGCCACCTAAAAGCCATGTGAACTTAGGTTACTTACCCCCTCCGAGCCTCAGTTCCCTTATTCATACAGTGAGGACCTATCCCAAATGCATAGATCTGTTGTGAGGTGTAGACGAGATGCCTCGTGTAAGCTGGCCAGGTCCTGGATCCTAGGCAGTCAGTGCCCCCACAGAGCTCTCTGGTCACCAGCCACCAGGGAGACCCAAGAACAAAGGCACAGCCACGGTGGCCTCTGCAGGGGGAAGAGGAGCTCCAATGAGCTCTACCTTTCCAATCCTCCCTCGCCTCCCTCACCCATCACACCCCTGCAAAACGTCATGCTGCATCTCCCAGGCCTCCCCCTGCACACTCAGAACCACTGGGAACAACGCATACCATGGGGTCAGAGCTCTGGATTCAGACACCTGCGCCTCCAAAGACCGACTGCGCACCCTGCAAGCTGAGCCGTGCATTTCAGCATTTCCAGAACGTGAGGGATAACGTGAATGGAATGAAAAGAAAAGAGTGCCTATCAGTGTCTGGCATGTGATAATCGCACAATCCATGCTCTTGCTGTTCTGTTCCCAGACATCTTCATCTTACACGAAGGGATACTGTTCTCTTTGTGAATGTTCTCTCTCCCCGCCGCCGTCCGTTTCTCCTCGTCTATAAGGGTCAATCACCACAATCTTTTTCTGCATATTCACCTCTCTTTTTCTTGGGATCTCCGTGTCTCACTTTGTCTCTTTCTTCTAACCACTGTCTCCTTCCCTCCCTCCCCCTACATGTGTGTGTGTGTGCGCGCATGTGTGTCAATTGTCTCAGCGTCTCTACATCTCTTGAATCCTCTCTCAACCACAGTAATTAAAAGGACAGCCTCTGAAACCATCTGCCTGAACTCGCAGACCGGCTCCCACTTTAAGGGCTGTGTGAACCTGGATGATTTAGTCAGTCTCTCTGACCTCATTGTCTCACTTCAAAAGTAAGGAAAATAACAGAATTTACCTCATGAAGTCGTAATGAAGAATAAATCAGGTAACCCGGATCCCAGGTCCTGGATCCCGGGCCGTCGGTGTCCCCACAGTGGGCACCCAGCACGGTGCCCGGCACAGACGGGGCACTCGGAAAATGTGAATTGTTCTTGGGATCAGCACCGTCAGCACCGTCATCATCACCATCAGCACGGTCATTATTTCCCCTGTCTCCTTTCGTCTCTTATCTGTTTCTATTTCAATCACATTCTTCCCTTTCTCCATATTTCTGAGTGAGTGAGTGAGTGTGTGTGTGTGTGTGTGTGTGTGTGTATGCCTTGCTGTCTCATCTTTCTCTCTCTCTCTCTCTCTCTCTCTCTCTCTCTCTCTCTCTCTCTCTCTCTCTCTTCCTTTCTGGACAGAGATTAACTCAGCTCCTTTCCTGCATCTTGTTGCCACATCAGCCTCCTGATCAGACAGAAATTTCAGGTCGCCCACCAAAACATGTTCAAGGAACCCCGGGCAGGGGTGTCGATGGTTCGGGGGCCTCTCCAGGTGGCTCAGGGGCTGGCCCAGAGGTTCGGGAATGACGGGGTGAATGCTGGCGCTCCCGGCTCATGCCAGGGTAACCACCTGCCAGGCGTCCCTGCAAGACAAATGGTGCCGCCAGATAGCGGGGAGATAAACAGCGTACAGCGCGGGGTGTGAGCGCTCCAAAGGGAGCAGAATGTTCAACGATAATTCATCTGAACTCCCATTTTTAACTCCAAACACAAATTCAGTTGCCAATAGAAGTCTATAAAGAATTAATTAGGGAACTTCACAAACAGTCAAAACTCATAAATTTATCACTGTCGAGAAGAATCACTTCCCCTGTCAGACATGAAGTATGGCTGTCAAAAGATGGAAAGAAAGGAGAACACTGAAAGCAGCAGGACTGCTGTCTCACTGTTCTCTAACTTGAAGAAAGAAACGCGTGAAGAACTGGAGGATGCAGAGCGAGAAGCCAGCAATGCTCCTAGACCCAGGCTCCACGGCACCACCGCCAGCCATGTGGATGTGTTCAGTGCACACAGTAGGAACTCGGTGGTTGGCACATAGTAGGAACCAACAGTAGTTCTTGCGTTGACTAAAGATTCACAAGGAGGCAGTTGGTGGTGACGATACTGATGGCCCAGACTTCCAGCTTGCCTCCACTGCCGTCCCCCACTTCCTGTAAAACAGGAAGGGCCACCGGCATGGTCTCCCTACTCCGAACATCCCTGACCGCTCCTGCCCGGGCAGCACTGCAGCAATCCGGTAATGACAAGGCCAAGAGGGCTTGCTCCGTCCTGACTCCTGCTGGCCTCGGCGTCTTCTTCATGTGGGAGAAGAAGCTAGTAATCACATCCGTGTCATAAGGTTTTTATGGACATTAAATGGGAAATCCATTTGAAAGTAGACATTAGCTACTGCTGTCCCTACCTCGAGAAGTTAGAGGGACTGTATTAGTTGGCCACGGCCGCCATGACAAAACACCACAAGGGGGCAAACTCAACAGCACACATTTATTCCTTAGCATTCTGGATGTCGGAAGGCTGAGACCCGGGTGCCGGCCATGATGGGTTCTGGTGAGGTCGCTGTCCTTGGCTTGCACTTGGCCGCCTCCTCACTGTATCCTCAAATTATTTCCCTCTGTGTGCCTCCCTGGTGCCCCTCCATGTCCAAATCCCCTCTTCTTATAAGGTCATGGGTCAGCTTGGATTAGGACCTCATTTTAACTTAATTACCTCTTTAGAGGCCCTATCTCTAAACATCGACTGCTGTCCTGGGCATTTGAGCCTCAGCATGTGCATTTTGAAGGGACTCCATTGAGCCTGCAACTGAGACCTTCAGTCCATTCATATTGTGATCTGATAGCTTAAGAGAAAACAAATATGTACCTTTCCACTGGCCCTGAGCCGAGCTCACCCTTGTAAAATGTTGGACCTAAGACATGCTTTTCAAACTTGATCTGTCCACACGCAGAGAGGCAGGCTAGGGATCTGGCCTCGGCTTGGCTTTGCCCCCCATTGGCTGTAAAATAAGGTATCAGCCAAGTTCCTTCTTTTCTCCAGATTCCTGATTCAGGAGTGGACTGTGCCACATGGGACCCAGGATCCCATCTGCTATGACTCTAGCTGTACAATCACTCAAGGCCCCCAAAAGATCCGTAAAGATGTGAGCAGGAAAGACGACTTTGCCCCCCTGCCCTCCCCAGCCCCGCCCACCCGCCGGCAGAGGCCTGGTTTCTGGAGCTGTCCGTGGTAGCTGGCAGGTGGTGGAGGACCCGAAACCATGTGAGACATGGAACAAGTTGGGATATCAGTGTTGTGAGAACACAAGAAGGTCTCTGCTGCTGTGATGTTCCCATCCTGCCTGGCATCAAGAACACGATGCAGGTTCAAGTTCTTATCAGGAGGAAAAAAGTCAAATCCACAATCCTGTCCCCTTGGGAAGCACAGTGGAGAGTATAAAGATGTCCCCTGCCTTTCCCTTCAAGACGCCTTTCAGGGGTGCCTGGGTGGCTCCATTGGTTAAGCATGTGACTTTTTAAAAAATGTTTTTATGTTTATTTATTATTGAAACAGAAACAGAGCATGAGTGGGGGGAGGGGGGCACAGAGAGAGAGGGAGACACAGAATCTGCAGCAGGCCCCAGGCTCCGAGCTGTCAGCACAGAGCCCGACGCAGGGCTCGGACCCACAAACTGTGAGATTATGACCTGAGCCAAAGTTGGATGCCTAACTGACTGAGCCATGCAGGTGCCCCAAGTGTCTGACTCTTGATTTGGGCTCAGGTCACGATCTCAAGGCTCATGAGTTCGAGCCCTGCGCTGGGCTCTGTGCTGATAGCTCAGCACATGTCCGGGATTCTCAGTCCCTCTCTCTCTGGCCCTTCCCCTCCTCTCAAAATGAATACACATTTCTTAAAAAGTCTTTCAGCGAGGGGCGCCTGGGTGGCTCAGTCAATTAAGCATCCAACTCTTGATTTTGGCTCAGGTCGTGATCCCCGGGTCATGGGATTGAGCTCCATATTGGGCTCCACACTGCACATAGAGCCTGCCTGGGATTCTCTCTCTCTCTCTCCCCCTCCCTCCCTCGCTCTTCCCCTCTCCCCTGCTCACACAGTATCTCTCTCTCTCTCTCTCTCTCTCTCTCTCTCTCTCTCTCTCTCTCTCTAAGTTAAAAACAAAAACAAAAACCTTTCAATGTAATCAAGGTCACCTTTGGGGGTCTACCTCTTCTCTGCCTCTGCCTTTTTCTGCTTTCCTGACCCTCAATCTCCGGGCTCTCATTCCACGGCCAGGGTCTCCTTCTCTCATGAAGAAAGCGCCTAAAGCCTTCAGCTTCTGAACATCAGGCTTGACTCCTTCCCTTGTGGTAGGAAGAGGCTTCAAGCCGTTTCCAGCCTCAGGTGAGCACGGCCAGTGCGCCAGTTAGAACCGCCATTCCAGAGAGGTCTGCTTAGGCTTGAATCCTTGACCTCCCGTGTGCTGGCTGTGTGAGGCTGGGAAACGTACTTAACCTCTCTGTGCCTCCATTTCCTTACCTGTGAAGTGGGAATAACAACCGTTCCTACCTCTCAGGGTCATGATGAGGGTTAAATGACCTACTGTGTGTGTGAAGTATGGTAAGTACAACCTGGGTTACCTGTTTTAACTCAGACGGGACCATCCACCTTAGTGGTGGGGGTTGGGGGGGACAATTTATTGGGGTGCATAACAAAAATATCTCTTATTTCCTTTTAGATTTCTTTTTATGTATCTTTTATAAGAGACATACTGTATGAATGCAGCAGCACATGTTTGCAATTAATAATCATTACTATTGTGGGAGAAGGCTCAAAGAATTCTAATGGGGCGTCCAATCAAACAAGTTTGGAGGTCGTGGGTCTATAAACAAACAACCCTGAAGGTGTTATGCTGAGCGAGGTCAGCCAGAGAAGGGCGGATGCATGTTCTCACTCCTGTGTGGATCTTGAGAAACGTTAACAGAGGACCATGGGGGAGGGGAAGGGGAAAAAAATAGTGACCGAGAGGGAGGGAGGCAAACCATGAAAGACTCTTAAATACACAGCATGAACTGAGAGTGGATGGGGGGTGGGGAGAGGGGGAAGTGGGGGGTGGGTGTGGAGGAAGGCACTTGGCATGAGCACTCGTGTTATACAGAAACAATGAATCACAGGATTCTACCTCAAAAACCAAGAACACACAGTATACACCATATGTCAGCCAATTTGACAATAATTTATATTAAAAAAATAAAGCCGTGACTGCAAACAGTAAAAAAAAGAAAGAAAGAAAACCATCATATGTACACTAGTATTTTTCAAAACACCCTTTGTCCTGTGGACACTGACATTCTCTGTGAGCACAACACAGTGACCCTGTCATACCATGACCCCTCAGTATGCCTATTCTGTCCCGCTAAAGATGGCCTCCCCACCACTAACGGAGGAAGTCTCATTTGCTCCTAATAAATTTTATACTCCCCAAAACACAACCACAAAGACGGCGCCTGAGAGAGAAGGGAAGAATGTCAGGGACACGTAGCACGTGACGAATCCGCAGTTATGGCCTCCGCACAGCGAAGGTCCAGTCTCCCGCTCAGCAGCCCCCACCTGCAAGCCCTGGATTTCAGAGATACACGCATGAGTTCATGGTGCATTCCTTTCATTACGCAGCGTCCAGGAAAAGCTGCATTTTTTCTGTGTCTGCTTTTTGTATTCTAATGTCCACTGCATTTCTGATTTTAGATATTGACTTCCAATTCTGGGGACCAACTGTGTTCCCGAAGATTCAGGGTCATTTGGGTACTTGACAGCTCTGGGCAATCTTGTTCCGACCTTCCTGCATCGCTGGTAGACATCTCTTAGACCCTGCCGCCAACACCCAGAACTGTGTGATCTTGACTTTCTCCCTACAAATCTGCATCAGAGCCACCTGCCTCTTACACACCTACCCTTCCCTAACCAGAAATATCTCAGAGTGAAGGAGGCGGCTCCTGGTGGTGGTGATCGGTGGTGAGCTCCATCCCAAGAAGCGCCTCCCAACCTCAGCACGACCGACTGTGGGGCCAGATAATTCTGCCCAGGGGCCGCCCTGGTCTCCACCCACCAGGCACCAACAGCAATCCTCCTGACTCAGGACAACTAAATACGTCTCCAGATTCTGCCAGCAAATGTCCTGGGGGTATCAAGACCACGCTGGCTAGGAATCCTTTCTTAGAGGGAGTCAAGTAAAAGGTGAACACTCACCTCAGATTCCCCAAGTTCAAGTCGGGGATGGGAACCTGAGCTGGATTCTTAAGTCGCCAGGTACAATAAAGTTCTACAAGATCAGAACAACAGCTTTAAGCCAGCGGTGTTGGTGGTATGAGTCAGGAGAGGGACGAGAGGCAGGAACAGGAGCAGCTCAGAATCCAGGCCAGATGGATTTGGGGTCCCCCAAGGCACCGCATGAGTTGTTCCTCTTTCCTCTCCCCCACATCGAGCCTGGTAGGGGCTCAGTGGGGTGCAGGAGAAGAGATGAGAGGCTGACCTAGGAGTGTGAGATTCATAGCAACGGATGAGGGTAGCAAGTACCAGGTGGCTGCATTCCCCCCAAGTGGCCTCAGGGACATTTAGCCCTTCCAGTCCAAGGAGCAGGCGCATCTCTGGGCTATGCACCCCTTCCTGATGGCTCTGTGCTCCCGCATCTCCAAGTACCAGGAGATCTTGTTAAGTCAACGCCAGGCTCCAGACTTACAAGCTCTCCTCTCTGCTTCGGGGCAAGGTGCTTCCTCGCTGAAGTGCTTGAAGGGCCTCAGGAGACAGGGAAAAGTGGCAAGGCCACAGCTTTGCCCCTCCCTGCCTCTGGACGCCCCACAACCCGCACCATTCGCACAGACTCACGTTCCAAGGGGAGAGGTGCCCACAGACACAGCTCCACCTTTTCACGGGAAGTGATGTGTGGTCTATGATCCGTGTACTGATTGCAAAGCGGTTATAAAACACCTCTGTTCCTCTCATTATTAAATAACCATCTCGCTAGAGCTTGGGGATCCAGACTTGCCAGCCCCCCGCTCTGAAACAGACACAGCCAAGACCATGAGACCTCACCTCACGGACCTCATTCCGCCTACCTCCCCGAAAAGTCTGCCGTTGGGTTTCTTGACTTTCCCACGAGAACAGCTCTTAGGGGCCGTATTTCAATGTCACTGTCCTGCCCACGGCACCCTCGCTGTCTCGCATGCTGGAAGCAGAAGGGATTAGAAGCTTCCTGTTCTGCCTCACAGAGTCTTTCCGTCCCTTGCGCTATGTTTAGCGCTTGTGTGGGCCTTTGGCTCATGCCACATGCAACTCACTGCTTTCATTCCTGTTTTGAGGAGACACTGTCTTCACCGAGGGTGAAGCCCAGAGGGGAAGAACTTGCTGGAATATTTATTCCCCTGTCCGCCCTGCCTGCTGCAGACCGGGAGGGCTGGCTCCATCTGGGGAAGGAGGGAGCATTCTCTCAAGGACGTCCCCTTGGTTGGATGAAGGAATTGTGCCCAGCTGGCCGGCCACGGTGTCTTCATCTGAGCAGTGTCTCCCCCCGCGCACCTGCTGGGCGCCACCCCCTGCGCGGGGCACAAGTGACACAGCCGTGAATGAATCACAGCGTCTGACCTCAAGCGGTTACTGAGCCTGATGGGGAACAAACCAGTAAATGGGATTCCCATATGGCTCGGGAACAAAAACGAATGATGAAAAACAAGCGACTCATGTGTTCCGAGCCCTTGTTCTGTGTCAGGTGCTGTGCTAACGAGGAGGGCTGCCCAGGTCTGAAGATCAGCTCAGACACCGACTTCTGACATGAAGTTGGAAACGTCACTTTCTCTCTCCTTGTTTCTGGATGTGGCGTCTTGCAGTTTCCTCTTGTAGAATGGCCACAAAAACGGCCCCTACCTCCCGGGCCGTGTGGAGGATCAAATGAATGACACATAAGGCAAGAGATGCTTAATAAAGGCGAGGACTGCCACCTAAGTAACCCTATGAGATACATCTTATTGCTCCCATTTTATGGATGAGGAAACTGAGGCTTAGCTTTTATTACTTGCCCAATATCCCACATCTACGAAGTGGTGATCCTTGGATCTGAACCCAGGGTTGCAGGTGCCAAAACCACATTTTTTGAGTTAACCAGGAAAGAACTAAGGATTTTATTTTTGAGAATACGGATACAGCATCTGAAGGGACAGCGTGAATCCCCATGCTGTGCCCTGCAGTGTGAAGACAAGGGGGAAAGGGACCCGTGTCTCACAAGGAAGAAATCTGACGGTATTTAGCATCTCTGCCTTGTCTCCCTCTTCCTCTCCACTCCCTTTGTCTCTGTGACTCTGAATCATCGTTTCCTTTCAGTTTCCCCAGTTGAAGGTCTTATTGGCACCTAGGTCTTGAGAGAGCCAAAGCCAGACTGGGGGGCCGGAGCCTCCCCTCCCCGTGCGCTCTGGCCCCGGCGGTCCCTCAGCCACTGGACACCCACCCCCATCTCTGAGCCACTCAAGCCAGAAACCTACCAGCCATGCCGACTCCTCTGTTTTTCGTCAGCAGAACATGGCAACTCCACCTTTCTCTTTCACCACAGTATGTGTGACAGACACTGTTTAAGGCGTGCCGCACGCTGATCTGACATGTATACACTGCAGTGGTCATTACAAGGTCCCTGTAGCCTTCAGCGACACCTCTGTCGCCGCACGTAACCGCCATTTCTTTGTGTGTGGGGGGGTAATCAAGATCTAATCTCTCAGGCTGGTGGGTAGGGCCCACGATGATGGAGTGTGACCGCCTCGCCGGGCGTTAGACTTCCACATTTGTTCACTTACCAGGGCAAGTCCATCCCTGTATACAACACCTCTCCTCGTGCTGCACTCGCCCGCCCCTCTGCTTTCACCAGCTCGGCTTTTAGATCCAGCCTTTTAAGTTCCACATATAAGTGAGACGATAGAGTATTTGTCTTTCTCTGACTTTTCTCGCTGAGATAAGTTGACATAATGCCCTCAAGGTCCATCTGTGTTCTTGCAGATGGAAGGATTTCCCTCCTTCTAATGGCTGAGTGTGTGTGTGGGGGGGGGGGGGGGGTGTGTGTCGAGATCCCATCCTCTCACCCATTCATCTGTGCACGGACACTGAGGTTGTTTCCATGGCAACCGCGCCTTCAAGCAGGTGACTGACTGCTCACCTCTCCATCGCTCCTACCCCAACACCTCCCGGCTGGACGGCTGCGAGAGCCTCCTCACCGGCCTTCCCGCCCCTCTACGGTCTACGCTCTGCACAACACCAGAGAGAGCTCTGGAAAACAGCACACGTCTTGTTACTCCCAGTGAGGGAGCCTCTGGCCTCTCTTTACATTTGTGATAAAATCCCAACCCCTTCCCCTTCCAAAGCCACCATCAGCCTGTCCACGCTTGGGCTCACTGACTCTCCATCGGCCGTGGCTTCCTGCGCTCGGGGCCCTCTGCCGGGTCAGGACCCACGCTTCCCGTGACTCTCCCATCAAAGGGTGCCCCGTGCTCGGTAGCTGCCTGTTTTCGTCTTGTCACTGAATCACAGGTTAGAAGTCACAGCCTCTGGAAGGACCTCCCTGACCACCCAGCTCCCTCGGACTGACTCCCTGTTTTTATTCCTGCACGCACCTGTCACCGGCTCTTATCTTCCTGGTGTTTCTCTCAACAAGAATGTAAGTGTGAATGTGAGAGTGTGAGAGGAGACCCTGTCGGTTTTGCTCGCGCTTCCGCGATCTGGCACACAAGGGCTCCGGCGCGTAAGTGCTCGGTAAATATTTACACCCCAGACACCCAAAGAGGCTTCTTCTCTCCCTCGCGTCCCTCCCAGCTCGCTTCTCCTGTCTTACATCCACTCCTCGGAATAAGGATGTAAGACATAAGACGTCTCATGCTTAGTCATTTGTAACCGGACGTAAAATCCTGCAGCTCTTAAAATGGAAAGGAGAATTCGGAAGTGTAACGTGTGGACGGCTTCTCTGAAATGTCTGCCAGCCTCGCAGAAAAGGCTCCTTCTCCCCATGAATACAAATGAAGGAGGGTCGCTCGGCAGCTACCTTCACAGAAGCCACGGCGTCTGTGATCCCCGTCAGATCCTCTCGGCTCGGTCTCAGATGCGCACCCCCAGCTTCACTTCATTAGTTTTAATTATCCCGCACCGCGAGTGAGCGGAGACTTTAGAGCCATTTTAGAAGTGGCATTAGCAGACGTGCAGACTGGATGGCTTTCTCGAAGGTGTCTGGCGGTAACGGTTCTCCCGGAGGAGAGAAACAGACGTAACTTTAGCTTATACATTTGCTGAATTTATACTTACATTTTGGGGAAGATGCAGTTTGATGGGTTTCTTTATTTTACTGGGTTTGGGGGAATATGAATGCTCCCTAGACTGGCTCCAGCTCTGGCTGAACTGTTCCTACCTGGTCCTGTGACATCTCAAGTCCAGCCACACACACACACACACACACACACACACACACACACACACACACAGTCTCTCTCTCATTCTCTCACACACACACACACGCACGCTCTCTCTCTCTCTCTCTCTCTCTCTCTCTCTCACACGCACACACGCAGTCAGCAAAAAGCGCATGCCCAGCCTGGCCGCCCCTTACCAGCACCGGCACCACGATGCAGCACAGCCCCCCTCATCCTCTACCGGCATCTCCGGAAGAGCCGCTGTGCGCCCTCCGCCCACTCAGCTGCCAGCGAGGTCCCACCCCTCCCCTCCTCCCTCCCCAGGCCCTCACTGGCCCCTCCTCAGTGTGGACCAAGCCCCGCCCATGCCCCACAGACCCCAGTGGATCCGGCCCGGGCCTTCCTTGCTGACACCATCTTGTATTACTCTACCTCAGCCACCCTTGCCTCTTGGATATTTCTGGAAGCCACCCATTCCCCTTCTGCCTCAGTGTCTCTGCACAACCCAGAATGCGCTCACAGCGAATACCCACGTGGCTTGCTCCCTCCTTTCATGCAAGCCTTTGCTCAAATGCCACTTCCTCTAAGAAGCCTTCCCTGATCACTCAATCTAAAATATCACCCTCAGAGACTCTTAAATACAGAGAATAAGCTGGCGGTTGCTGGTGGGGTGCTGGGCAGGGGCGCCGGGCTACTCGGGTGAAGGGCATTAAGGAGGGCACTTGCTGGGCAAGCACTGGGGGCTACGTGTAAGTGGTGAGTCACTAAGATCTATTTCTGAAATCAGTATTACACTATATGTTAATGAACTTGGATTTAAATAAAATATAAAATATCACCCTCAGCCTCCTTTATCCCTTTGCCTTGGTCTTGGTTCTGTAACACCATCAGCTTATGACATTATATTATCTACTTATTTGTCACGTCCCTACATTACACATAAGAATGTGGCAGCAGGAGGACAGAAGCCAGGAAAGGAAAACCTGCCTTTAACACCTACAGACAGACAGAGGCTGTCTCTCTGCAGAAAATTCCACTAAGTGGAGAGAAAATGCTGGAAGACAAACCACCCAAAAGAATGTTGTGAAAAATATGCATAGAGAGATGATAAATGATAGACAGACAGACAGATGGTTGGAAGACACATAGATGATAGATACATACACACATACATACATAGATGACAGACAGATGGTAGATGGAAAGATAGATAGATAATAGACAGATAGTAGATGACAAATAGAAGTAGAGATAGATGGTAGAGAGACAGATGGCAGATAGATGGTAGATAGACAGAAACAATGATAGTAACATCAATAACACCAGACGGCCTGCTAAATAAATTGCATCCATTATCTCAAGTCTTTATTGGGGCACCTGGGTGGCTCAGTCGGTTAAGCTTCCGACTTCAGCTCAGGTCAGATCTCACGTTCGTGGGTTCGAGCCCCGCATCAGGCTGACAGCTAGCTCAGGGCCTGGAGCCTGCTTCCGGTTCTGTGTCTCCTTCTCTCTCTGCCCCTCCCCCTCTCATGCTCTGTCTCTCTCTGTATCAAAAATAAATAAAACACTAAAAAATTTTAAAAAATTAAAAAAAAGATTTGTCAAGTCTTTATTACAGTAATTCAAGGTATGGATTTTATCCCCATTTTAAATATGAGGAAACTGAGGCTCAGAAAGATGAAGACACTTTCCAAGGTGACCCTCTGGGTCATGGCGGAACCTGGAGCTAACCTGGCTTCACCACAAGGACCATCCTGCAGGCGCAGGCGTGATCAACCTGACTCCATTAGCTTCCCCATGTCTCCTGTGGAGAGTCTGTCCTTCCAAAGCAGAGAAATCTGGGAGGAAAATTAAAAACGCTTTGTGAAGCCCTTTCAGCCATCGCTGACTGCTGCATGCTGCCTAAGTAGGATTTTGTCTGTTTGCAAGTGCCAATCCCCTCCAGAACCTCTTCTTTTTAGGAAAGGGGAATGCATACCTGAGAATGGAAATGTGTCGATCATTGTCATGCTCCTACGATCACACTAATTATGGGTCTTTAGCATTTTGGATCTTCCTGGTACTGGATGCAAAAAAGCTGAGAAACTTCTAGAAGTCGCCATGCACCTTGTTGAGCAGGAAGCTTTAGACTGTGCAAATGAGCTGATCAATCCATCAATCAAGAGGCTTCTAAGGGTGTGATGAGTGGGGTTTTGAGGCACTCCAGCGGAATTTATTTCATATATATTTAAACGTGCCTACGACATGCTGCATACTGAGGATGCAGAAGTAATACCACCACGCCTGTGTTCTCACGGAGGTCAGACAGGATCCCCTCTAGTAGACCCCCGGGTGCCACAGCACTCACCGAAAGGATGAGGGGCAGCCCTCCCTCAGCTAACCCAGTGCAGGCTGGATCCACGAGCGGCCTCACTGGTGGGCCAGCTGGAGCGGAGAGCTGAGTCCAGTCCACGGGCCCAGCCGCCAGGACTATCACACTCCACACACTGGAAACCCTCGCTAAGCTGCAGCGTCTCTGCACATGAAATTGGGAGGGGGTGGCCGCCCGGCACTGTTGTGGAGAAGACTGAATGATGATGCAGAGGGCCATGCGCAGGGCCCGGCCCTTTGTGGGCACTCAACACGTGGCGACTGCCTAAAGCAGATATAGAAGGAAAGAAAGGAGGAAAGAGGAAGGGAGGGAGGGAGGGAGAATTTCTCTGTCAAGATCTAGGCAGAAACAAGGACTGACTTCAGACATGATCTGACATGCCTGCTGCCTAACACTGGGTAGGAGAGAAGACAAGAGCCAACTTCAGCAAGTCGCTTAGCCGGGAACAGAAGGCACTTCCACGGTGGACCTTAGACTCGTCCGACATCCCCCCATCAATTATCCCAATGCCTGCATCTCTCTCTTTCCCACGCTTGCTCATCTAGACCCTTCGGGGATGATAGCAAAACATCACAACCCCTGTACAACTAAGATGCTGTCCACAGACACCGCAATGTGAGCTTGTGTTTGGCAAAGGTCACAAGAAACTTTACAGGGTCCAACTCCTCAATCCAGAAATTCACCTTCTAGGGAATAGAAGGAAATATTCTGAAGCACAGCCGTGCGTGCAATGTTATTTACGACACAGAGAACGGGAAACAGCCCAGCTGTCCAGTGACGTGGCGCTGGTTAGACAAATGAGGCCACGTTAATTTGACGAACGGTCATGCAGTCATTAGATTTCTCTTTATGAGCAGTTTTAATTTCATGGAGAAATGCTTACTCAGCAATGACAAGCAAAATAGTGAAGATGCAAAATTGTATTACTTTTGTCCTCAACTATGTAGAGGGGAAAAACGAAAATATACTGGAGGAAATTACTGGAGTGGCCAACAATGAGTTGTGTTTAAGAATGATTTTTTCCCATGGGGCACCTGGGTGGCTCAGTCGGTTGGAGTATCCAACTCGTGATTTAGGCTCAGGTCATGATCTCATGGTTCATGAGATCGAGTCCCCCTTACCCCCTACATCAGGGCTACTGACAGCACAGAGCCTGCTTGGGATTCTCTCTCTCTCTCTGTCTCTCTCTGTCTCTCTCTCTCTCTCTCTCTCTCTCTCTTTCTCTCTCTCTCTCTCTCTCTCTCTGCCCCTCCCCTGCCTGCTCTCTCAAAATAAATAAATACATTTTTTAAATGAATGATTTTTTTCCACTTTGCAATATTTTTCATATTTTCCAGTTTATACTGTAACCTGAAGACTTCCCCACTCCCAACTCATTCTATTTCCAGTAAATAAAATTCTTCCCACTGAGTTGGAGCCTGGGATCCTGGCCTTCTTCAAACTAAGACAACAAGGTATGTGCTTGGGAAGTCAGAGAATACAGACTTGTGTCAGGCTGGGATCAACCGGAGGGGAAAGCTTTGTCTACGAGTTGTTTCCCAGAGCTGGGCAGGAGAGGCCCTCCCCTTCTCTTCTAACACAGCATTTGAAGGCTCTCAGACTTCCGCCCAAGCCAGGGGGAAACTGGGTGCAACTTAAGCACCGACGTTTTGGCCACAAGGTTGAGAGAAAGAAGTGGGGGAAAGATCAGAAAATATAAGAAACCAGGGGCAACGTCAAGGAGGGAAAGAAGGGGGAAGAAGACCACAGAAGAAAATGAGTCTGAAACCCATACCTGTGAGGGTCAAACAGATAAGCAGGCTGTGTGGAAGGACAAGGGGCCGGCGGGGACTGTGGCCAGCCCTCATCCGTGCCCTAGTGAATGGGAGCGGTTGGCTCAGTTCCAGAGAAATGTTATCACCTAAGAATACAAACCCAGGTTTTGCCACGGTTTCCCCCATTTTCAATTCAGAAATCTGTATTTTTGTATAAAAACTTCACATTTTTAAGCCCTGGAAAATTATTAAACATGTAAATCCTGTTTATAAAAATATAATAAAAATACTACAAGTAGGGTGGAGTGTTTTTCGTTGGTGGACACACTGGCACTGTTGTTTTTCCCTATTTTTTAAGAAAAGAGAAACATGGATAATTTTAAAGCTCTCTAAGAAGACCAAGTAAAATATGGACAAGCATCTTCTGATTTCGACCACACTACAAGTACAAGAATTCTTGTTTTACCTTGCAACGTGGCCTTAGTATGACCTGATATGCTATTAAAAAGGAAACACTTATAAAATAAGAAAAACTTATTTTCTATATCCGGTATGGCTTTCCCAGGAGTGGACACCACTAGCCCATCCTTCCAGATTTTCAGGGGATCGAAGACAGTGAACATCCTTTCACAATCAGAGAAGAATAAAAGACTAGAATGATTGGTCATGGCATGAAACTTGGCACGGTCCTCTCTCCCCGCCAGGAGAATGGGACATCTCCTCCATCTTCCCCAAGCTCAGCTCTCCGAGTGAGCATCACTATTGTGTTTCTAAGACACATCCAGATTAATTCGTTTGACAAATGAAAAGAGATGAGAGCCATGGCAGGTCACAGAGACGGTTCTGTTGTCGCCGTCTTTACCCGTCACTCCTGCTCCTTCTGAGACAACGCCAGGTTAATCCGTGGGTGCCTCTGATTCAGATGGGAAAGATGAGAACAAATCACCCTTTTGCCAAAGAGTTCAGGCAGACAGATTGTGGTGGGTGTGCCGGGCCAGAAGTGATCGGAGTCTTACAAAGGTAACACAGGAGCGTCACAATTCATCCAGGTGACGGCCTCTTTCCAACCCTTGGAAACTAGACAGAAATAAAAACTGAGCCATCCTACAACCTGGCTACTGAGATCCAGGTGTCCATGGCTACGCTAACGCACCTTCCATTGACCCGTGTCCCCAGGGTCCTCCTAGCCCAACGTGCTGGCTGAGAGATTCTGCTAATGAGCATAGAATTGATGCTAACCATTAACAGTAATGATAGCCATTAACTGTGAAGGTAATGATAACTAACACCCATCCGAAGCTCACTCTGTGCCTCATGGTAGACCTGCATTTTTTATTCAATATTTGCAAATCTTGAAACGGCTATTAGCATCCCATCTTGCAGGTGAAGAATTCAAGACTGGAAGGGTTATGTGACTCTCTCACCAGGTGGGCTTTAAATAGGAATTCGGATCCTGTTATCCAGCTCACCTCACAGACTGTCCTGGCAATGGAGACACGGATGTGACGGTGTTTGATAAATCTCAGATGTTTTCCACACATTTTCCATATTTCCTAGAAGACTGCCCGTCAATTTGACACTTAAGAGAAAAAGAAGTTCTAAAATAAAACTTCCAAAGAGACTCTGGACTGTGGTAGAAAGAGGAAAGTTCTAGCATCAGACAAGCCGGGAATTACATCCAGTGCTCAGTCACTTCCTTGCTGTGAGATCCCAAGCCAATCCTGGAAACTCTCTGGCCTTTGGCCTTCCCCAGGGCGAGGGAGGGACAGGCTAAGGATGACAGGGGACAGTCTAAGAAAAGCACCTGGCTCAGCATCTGACCCAAGTGCAGAGATGCCCTTTTTCTGGACGGCAGACCCGCAGAGCCGTCCCCGCAGCGACCCCGCAGACGGAGAGCCCAAAGTCATTCCCTGCCGTCGCGATGACCCCTGGGAAAAGTGCCAGCCTCATGCCTTTTTCCACTCTCCCTCCAAGGAAGCAAAGTCCTCACAATCTTCCTACCCAAACTGTGCTCTGTGTAAGGCAGCGTGGACATCCCCTGGCGCCAGGGAGCAGCAAGGCTAACGGGAGGGAGTGACAGAGGGAGGCCCCCGCACAGGACGGGAAGAGAAGTCCTTTCTGGGGCATTTGTGACAGGATCCAGTGGCAGGGCAGAGCCCGCCTTTTAAAGAGGAGGAGGGTGTCGCAGACCGAACAGAATGTGCAAAGGCCCATGTCAGGGACAGAGTCAAATGTTCAAGGAACAGAAATAAATAAACAAACTAATTAACTTAAAAAATAAAACATGCTGTCTGGATTCATAAGGAGTGAGAGCAAGGTTAAAGGTAAGCAAGGGCAAGATGAAGGTTGTTTCTCCACAGGGGGGGATTTCCAAACCTACCAGGGTGGTCTCTGTCTCTCTCTCTCTCTCTCTCTCTCTCTCTCTCTCTCTCTCACACACACACACACACACACACACACACACACACTTTATACACTTTGATTGCACTTTATCATTTGTCCTGGCATTCAGTGCAATACAACCAAAGAAGTATCCGAACAACTGTCTCTCTAACATCCGGCCACCTTGGCTACCTGGCCAGCGGATACGCTCCCCTAGGGCAGACCCTCCCCGGGTTGTTCACCAGTATATGCTTAGCTCCCAGCAAAAGTATAAACTAGGGTAGATGCTCTATAACATTGGGGGGGTGGGGAGAAAAAGGAGACTCCCAGTTTACAATATGCTTCATCAAATGGTAGGAATCAAATTATTTTAAGATTCCTACCTTAAGATTCATTTTGAATTATTCTTTTATTGTTGTTATTTAGAGGAATTGGGCCCCACTCCCACAAAAAAAGGAGGAGGATTTCTTTAACAGGAGCCGTATGCAGCTATAATTTTTCTTACATTGTTATGACAGGGAAAATAACTCAGAAATCTGTGATAATTTCAAGGAAAGCGTAGAAGGCTTTTCAAAGTACTCTAGGTAAAAGCATGCGAGTGTCCCAGATGATTTGTGGCATATTTTTTTAAGGGTTTATTTATTTATTTTTGAGGCAGGAAGGAGAGAGAATCCCTAGCAGACTCCAGCTGTCAGTGCAGAGCCCGACATGGGACTCGAATTCACAAACCATGAGACGGTGACCTGAGCCGAAGTCAAGAGTTGGACCCAGGGGCACGTGGGTGGCTAAGTCGGTTAAGCATCCGACTTCAGCTCAGGTCATGATCCCAGAGTCCGTGGGTTGGAGCTCCGCGTTGGGCGCTGAGCTGACAGCTCAGAGCCTGGAGCCTGTCTTCAGATTCTGTGTCTCCCTCTCTCTCTGCCCCTCCCCGCTTCATGCTCTGTCTCTCTCTCAAGAATAAACATTAAAAAAAGAGAGAGAGAGAGACGCTTTACTGATTGAGCCACCCAGGCACCTCAAATTTGTGGCATATTTTAAATCACCTTTTTAAAAGTATAACTTTCATATAAAAACATGCACACATTTTGCGTGTACAGTTTTCTTCTTTCCAGCGTAATTAACACATAGTGGTATGTTAGTTTCAGATGTACAATAGAGCAGTTCAGCAATTCTACACATAACTGTGCTCATCATGATAAGTGTTCCGTAAGTGTACAGTCTGACAGTTTGGACAAACACAAACACTTGTGCCACGTAAGGGCAAATACAAATTAAAGACAAGATGCTTAATTCTCTGTGTTAGAAATAAAAGAAGTGACATCTCCCCAGTCCCTTTTCTTAGAGTGTAAATTTATTTTGGAAAGCTCTTGGTTCGAGTTCTTTCTCTGACTCTGAAACATGCATAAATCTTTGGACTAAGTCAGTCTCTTGCCAGCTTGGGAAGCGGTGATGTCTCTCTCACAAACACGGGAACCACCTCTCTGAAATAGACATCGTCAAGGAAGACGGTGCCTCGAGCTCCCCATTTCTGTCTTTTTTAGCTCCCCGTTTCTTGTGGGAGGCTAGGAGCCTGCCTCCAAGTTGCACAACTCCCTTCTGTCATAAGCGCTCAAAATAAGAAGCGCATTCTTCCTTTGGATAAAGCCAGTTAGCACACACAGATGGCCACCTCAATCAGCAGATGAATCTAGGATGGACGGTGTGGGACAAATGGTGTTCTCAGGTCCACTTACTTGAGCAGAGTTCTCATTTATCTTGAGAACACCTACATCATGGACGTATCTGGATGGCTACAGAACAGGAGGAGATTTTGTTTGCGATCTCTTAGCGGAACACCTGTGGTGCGTTCGTACTCTGGTTTATGGGCTATCGCATCATGAAACTGTGTTCCTTCTCTTCTGTCTTTGTGGAGAAGTGTTCCGGTTTGGCATGAGATTCTGATTTAAATTCTGTTTCCCCATCAGTTACCATCGCTCCAATCAAGACAGGCGACATTTTCGGCACCTCGGAAAGTCGCCATGTGCCCCCTTGCAATGCATCCCCAACCCTCCACCTCCAGCAACCAGTGAGGTTGTTTCCACCACTACAGACTGGTCTGATCCACCCTAGAACTTGCTATAACTGGAATCACACAGTATTTACTTCTCAGTGTGACACTTCTGGCCAGCATCCTGTGGAGAGCCAGCCATGTCACTGTATCTAGTTTTTTCCTTTTCACTGTAGAGGGCTGCTCCAGAATTTGTTTCTGCACCCAGCTGTTGATGGGTATTTGCAGTCTTGACTATTATACATAAAGCTGCTATGCATGTTCATGTACAAATTTGTGGGCTTCCATTTTCATCTCTCCTGTGTAAACGGCTAAGGATGAAACTGCTGAGTCTTATGACAATGTATGCTTAACCATTAAACTAACTGACAAGTCTTTTCCTGAAGTGTCGGGACCCACTATACATTCCCATCAGAGGCATAAGATTTGGTTCCTGCTGTTTGACACCCTCACCAACACTTAGTGTGGTCAGTATTTTTTTTAATCTTGATTTATTTTTAGAGAGAGAGAGACAGAGTGCAAGCAGGGAAGGAACAGAGAGAGAGACAGACAGACAGAATCCAAAGCGGGCTCCAGGCTTTGAGCTGTCAGCACAGAGCCCAACACAGGGCTTGAACCCATGAAGCATGAGATCATGACGTGAGCCAAAGTTGGATGCTCAACCAACTGACCACCCAGGTGCCCCAGGGTGGTATTTTTAATGTTTGACATTCCAATAGGTCAGCATCTTGTGGTTCTAATTTGCTTATTTCCAACAATGAAGACAGTTGGGCACCTCTTCATGTGTTTATTGACTACTTATATACATTCCTTACTGAAATGTCTCTTCGAATCGTTTGCCCATTTTTTAATTGAGTTTTTGACCTCTTCTTGGTTTGTAAGGATTCTTTTTATATTCTGGACACAAATCCTTTATCATATATATGCTCTGCCAATATTTTCTCCTCTTTTTAAGAGTCAGTATTCTTTGTGTTTAGTCTTAAGAAATATTTGCCTACCACAAGGTCATGACATTTTTCCCCCTGTTTTCCTCTTAAAGTTTTATATTTTTAGCTTTTACATTCAGGTCTATTAGTACATTTTAAATGAAATTTTGTGTACAGTGTGAGGCATAGCTTGATGTTCAAAATATCCTGCTTTTCCACTTCTTAAAAAAAAATCCCCCCTCTCCCAGTGAATTATGTGGGTGCCTTGTCTAAAATTGCTTATATACATGCGGGTTATTTTTGGACTCTATCTGTACACCAATACTGCGCCGACTTGATTACTGTCATTTTATAATAAGTCTTGAAATCAAGTCGTATAATTCCTCCAATTTTGCCCTTCTTTTTCCAAAATTGTTTTGGCTATTCTCGGTCTTTTGCACTCGAAAAAGCCTACTTGGGTTCTGATTAAGATTATGTTGAATCTATAGATAAGTTTGGGGAGAACAAACATGATGATTTTATTAGGTATATATTGCTGTGCAACAAATTATCCCAAATTTAAAACAACGATATTCGTAATCCAGCACTTGCTGTGGGTCAGTAATCTGGCCGTGACCTAACGGGGTCCTCCAGCCCCGGGTCTCCTACAAGGATGCGGCCGCCTCTGTGTTTGACTAGATCCATTCCCACTCAGTAGTTATTGGCCTGATTCTAGTCCTTACTGGCTGTCGGCTGGAGGCCACCCTCAGTGCCTTGCCATGTAGGTCTTTCCCACAACATGGTGGGCGACTTCATCAAAATAAGCAAGAAAGGGGCACCTGACTGGCTCAGTTTGCTGAGCATCCAAATTTTCACTTCAGCTCAGGTCATGACCTCGAGGTTCATGGGTTTGAGCTCCACGTCAGGCTCTGTGCTGACAGTGCAGAGCCTGCTTGGGATTCTCTCTATCTCTCTGTCCCTCTCCCCTCACCTCTCAAAATAAATTTTAAAAAACTTAAAAAAAAAAAAAAAAAGCAAAAGAGAAGGGGTGAGTTAGAAGGAAATAGAACGCATAGTCTTCCATAACCTTATCTCATAAATATCTGTGGGGAGCTGCCAGAAGACAAGACACGTGCCTTGACCTGCAAGATCAGCCACCCGCACAGCTGAGCTGCATTATCACTCCCAGCACAGCAAGAGCTGCATTATCACCTTCAGCTGAGGCCTTCTTGTTTACCTCCCAAGCCTGCCTTGTCAGCCTCTCGGGCAGCGTGCTGACGCTGCAGTCCCCACCCGTGTTTCTTAGCAACTAACTCGCATCAACTGCCCGCCTTCTACCCTTTATAAGACATGCGTGGTCTCTCAATAAAGAGCAGAGCGGCTTGACCAGAAACCTTGTCTTGCCTCCACTCTCTGTGCTCCCTGCCCTGCCCTGCCCAATTCTCTCTCCCTCTCTCAGGAACCCGCAAGGATCGACCGCCCCGCCAGCTGGGGAGGACATGACAAATATCATCTTCCCACCTTTGCTGTATATATTAGAAATAACTAAGTCCAGCTCATACTAAAGAAAGAGGCTTACACAGGACATGCTTAGTGAGAGGTGGGGGTCCCTGAAAGCCATATTGAAAGTCAACCACCATAATAATATTGAACATCCCAATCCAAGGACATGATCTCTCTCCTCTTTCTCCTCCTTCTATTTCTCTAAACAATACTTATTAGTTTTATCACTGAATTTTTGCATATCTTCCACTGAATTTATTCCTAAATATTTTATTGTTGGTGTTACTGAAACTAGTATTTTTTATTATAAAATAATAATTATCCACTTAACCAAAGTGATGATAAAAGATATCAAAGACAAATACATAAGATCACATAGCTGTGAGCAAAACTTAGTTTTTTTAAAAATATTAAGACTCTTAAGTTTTTATTTCCATTCCGATTAGTTAACATACAATGTTATGCTAAATTGAAACTAATATTCTAAGGGTCCTTGGTGGCTCAGTTAGTTGAGCATCCAACTCTTGATTTCGGCTCAGGTCACGATCTCACAGTCTGTGAGCGTCAGCCCTGTGCTATCAGCACGGAGCCTGCTTAGGATTCTCTCTCTCCCTCTGCCTCTCCCCTGCTCATGCTCATGCTCTCTCTCCTTCTGCCTCTCCCCTGCTCATGCTCTCTCTCTCTCTCTTTCAAAATAAATACAATTAAAAAAATAATAAATTAGTATTTTAAATTTCATTTTATAATTCCTTATTATTAGAAAATAGAAATATAAATGGTTTTGCGTATTGACCTTGAATTCTGTGACCTCACTAAACTCACTTATTAATTCCAGAACTTTTCTGCAGGATTTTCTACCTTAATGATAATGTCATCTGAAAGGGAAAAAAAAAAAAGTTTTACTTATCCTTTTCAAATTTCTATACCCTTCATTTTTGTTTCTGATGCCTGATTGCACTAATTCCTCCATCCAGTAAAATATTTAATAGAAGTAGTAGGACACTCTTTTCTTTCTTCCTAATATTGGGGGCGGGGGGGGGGGGAAGCATTTACTATTTCACCATCAAATCCTACATTAACTGCACCTCGTTCACAGATGTCCTTTAGCAAACAGATGATGTACCTACCCTGTGTTCCCAGTTTCCTGACAGACTTTCATCACAAATGGGCTTCCAATCTGTTATCAAATCCATCTAGCAAATTTTTAATTTTAATGACTGTATTTTAAATTCAGAATTTCTATTTTACCCTTTTATATGGTTTCCACTTGCCTTTTGATATCCGTATCTGTCCGCTAACGGAAACTGTATTTCCCCTCGAGACCTTAAGTCAGTGCTTCACATGCTCTGTCACCATATCCATCATGTAGGCAGTCTCGGCGCGGGTTTGTACTGACTACATTTTGTCTCGATGACAGTTCACGTTCTCCTGTTTCTTTGCATATCTAGTAATTTCACTGTGTATACTGGACATCAACGAAGAAACGTCTAGAGGCTCTAAATTCTTTCTCTTCCGCTGAGGACTGCTGGTTTTTGTTCTATAAGGACGAAGAACTGCTGACTATCGCCGTAAGCACACACAGTCCTGGTTCTGTGTTCCACTGGCACGGACCTCTGGAAGCCCAAGCTGTTTCTCAAGCCTCTAACTTAGAAGGACACAACTTTCCAGTGTGGAGATGCCTGCAGGTCTCGGGCAGGCTGGGCTTCAGTGTGGTCGGCTCTGGTCTAAACAGATCTTACGCCGGGGGTATATTCCTTATTCCTGAAGAACAGGCTTTATGGTTCGTTAGCTGGGTGGCCAAGATGTCACCAAGGTCTCTCCCTCTGGACAGGCCGGAGCTCCAGCATCTCCAAGGACTCCTTGACGCTCAGTACTCTGTTCTCTGTGCCCAGGGCACGACTCCTGGTACACCGCGCACGGCTCTGCCCTGCACGTATGCAGCTCAGCCCTTCGGAGGATGGCCCTAAGAATCCCTGCACAGATGTCCGAGTGTCCCCTGTGCAGCAGCCTCCCCTCCCATGGTCTGTCCTATATGCAGCTGCTCCCGCAGCTCCAAACTCTGTCTCCTCATCAGCTCAACAGCACGTCGAGGCCCGGCAGGAGCCAGCCCTGCCCCGCAGCCCGCCCCACACCAAACAGGACCGCTGCTTCCCGAGTTCCTCCCTGCACGCAGGCACCGTGGTTGCAGGATGCTGACTCTCCAAGGACTGAAAGCAGGCGCTTCCTCGTTTGCTGTGCAGAAGCGAGAGCGAATCTGGAGCCGGCTCCTCTCTTAGGGCTGCACGTGCAATGACTGGTGACAGTGGGTGGGGGCGAGGCGGTCTTCTCAAAGAAACCGCTCCCTGACTTTCCAAGTTACTTTTCTAGCATTTTTATTTGAGAGGCAGAGTGCAAGCAGGAGAGAGAGGCAGACCCAGAATCCAAAGCAGGCTCCAGGATCTGAGCTGTCAGCACACAGCCCGACACGGGGCTTGAACCCATGCACCATGAGATCATGACCTCAGCTGAAGTCAGATGCTTAACTGACTGAGCCCCCCAGGGGCCCCCTGACCAAGTTACTGTGAGGCCTGGCGCTGTGGGCTGGCAGCCTCGCCGTGTGTTTCCTGGGACCTGGCAACTCAGGACCTATCTGAGGATCAGGGCGGGGTCAACCTGCTGGGAGATAAGGCGTCCTCTGAGAAACCACTCCCGCTGAGTGAAGACGGTGACTAAGGGCCAAGGTCCAGGGTGGGTGAGGGGGATGAGTCTCCATCATGCAAATCTCCTTCCCGCCCAGCAGTGTGGGACAGACGCTGGCATCCTGACAAGACGGAATACAATCAGAGCGAACAGCCCAAAACACCATTTTCTGACATTTTTGCAAAATGTTGGTATTGGCCAGAATAATAGTGTTTGCTGGGGCGCCTGGGTGGCCCAGTCTAGTTAAGCGTCTGACTCTTGGTCTCAGCTCAGATCAGGATCCCAGGGATGTGGAACCGAGCCCCGCCTCAGGCTCTGAGCTGAGTGTGGGGTCTAAGATTCTCTCTCTCTGCCCCTCACCCTCACTCACCCTGTTTCTCTCTCCCTCTCTAAGAGATAGATAGATAGGTAGGTAGATAGAAATTTGTTTAGCGCCTACTCTATCCCAAACATAGTTTAAAGGACTTTCTCTGCATTAACTCATGTCATTGACACCATAACTAATGACAAAGGTTCTGCTGCTCTCCCAGCTTTGCGGACGAACTTGCCCCAGGTGCTAGGAGGTCGGTCCTGCCCGTGGGGAGTCCACGTCAACAGCAAGAACAGAATCTGCGTGCCTCTGAGCCATCCTGGGTCCACACTCTCACTACAGCGGATTCGGGAGATTTCAAACTTACCGTTCTTTCGTCCCTTTTAACGACCTAGTAACGCAAGTTAGTTTACAAATGACGGAGCTCAGTGAGGTCCACAAAGATAATGCTCCCAGTTCCTTCCCCTCAGGAGGAAAAGCTATGAGCTTCGAACTTGGGTTTTTCTGATCCCAGTGCAGGGCTCTTTTCCCTGACCTTCCCCCAGAGCCCAGCAGCCCCGGGGCACTGGGCAGGAGGAGAAATGCTGCATTTTCCTCCCAGCCTCGGGCAGTGACAGCATCAACCGCAGAACTACTGCGGCAGCAGCACAGAGGAGGGGGAGAAGAGGGGTGCGGCCTGAGGGGGCGTGGAAGGACGGACAGGGAAGTCTCGGAGTCAGGGAGACGGTTCGTGGGGCCAAGATCTACTTTTAGGGCCATACCGGAGTGGTCCGGAGGGAGAAAGCACTGCCCATTTTATCTCACAAACTGCTTTAGAACGCGGACACGTTAGCGTTGGCAACTGTGGTTTCCCCGCGGCCTGAGCCGCTCCATTCCTGTAACAGAAATGGCAGGTGCACTGGCGGACTCCTGGTTTCAGATCAGCTCACGATGTCTCGGCTGGTGAGATCGAGCCCTGCAACGGGCTCTGCATCGACAGCCTGCTTGAGATTCTCTCTTCCCCTCTCTCTCTGCCTTTTCCCACTCTCTCTCTCTCTCTCTCTCTCTCTCCCTCCCTCTCAAAAATAAACTTAAAAACAAACGAACCTCCATTTCCTCGCCTATAAAACGGAAGTCATAACAGTTCCCACCAACATGGCATCTGTCCAATGTCCCAGCAGCTTCAGATGCTCAGAGAAGATCTCTTTAAGCAATTAAACACCCAAGTAAGACGCAAAGGGTGAGACCAGGTCGGACGCACAAACCACGCAGAATACCCCACGCGGGAGGGGAAGTATAAGTGCAGAGACCCTTGGGCAGGAAGGAGCTGGGCGGTCAAGAATCAGGAAGGACTCGGGTGCTGAACCACGGAGAGCGGGAGGGAGGAGAAAATTAGTTCGGGGCAGGGTCGGATGACACAGGACTTTTTAGGGCATGGTTAGGAACTTGGATTTGATTCCAAGTATAACAGAGAGCTTTCAGAGGGTTTGAAGGGAGGGGAGGACATGACGTGACTGCTCCCAGGGTGGCCTTGCGGGGCGCTGGCTGGGCAATGCTTGCCGAAGGAACTGCACGGCAGCTGCACATGGAAATGCACGTAGGAGGAACTCGGTGTTATCCATCCGGGGTCCTCCAGTGCACAGGCGACTGCTCAAAGGGCTGGCTTCCCTGAAGCCAGAGGAAAGTTCCAGCAGGCCGATGGCACCAGCCCCGCCATGCACCCCACCCCACCCCCAGGCCTGGGACTGCTGACTCGGGTGCAGAGCAATCAGATCCCCATGAGTGTATTAAGGCTCCCTGCCTCTGCTGACGGGGTTATGAAGGTCAGGGATGAGAAAGCATCCTTCACCTGGCCTTGAACATGACATGCTGCTGGGCTGTGCCTGGGTTCCTGCCCTCCAGAGAAGGGGGCCGACTTCCCCGTCTGTGCTCACTGGGTGGCTTTTTCAGAGACGAGCTCTGTTCTGCCCTGTCCAGTAGCTACACGGAGGGCGCAGAGGCAGACTGCCTGCTTCCTGAGTCCTCGAATCCTCAAGGGCCCTCATCTAATTATAAAGCCAGAAGGAAGCTATCCGTTGAGTGCCTTCCATGCTCCAGGCATAACACAAGGCAGTTACATTGCCTCTTTCAAACCCTCGTCCATCCTTCCAAGGCGGCATTTTTTTCTCTCTGTTTCACAGAGATTCAGAGAGGCTAAGTCCGTTGCCTAAGGTCACACAGCTTCTAAGTGGCGGAACTAGCATTCGAGCCTGGGGTTTTTAACACCAGAGCTCACGCCATGCTGCCTCCCGTCTTCTCCCCCGTCCCACAGATGAGGACAGTCAAGGCAAGAATGGAAGCAACTGTTCTATACCAGACGCCTCGGTGTGCTGTTGAGAAGTCCGTCACAGAAGGCAGAACCGAGCATCACACTATACCCTGCGCTCCTCAGAGGACAGGACAAGGGGACCTTGAAGCCTCCTGCTGGCCTCCTTCAGGGACTCTGTTTCTGGGATGGTGTCTGAAGACAACCTACAAAGCAGTTTGTCTAAACTGAAAACATCACCAAATCGACAAATAGTTACCGACCCCTTAATGTGCCAGAATTTACAACCTGGGAAAGATTCATATACTATTGCTCCTGAGTCCACCTTTGGCCAAGGTGGGCTAACATAGATCAGATACACCCTTGCGGCAGAAGTAACCATTAAATCCACATACAGTACAAGAAACAATGGTTTTAAAGACCGTGGACGGCAGACAATCCAGTCCGAGGATCCCTATGGGGCCAGAGACAAGCCCTAGGGTTCTTCCCGCTTCTAGAGACTTCCAAGGATGTGGCTGGGGTTGGGGGGCGGGGGGAGACTTTCAGGGACTCTCTCAGTCAAAAAATGGAGCTGTGAGTTCACAATTTCAAGAGAGCCAGAGTTTGCAGGATAGACTAGAGAACAGAGATCTCTCCATGCGAGATGCAGAGGGTCCCTTGGGCACCTGGGTGGGAGGGAGCGACCTCCGGCTGAGGAAGGGATGACCTGAAAACAAGTAGAGAAAACAGTGCCTGGCACTCACACAGGGCCAGACACGGTGCCTGTTCCTACCAAGCAGGCTGGAAAACCTCATGATTCGTGGGGCACTGGGTGGAATCCTTCAGAAGGGTCCTGCCTCGGTATTGGTGACGCTGTAAATCTTGAATGTAAGAGACAAAGATAAGGCCCATAGACACGAGAGCATCATAAACAGTTCCCCTTCTGCTTGCCCCAGAGATTATTATAATTGGAAAGAAACTGGGAAAACCTGTAAAGTTACTGCACGTAGAATCTTAGTGAACATCCATCCCCCTTTCGAGCCAGATTTGCCCTAGAACAAATGGGGCCTTCTGAGAAGCAAATAAGCAGCTTCTGAAGGTGGATGGCACACACAGTTACCAGGGGGCATCTGGAAGGACTTCCCCAGGGCTTCACAAAGAGCCATGGCTATAGAGCAAATCACAGGACAGGCTCCACGTAATGTTTTAAAGAGTGGCCTGCTCCGTTTCCCTCCCGCACCCCTGCACAGGGATAAAGGTCCCCAGTGTTCTTAATATCTGGAACTCCAAACAGAACATAATATTATACATACTAACTCATCAGTATCAGAAAGACATTTCTAATTTGATCCAACACCCCCTGGGCACCAAAGAATTGTCTCTGTGCTGGAGATTATTAAAAGGGAACAGGGACGCCTGGGTGGCTCAGTTGCTTAAGCATCTGACTTCAGGTCAGGTTATGATCTCATGGTTTGTGAGTTCGAGTCCCATGTCAGGCTCTGTGCTGACAGCTCAGAGCCTGGAGCCTGATTTGTATTCTGTGTCTCCCTCTCCCTCTGTCCCTCCCCTGCTCACACTCTGTATCTTTCTCTCCTTCAAAAATAAACATTAAAAAAAGGAAATAAAGATTTTAATTATTAATAGTTATACTAAAATAACCCGTTATTAACACTTCCAGGCAATGTCCACCTGCATATCCTGCTCTTCTTTACCACCGCTGCAGCTGTAACTCTCAGCCTGCCACGGTCACCATCGTCATTGTCCTCGCCAGCATCGTCGTCACCATCACCACCATCACCACTATCATCATCACCACTGTCATCACTGTTGTCATTGTCACCATCACTGTCATCACCATCATCACTATCCTTATCATCATCGTCATCATTATCATCATCACCACTGTCATCATCATCATCACCATCATGTCATTGTCATTATCACTATCATCATCACCATGATCACCATCATCATCTTTGTCATCACCATCATCACCATTGTCACCATCATTGTCATCATTATCATCACCATCACCACTAACATTGCTGTCACCATCATTGTCGTTGTCATTGTCACCATCACTGTCATCACCACCATTCTCATTATCACTGTCATGACCATCACCATTATCATCACTGTTGTTGTCACAGTCACCATTATCATTGTCACTATTGTCATCACTGTCACCATCACCATATCATCCTTGTCATTATCATCGTCACCACCATCGTTGTCATCAGCATCACCATCATCACCATCACCATTATCATTGTCATCATCATCACTGTCACCATCATCATTGTCTTACCTGTCATCATCGCTACCACTTTCTGAGCACTAATGACAAGGCAGACTAGGAATAAGGATGTGTTAAGTGTCCTCTTGTGCCTTGTTTCAAATTCCTAACACATTCTGAATGGGTACTTTTATCCCCTCATTACAGGTAAAGAAACTGAGACTTAAAAAAACGAGGTAACTTGCCTAAGTTCACCTGGTAAAAAGCAGAATTCAAAACTATAGTTTACGACATCACAGAAAACCCACACTTCACAATGCAAAGCCTTTCCTTCCAGCCCAGTCCAGGTTTCCCAACCACCCTGAATATAAACACGGGCAGGAGGATTATGTATTTCCTATTCTTGTGACTCGAATCGGCGCAACGTTTTGCTCCCCGGGATTTGGACCATAAGCCTAAAAGTCACCTGAGAGCACTGAAAAACCCCTTTGTTCCACTTGAGAAATGTTCTGCCAGTGCTGGAAATGTTCCAGCAGCTTTGCATGGACGCCCGTTTTTCTCCGTGATAAATCCTGTGTCGTGCTGGTTTCTTACCAAACTGGCTTTCCAGTGAGCACTTCCATTTGGGTTTCTTTTACGGTGCACGGATGGTAATGAAATAAAGCCACCACTCCCACTTTTGTTTTGAACGTTCATCACATCATAGACAGTGACGGAGCTCTCACGAGGGACTCCGGGTGTATACAAATTGCTGTTATTTCTATGGTTTAGCACTTGGACCCGGAGTGATTTATCTTTGCACAACTAGAGGCTGCGGCGACATTCATCACCCGAGGGGAGGCAGGGAACCAACGGCCCGTGTTCGCGGAGCAGCGCAACATGAAGCACGTGGGATGCACGGAGGCCGGGCCAAGTCTGAGGGACTCACAAATGAACGTGCCCCTAGAAGCCACGGCTTCTGATGAATTACTCCAAGATGGAGGCCTCGTGAGGACCGAGACCACGGCACTGGGAACGTTTGTGTCTTTCCCAAATTCACAGGCTCAAGTCCTAACGCCCAAGGCGATGGTGTTAGGAAGTGAGGCCTCCGGGAGGTGATGACATCAGGAGGGTGGAGCCCCCTTGAAGGGAATGCGTGTCCTCCTACAAGAGACCCCCCAAAGCTCCCTCAGCCCTCCCGCCATGTGGGGAGCAGCGGGAAGGATGCGGGTGCTCACCAGACGCCGGCTCTTCCGGCACCTCGGGCTTGGACGTTCAGCTGCCAAAACTGAGAGAGAGACATGTTTGGTGTATAAACTCCCCAGTCTATGGTTACGGCACCTGAAACGGATTAAGACAGAAATCCTATCTGCACGGTTCGGTTTTTCAATTCTTACCACCTTATTCAATGCCTGACGCACATTAGATGATCCGTAAATATTTTTCCATTTCATTACAGAAGTTTCCAAACAGCATAGTTGAAGGAATTTTAAAGTGAAAACCCGTTTCTTTACTTCCTAGAGTCTACCATTAAAATATTATTATATTCAGGGTGCCCGGCTGGGGGGGGGGGGGCGGAGAGGGTGGCCTCAGTCCATTGAGTGTTCAACTTCGGCTCAGGTCATGATCTCACGGTTCGTGAGTTCAAGCCTCACGCAGGGCTCTGTGCTGACAGCTCGGAGCGTGCTTCAGATCTCTGTCCCCTCGCTCTGCGGCCTTCCGCCACTTGTGCCCTCTCTCTGTCTCTCTCAAAATAAATAAATAAACTTTAAAAAACTAAACTCCTGAGTTTGAAAAGATGTTATTCTATTTGCTTTATCACATGACTATCCTGTTACCTATCTATCCATTAATCCACCTTCTGTGCTGAAGAATTTCAAAGTAAATTGCAAATTTCAGTATACCTCCCCTAAATACCTCAGCATACACATCAACAGCTTCAATACTGGTCCTTGGTTTTTATTTTCTTTTGATGGAAATTTACATCCAGCACAGTGTACGAATCTGAAGAGTACGTCTGTTGGTTGCTACGGGCTCAAGTGCGTGTCTCCCCCAAATTCAAATGTTGAACCATCCCAGCCTCCAGTACCACAGACTTGACGGTGCACAGAGACACAGTCTTTCACGAGGCGATTTAGTTAAAAAGAGGTCATATGGACAAGCCCCGATTCAATATGATCAGTGTCCTCCAAAAAGGGGAAAATTAGGACACAGACACCTGCAGAGGGGAAACCTGGGGAAGTCGCCAGGAGAAGACGGTCATCTACTAGCCCAGGAGAGAGGCCTCAGAGGGACCCAGGCCTGCAGACGCCTTGACCTCCACGGTTACCTGTCACGTCCACCCAGTCCAGGGTGCTTTGCGATGGCGTCCCTAGCCAACTCATACCCCAGGTTTGACAACCACACTCATCTATCAGAAAACCAAACATTATAACCCCTCCGGACACTCTCTGGGGCCCCTTCCCAACCCACCCCCTCCCCCAACCATGACTCTGAATCTTTCTCCTTTTGGTTGGTCTTCTCCATTCCAGAACCTCACAAAAATACAATTATGTACATGCACTTCTTTCTGTAAGCTGCTGCAGCTCAGCATGATGTTTTTGAGACTCACTCATGTTTTTCCATGTATCAGGGCTTTACGCCTTTTATTGCTAAGTAGCACCCCAAGGTATGCATGTCCCACAGTTTATTTATACCTCCTCCTACTGAAGGATATTTAAGAGGTTTTAAATTTTGGATATTATGACTAAAACCGTTGTGAATATTCAAGTCTCTCTGTGAACAACATGTTTCTCTTTCTTCTGGGGCAGATATCTAGGAATGGAATGGCTGGGTCATATGGTAAAAGTACGTTGATTTTAAAAATTGCCAGAATTGGGTGGCTCCATTGGTTGAATGTCTGACTCTTGATTTGGGCTCCGGTCATAATCCCAGGGATGGAGCCCCACATCAGGCACCGTGCTGAGCATGGAGTGTACTTAAGATTCTCTCTCTCCCCCTCTGCCCCCCGCCCCGGCTCACGCGCTCTCTCTCTCGCAAATAAATTTTTTGAAATTGCCAGAATTGGTTCCCAAGTGCTCGTACCATATTAAATCCTCACCAAAAATGTGCAAGAGTTGTGGCTGCTCCGCGCCCTCACCAGCCATGTGTGTTGTCTTTGCAGGTGTTTGATGAATGAATAAAGATGCGGACTGCTTCTGAGCCTTGAGGCCACTGTGCCCAGAACCGCTGGGGGGAGCCCCGCACTGGACGAGCCGGGTTCCTCTTCGCAGAGAGGAGAGAACATGAAATAATGGGATGATGGGGGTGGGATAGGTCTTCGGGTCCAGATTCCAACCCTACTACTTAAAAGCCGTCTCATCTAGAACTTTGTTTTGTTCATGTCTGGCAAGGAAAAATGCCAGCATCATAGGTTTGCTGAGTTAAATCAGGAGCTGTGTCTAACGGCGTTCAGTGTGGAGCCTTCCCGTGGGGACGTCCCGGAGCTGACGCTTGAGGACATCTACTACTCAGTCTCCCTTTGCCTCTGTCTCAGGGCCTCTCGCCCCTTTCTCCCACCCTGCTTGCCCCTTCAATTCCTCCTGGCGCTCTCTTCCACCTCCCTCAGGCCCCCGCGAAAAAGCAGAACCATCCATTAGAACAGGGCACACACAGTAGCGGAAGGCATCCCTTGAAAGGCTCAAGGGAACCAAGTCACAGAAAAAGACCTAATTTGAATCCAGCTCTACTTTTTCATTAGCTGGGACACTGGGGGTTCAGGAGCCTCAGTTTTCTCATCTTTCTCAAGGTGAATTATGGATAATGACACCTTGCACCATGGGTTGCTGGATGTGTCGCGTCCAGCAAGTCTAAGATGGCTACCATCCAGCACGGAGTGGGTGGTCATGGGGGCTCCTGGCTTCCCCCAGGCCCAGGTCAGAGGGCAGCTTGCCTGCCTGCGGTCTCTACTCTCTCCATCTCAGCTCTGCTCCTGACTCAGGTGGGACTGAGCAAGCCCCGGACTCTTGTTCTCTCTCTTTAGACCTTGCTACTCTAAGCCTCTGACATGCCGTTGAGCACCCAGGAGCCACGACTCCGTGTGTGTGGTCACGCCCCAAGCCCTGGAGAGAGAGGGCAATGTGTGGTGATGCAGACACCGACCAGGAGAAGGAAACAGAGAGGAAGGAGGAGCCACGTAGCACCTGTTTCCATCCTGAGCCTCAGAGCAAAGATTCCAGAGAGTGCCTTCCCCCACTCTCCTTCCCCATCATCTTAAGAGATACACTCAGGGCATTTCTTTGCTCTTCAATTAAAGATAAAGCAAAGCCTCTCCACGTTTAACAAAGGATTTCTGTGAAATGAAAATAAAAGCCTTTCATTCAGTGATCATTCCATTTTATTATTATTATTAACCACTGGTTGGCTCGTGCTAATTGAGCTCCTCTGGATAAAAGGTGAACATTTCTTAATTCAGAGCAGCCACTAAAGCATCCGGCAGTTTTCAGAACGCATTCTCCGCGCTCTAATTAAGGCGCCGTGGGGGGAGGGGGGCTCACGTGATGTCAGGGGTGACCTCGAGAGGGGAAGTGGCCCGCCACCACTCACAAGCTCCCCAATTCACCGCGTTCATGCCTAGTGAGTTCTCAAGCCTATGCTTTGTGAAGCTGCCCAAACCTTACACAATGATGAATGCCTGAAGCCTCCTGGACTCAGATTTTCACTGGATAATTAGGAAATGAGGTAGATGGAGCTCTTCCAAATTGTACTCCTGGGTAGCCCAGATAGTTTAATTTAAATTGCTGGAGAATTTACATATGTGGTGGGGTGGATGCTTTGGGAAGCAAATAAAACCATATTTGAATAACAACTATGAGTCAGTCTCTCCCTCTCTCTGTCTCTCTCTCGACCACAGGCCTGTAAACTCTCGGAGCCTCAGTTTCCTTACTTGCAAAGTGTAAACAGTAAGACCAACTGCTGAGGTTTGCTATGAAGTTTGGACACGATGCACAGAAAGCCTGCAACACAGCACGTAACAGGTGCTCTCGGCGGGAGTGCGATCTCACTGTCACCGTCACCGCCATGGCCGTCTTCCGGCTGTGAGTTTATGGCCTTTAACTGGCAGCCGCATGGAATCTAAGACACTATATAAAAACATTCCTCTGAGAGAGGGCCAAACGCCACGTTAAGCGCAAGAAGGGTAGAGATGTGTATCCTCCGATATTTGTGTAAGGTTGATTCCATTGTCCTTCTGCCTCCCCGAAAACTAAAAACGTGACTTAACACAAACTATACGTTATTTCTGTACAGGAAAGATGACGCTATTGTAACCTGTAGCACAGAGAGACATAAATAAGTCTTGTTAAGTCAGAATTCTGCCAAGGGGGTGGGGACAGGGGCGGGGGGCTCTTTACCTGGCTTTGCTCCCTCTGGGCTCCAGAATTATGGCTGCGATAGTCAGAGGGTTGTCCCGGACCTGACATCCAGCTTAACAACACTGGCAGGAATCCTGAAACTCAGGACTGTTTAAAAGCTGACGGAAGATTTGGAGGGAATGCCCGAGCCTTCTCACTGGCTTCTAAGGAGGTCCTGACTCCTGCCTGCTCTACACATCCTAAGTCACAGTGATGGGCAATGAAATCTCCCTTTTAGCCCAAGGAGTTGGTCAAGTTCAAGGTCAGATTGGGGCATGTTGCCCACAGATGGAGGATCCAGAGGGAATAAGTTCATGACACATCCTCTAACTCCATCGGTGAGTCACCATGGTTGTGACAAAGACTGGGGTCCCAGGCCCCATGGGTGCCACGCCGACTGCACAGACGACTGATGGCACAGAGGGTGGCTCAGGGTCAGCCAGGCGTTGCCAGGTGGGAACGTGCAGCGTCAGCAGATATTTATATTTTTTAGGATGAGTTAAGAGGTCAGATTTCTGCAAAATCTTGAACATTTTAACTATGAGAAAATAATATAAAAAAACTAACAGTCAAACAAAAATATTCAAGGGCCACATGCGGCCCTTAGGCAGCCAATTACATTTAGTCACTGGAGTGAATCAGGACCAGGTTCAGATCTCAGCTCTGCAACTTATTATCCGTGGACCTTGGGGAAAGTGCTTACCTACTCTAAGGCTCAGACTCCTCATCTGTAAAGGCAGTGACGGTGCGTGCTTCCTCGGGTGACATTCGGATTAATTAGGATCGTAGTGATAAAGCCCCACACATAATGACTGGCACAGAGAGACGAATTAACACTGGTGTCAGAAATCACTGGCACGTCAAAATGTGGGGACAGAATTCTGGAATACCAAAGATAACCTCCCTAGACCTTACACAATGACCAACTGTGGACTGTCCAGTTTTATTTCTTAGTAGTTTTACCCACGTCTCCAAGTTAGCATAAACTCGGAACCATTCTTGTCCCCAAGAACTGCCCATAAAATAGGAGTCTTGGAACCTCAGATCTAATCTGGCTCCCTCCCAATAAATGCAGCTTAAATCTGCCCCTCCATGCAGAGACAAGAGGAAGAACTGGATCAGTAGTGGGTCAGTTTAAAAAAAGCCCCCACTAAGTTCTGGGTTTCTTTGTCAATGTTCTAGTCCACCCTGGTCTCTGCCATCACTGACTTCTCTTGAGAGGCAGAGAGGCCAGAGCTAGGATGCAGGGACTGCTCCCCGCGCGTCTCCACCAAGGCTCCTGCAGACACGGAGGGGACCCATGATGGGAAAGAGCCTTCCAATGGGGCAGGAGAAACAAGGAATCTCTCTAGATCGGTTGCTCAAGCCCAGCAACGCTGACATCTTGGGCCAGATGCACAGTCACTTGCACACATGCACACGTGCGCCTGGTCGACACCCTCAGCGCCGTTCAGATGTCCCGCCAGGAAGACCAGATCCTCCAGGCTGTTTCAGAAATAAGGGCTCGGGAGCAGGCCTGTTGGGTACCTGCCCCTTCAGGAGAAACTAGACCTGGGCTCCGCCACGTGGCTTCCTCCGAGGGCAGCTGGCAAGGAAGGACGCCCCGTCCGGGCTCCGGTGATGCTCTGCTCTGCTCCATGGCACTGACCATCCCCTCCCAGGGCACATATTCCTCCCCTTGGAAGGTGACTTTGGGCTGCGGTGTCCGGCAAGGACAGGAAGACGGGCAGCCGCCCCCCAGCTCTGTGCCTCAGGCCCAGGGCGCTCCCCCCAGTTCCCAGGGCCGCACTGCGGGGCCAGCTCTGTCCTTCACAGAGGCCGTCAGCTCGGCTGCCACAGGACCCTGGACCGGCCAGGCCTCCAGGGCTCTCCAGATAGTGCCAAGGGCACTGGCCAGTCACCTTCCTGTGTTCTGCACGTTTACTGGCGCTTGGCGCTGCTGAAAACCATGGGCGCACATGGTGCCCCTTCCCGGCAAGACCAAGGGTACAGGAAAATCATACCAACTATGTTCTAGTGCTTCGAGGCTTCAAGTGGTTTTCTGCGCATGTGATGAGCTCTGCCTCTCACTTAAATTCAAGAGAGGCCTGCGAGTTATATGTTTATCGTTGTTATTATTTAACAAGCAGGGAGGTGGAGGCTCAGAATGGGCTAACTTGCCTTCCCACGGCCGAGCAAAGGACAAAGCTTTAGTGGAGCACAGATCCGTCTGGACTCTAAAACCAGAGTCCCTGACAGTATCAAAAATAACAACAGCTACAGCGCACCCGGTGGCTCAGTGGGTTATGGGTCTGATTCTTGGTTTTAGTTCAGATTATCATCTGACGGTTCGTGGGGTCAAGCGCCATGTTGGTGCCATCAGGGCGGAGCCTGCTTGGGATTCTCTCACCCTCTCTCTCTTTGCCCTTCTCCCCACTTTCAAAATAAATACATAAACTTAAAAAAAAACCAAATAGTTGACATCTAATGCCCACTTTACTATATGCCATGTGCTAAGCATTTAAAACATCTTTCTTCTTTCCTGTATTTATCACAGGAGCTAAGTGCCATTATACCTATTTTAGAGATGAGGTCATTGAGGCCAGGAGCAATTAAGTATTTGGCCCAAAGAGTCACAGCTGGTGAGTGGAAAATCGGGGATCCAGACCAGATCTTCGGAAGCTGAGCTCTTCACCACACTCTATGGAAACTTCTGCTAAGATTTCACAGAGGACCTCTGACCCACTTTGACTTTTCTCAAAATGTATCCCCATGCCCCCAAATCCTGTTACCGAAAAACCTACACCCTATAAAAAAAAAAATCAAGTCAATAACGAGAGGTAGGAACAATTTGATACTTGTATCCTTAAGAGAACAACTCAAATCCTTGTCTTGTTTTTAAAACATCTAACAAGGGGCACCTGGGTGGCTCAGTTGGTTGAGCCTCCGACTCTTGTTATTTTTTTTAATTTAAATCCAAGCTAGTTAATACTGTAATAATGATTTCAAGAAGAGAATTTAGTGATTCATCCCTTACATACAACACCCAGTGCTCCTCCCATCAAGGGTCTCCTTAACGCCCCTTGCCCATTTAGCCCATTCCCCACCCCCAACACCCTGCCTCAGTTTTTTCTATGTATTTAAGAATGTCTTATGGTTTATCTCCTCTCCGGTTTTATACTATTTTTGCTTCCCTTCCCTTATGTTCATCTGTTTTGTATCTTAAAGTCCACATATGAGTGAAGTCATATGATATTCGTCTTTCTTTGACTTATTTCACTTAGCACAATACCCTCTAGTTCTGTCCGCATAGTTGCAAGTGGCAAGATTTCATTCTTTTTGATGGCTGAGTAATATTCCAGTGTGTGTGTGTGTGTGTGTGTGTGTGTGTGTGCGCGTCTCACTTTTGATTTCAGCTCAGGTTATGATCCCAGGGTCATGGGATTAAGCACTGCTTTGGGCTTCTCAAGGAGCCTGCTTAAGATTCTCTCTCTCCCTCTGCCCCTCCGATTTCTCTCCCAAAACACACACATACACACATATAATGGAATATTACTCAGACACACACACACACACACACACAACCCTCTGACGGTATACAGCAGCCTCCCTCCGAGCTGTCTAGGCCCAGAACAGTCCCAGTCACTCCCAACCATGAGTGCTGAGGACCCTTGCATTCCCCTCCAGCATCCTCTGCCAGCACCCCAAGTTTCTCAGGTCTTTTTTGGAGAAGCCAAGATGGCGGAACAGCGTGGAAGTTTTTTTTCCATCTCGAGCCCATGAAACACAGCCAGATCAACACTAAACCAGCCTGCACACCTAGAAAACCGATCTGAGGATTAACACAACAATCTGCACAACCTGAACCACAGAACTCAGCAGGTACGCGGTGCAGGGAGGTGACCTGGGGGAGAGAAGCCCCAGAGGGCAGGGAGCCGTTTTGCTTGAGGACAGGGGACAGAGATCCTGGGAGAGTAAGGGAAAAGCACCTCCACTCCAAAAGCAGCTGGAGAAAAAGTGGAAAAGTGGAAACAGCCCCAGGGACTGAACTAAAAAGAGAGAAAGGAGAGGGTTTAGATTCCATTAAGACTCAAACGGGGGAATCCGCAGGGTCTGAAACGCCGCAGCTCCTTACCTGGAGGCGCTCCGTGGGAAGGGCGAGTCCCCAGGGGCGGAGTGAGGTCCGGGGTCCCCGGGTCACACGGGAGAGGCGGCTCCCCGCTGGGAGGACACCTGGTAGAGGCTGTGTCTTTTCCCCCAGGCAAAGTTCCCAGCGACCCCGGAGAACCACCTCAGTCGCTGGTGCCGGAACAGGGCCGTTAAGGGGGAAGCCTAGTGCCAGACGTGCGTTGTCAGTTTCCACGATCCCTGAAACGTTGCTGCTACATGATTGCGAGAACTTTTTCCGGGTCGGCCTGGCTCCCAGCCGCAGCCTCTGGGCATCGGCGGCAGCACAGTCCCGAGGACGTTCCTGGGTGCAGCCGGCACCCGGCCATGGCGCGGTGAGACCCTCCCGCAGCGGGCAGAAGGGGTCACAGCCGCAGTCACTTAGAAGTGAGGGTCAGGAAACACCACCGCATCTGAGATAAAACTCCAGAAGGAGGGGCCGCCTAGCAACCTGAAGGTCTGGTCACCGACAGAGTTAAAGCGGGGAGTGGATGGAGACAAAGGACAGGTGCGCGACTGCTGAAAGGGGAAAATAGAGTTCGGGTACAAGAGTGCCGCCATTTTGACCCCTCCCGCGCATGCGCGCGCACACCTAAGAGCACCACAACCATCCACCCAGGACGCTAAGCAGCGCCTCCTAGTGGAGAACGGAGCCGTTACACTAAGCCCCGCCCCACTGGGGCAACCTCGCTCTTCAGGATCACAAGTCTCTCCACCTGCTCGGTTTACAGATTGTAAAGTGCTTCATAGGTTGACTTCTAGGGGAAAAGAATGTAATTTCAATAGTATTTCAGTCTGTTCACTGGTCCATCTATTCAATTTTCCTTTTCTTTTTTGTTTCTTTTCTTGAATACAGGAAGAGAAAAAGATTATTTTTATTTTCAATATTTATTAAAAATATTTTTCTTTAGCTTTGTGCAGTGGCAAAATCGTAGCCAATGAGGTTTATCCAAGGTGCGATTATTGCTAATTGAAAACTTTTTTAAAAAATATTTTTAATTTTTTCTACAGTATTTACTTTATTGTAAAATTTTCAAATTCTATTTTACTTCTGTCATTTCAATTTATTCTATTTCATTGTATTCATTTTCTCGAATTTTCAAACGTTTTCCTCCCCCTCCTTTTTTTTTTCCTCTAATCAATCAAGCTCCTTTCAATAACCAGACAAAACCACACTTAGGATCTATCATCATTTATTTGATTTTTGTGTGTATGTTGTTTTTAATTTTTAGTTTTACATTTTTTACCTTATTAATTCCTTTTCTTCCCTCAAAATGACAAAATGAAAGAATTCACCACCAAAAAAAAGAGCAGGAAGAAACAAGAGCCAGGGACCTAATCAACACAGATGCAAGCAAGATGTCTGAACCAGAATTTAGAATCACGATAATAAGAATACCAGCTGGGGCTGAAAACAGATTAGAATCCCTTTCTACAGAGATAAAGGAAGTAAAAGCTAGTCAGGACAAAATAAAAAATGCTATAAGTGAGCTGCAGTCTCAAATGGATGGCACGGTGACAAGGATGGATGAGGCAGAGCAGCAGAGAACAAACTTATGGAGAATAAAGAAGCAGAAAAAAAGAGAAAGACTAATGCAAAAAATCTAAGAATTAGAGAAATTATGGACTCATTAAGAAGGAACAACATCAGAATATAGAGGTCCCAGGAGATGAAGAGAGACAAAAAGGGGTAGAGGGTTATGTGAGCAAATCTTAGGAGAAAACCTTCCTAACCAGGGGAAAGACACAGACATCAAAATCCGGGAAGCACAGGGGACTCCCACTAGATTCACCAAGTTCCTCAGGATTTATATCCCATGCGAGAAAGCGAAGAACATCTCCCTTCGCCCGACCTATTATCCACTCACAGCTTCTAGAATCAGTTCCCAACTGTAAGAGGACCGCACACATCTCCAGCCATTGTCCTGGCTGAGTGGAGGTCAGCCAGAGGGGCGTGAGGAGTGCTCCAGGAGGGGAGACCCTGGCCCCTGGAACTGCAGGGGGCTGAGCACAAGTGGATGCGGGGTGAGCTGCTGGGGGCACGTTGCCTCTTCCCCTATGAAAGAGTAGGCCGGATGATGCTACCCCCACAGCCATCACCACTGGCCACAATGGGATTTGTGGTCCCCTGTCCATTCACATTCTAGCTCTCCTAGAAAATACCCGGTGCCAGTGACCACCCATGCCGTTCAAAACTGTCTCTGGGGAGCTTAACACAGCTCTGCACTCAGAGCTCACCAGCTACATATCTATATGATATTACTCCCCAGAGGCCACTGCTGGCCAGACGGTCAGAACCCCTATCCCAGTGCTCACTCAGCTGGCCACCTGGCCAGTTCTTTTCAGCTCAGAGAGACACTATTTCTGCATCTGAGTTCAAGTACGTGGCCTTCTATCTCCAGCTGTGTGACCTCGAGCAAGTCCCCTTCCCTCTCCAAACTCCAACCTCCCACAACGAATTGGGAGTTATCAATACCCTCTTCACAGAGCTCGCCCAAGTCCCGTGTGGCACAGCTGGTGCTGAAGCTCTTCCCCCTGCAGAGAGCCCAGGGCCCGCAGGTGGTGACACAGCACTTGAACTCTGAGCATGATTCAGGGCAGCTCTTGGAAATGGATGCAGAGACTTCAAATCCCTTTTTCAGACTTTTTGATGCAGGGATGTTTTCTGTATAGATTTCTGAATGAAAACGGGGAAATGTGTGGGTTTTTTTTCATATATGCCTTTCAAACATGCATCTAAAAAGACTGTCATGGTAAACTGTACCGTAATGTTATAGTGCCTTATGGGCAGAGCCCTCAGCCACTGTAAATCTCAATACATAAGTTCTGGGGGGGAAATCAAAACAATTGGCTTGATTCAGGGGACCCCAGAGGCAGTTCACGGCACTGTCAGAATGCCCTGAATGGATCCAGTCATGGAGAGACTGCCAAGGAAAAAGCCCATAAAACCACAGCCTGACCCTTGGCCTGTCCCTGTTCCCTATATTAGGGTGTTGGAAAGATCACAGTAATCAAAAAGGACACCGAACAAGCTGGAATGACATGCGGAGAGCTGACAGCCGGGCCAGGTAGACGGTGGGGTCCAGGTGAGAACGGGGCAGGTGGTCAAGACGGAAGACATCTCGTGATGGGCCAAGGCCGAGAACCACCTTATCTCCCTAATTCCATCTGGGGCCTGAAGACCAGAGACTTCCCTCCTAGGCTGTGCCCCCGTGAGTTTGTAGGAGCCTCCCCAAGGTCAGGAAGTTAACAAAAATCTTGGTAGACTCTTTTAAAAAAGGAAAACATTTAAAATATCACAGAGCTGGCAGTTGCTGAGAGCAATTGAAGTCTTTTCCAGTGTGACCCGAGAGTGGCCCCAGCAGCTGCCTGTGCATGGGCCACTCTGGTCCCTGCTCTCTGCCCTTCCTATCTCCCCAGCTCCTGTCCTTGCACTGAGGAGCGGGGACCAAGGTCTTTGGAGTCAGACAGACCCGGGGTCCAACTGTAGCACCCCCCCCCACTTCCACCAGGTGCTCCAGGCTCCGTGCTAAATGCCTCACAGTTACTGTCTTATTAATCCTCACAGCAGCCTCATGGGGTAAGGATTTCTGGTGCCTTCGTAGAATTGGGGAAATCAAGTCCCAGAAAGGTTATGCAATGTATCCAAGGACTCAGCTTGGAAAACGGCTCCCTGGATTTCCAGGCAAACCATCAGGCTCCGGGTCTGACTCTAAGCCACCATCCTGAGATGCACATAGAATAATCTCCCTTACAACTTCCTCTACTCTCCCTTCCCTTATGTGTTTAAGAAATGTCCGCGTAAAAGTGATGGGATTCATCGGTCATTCCACACACTTGTATGAACCCTCCTGCTGGGAGCTGCCCCAGGCACTCGGTGCCCTCGGAGCCCCTCCGATCTCCGGCCAAGCAAGCAGAGCCAAACTCAGCATCCCCACTGGACAAAACTTAAAAAGGGACTCTCAGAGAATCTGAGCGTCATGTTCAAAGCCACACAGCTAGAATTTGTGACCAGAGAACTGAGACCTGGGTGTCCGACTCAGCATTTTTCATAACCACACCGACACAGATGGGCAGGACCCACGTCAACGAGGCGTGCCAAGCTCTCCTAAGATTCGCAATGTGCAGGAACTGTTCTGCTTGCTTTAAATATAGCATGCTTCCCCAAAGAACTCCATGAGTTAAGTTCTCTTTTTATCCGCATTTTACGCAAAAGGAAACCAGCTCAGAGAGGCCAAGGAGCTCATAGGTTACCTAGTTAATAGGAAGAGGAGCCAGAACTCAAACCCACATCTCTCCAATTCAAAGGCTTGTCCTTTAAAAAAAAAATTGTTAATGTTTATTTATTTTTTAGAGAGATAGAGAGACAGAGCATGAGCAGGGGAGGGGCAGAGAGAAAGGGAGACACAGAATCTGAAGCAGGCTCCAGGCTCCGAGCTGTCAAGGGAAAGCCCGATGCAGGGCTCGAACCCACAAACTGCGAGATCATGACCTGAGCCGAAGTAGGATGCTTCACCGACTGAGCCCCCCGAATGCCCCAAAAGGCTTGTCCTTTTAATCTCTACACTCTGCTGCTTCTACAAAAACAGTTAAATAAAAGATAAGGCTACATCTTAGTAAGTGCCAAAGCAGGCAAGAGGCAATTTACCTCTCGGGCTATTACCTGGGACATTTTATTTCCCCTCCGTGATGCTGAACTTCCTCAGGGTCCACGTCGGAGGGTCAGGGTGAGGATTTAGGAGGACGGGATTCGGGAGAGCGCATCAAGGGGGGCCGGATGCATGCTTTCTGCACGGAAGATCTGCATTGCAGGACCCCAGCTCGGGTCTAAGAAACAACTCCCCTTTTGGCCCTGCCCTTCCCTTCCGGGGTTTGAGAGTCCACGCTAGGGATCAAAGACGCGTCTGAACGGGAAGCCGTGCTGTCTGCCTCCCTCGGCCCGCCTGCGGGAGGAATCTGAAGACCTCACATAATTGTCTGCAAAGGAGCGGTTCAGTGAAAGTACATTACAGGAGGCAAGAAAACTGCCTAATCCTCGCGCTGCTGAGTCCTCTGTTTGCAGGAGCTCAGAATCACAATAATGAGGAAATAAGCAGCGAAGCTCTCCAGGCCGGTTCCTCTGTGAGCACCTGGCCTGCCACCCACTTCCAGGAGCCTCCATCCTCAGGGTAGAGGAGGCCTCAAGGCCCCCGGGGAGCAGCCAGGAGGCCAGAACAAACAGTAGTGATGCAATAGGCATGCACACAGGGAGCAGCAGAAAGACTCAGGGCCTGAGGGGCTCAGAGTCAGAACTAAGCCACTCACCAGCTGTGTAACCTCCAGATACCCTCTCCACCTCTCTGGGCCTCCCCAGGACAGGGTCGTACGTACCCTGACCTACTGAATTCCCATAATAACTATTAGTCTTCAGAGACGGCCGTCACCAGTCTCATACTCTGGCGGCTTAAACAACAGCAATTTATGTTCCCACAGCCCTGGAGACAGGAAGTCCAAGATCAAGGTGCTCCTGGGGCCTCTCTCCTTGGCCTGCAGAGGGCCATCTTTCTCGCTGTGGCCTCACAGAAATTTTTTCTGTCTGTGTGCCTCCCTTGGGCCTACTGTGTCCAAATGTCCTCCTCTAACAAGGCCACCAGCCCACCTGTCTGCCCTTGTTTAACCTTAATTAGCTCTTTAAAGTTTTTTAATGTTTACTTTTGACAGAGAGAGAGAGCATGAATGGGGCAGAGAGACAGGGAGACGCAGAACCCAAAGCAGGCTCCAGGCTCTGAGCTGTCAGCACAGAGCCCGACGCGGAGCTCGAACTCACAAACCATGAGATCACAACCTGAGCCAAAGTTGGATGCTCAACCCACTGAGCCCCCCAGGAGCCCCAACCTTAATTAGCTCTTCGAAGGCCCCATCTCCACACACAGTCACAATCTGAAGTCCTGGGAGGTTCAGACCTCAACATATGAATTTGGGGATAAGGATAACATGTGGCATAAGAGATGGTGAGTACTTTTATCCCCCATCTTACAGATTAAAAATTGAATCTTGGAGATGCGCAGGAACCTGCCTGCAGTCACACGGCTGGAAGTCACAGCCAGGCCTTTATTTACCATGTCAACTCTCAGGCTTGTTCACATTCCTGACACTGGCCGAGGATGAAGGTGCACAGGACAAACGTCCTAAGTCACGTGGGAAGGTCTCTGAATGGAAGGAACCCAAAGAGCGTCCCTTCTCCCTCTTGGATGGACACGGAGCCTAAATCACTACCGTTCGTGCACTTACAGGGATTTCTGTGTTCACTTGATAATATCCCAGAGGGTGTCCTTGGTTACCTCCACTGACAGGGAGCTCAATTCCTCACAAGATATGAGGTCTTATATCTTATCACAGAGACCCGTTGAGAAATTATAGCACATAGCAGAGTCTTACTCATAATTCACCCCTTGTTGGCTCCAACAAGATTTCACCAAAGGGACCATCAAGGCCTCCTCATTCGGGACAAATCAAGTGCTCAGGAGCCAAAACCACCGCGGGCGCGAACCTGCTTTGCCACTGAGTACGACCTTGGAAGAACTCCCATGACCTTCCCGAGGTCTGAGTTTTCTCACCTGTGGAACAGAGCCAATGCCCCCCGGAATGAAGGAACCAATAAAATGACCTGAGGGGGCCGAAGAACGTGGCAGAGAGGGGACAATTTCGCCTCCCCCAACACGCATGCGCCTCCCCCTCCCCACCTCCGAGCCCTTCTTCCTTCCTTCCCGCCCCATCCAGAGACCCCTGCCACACTCCTCTGCTCACACCCCGCGTGCACACTGCTCACTAATCCGCTCGCTCTCCCTCCTCTGAGCCGATGCTATCTGACCCCTCCACCGCTCCGCTCGCCAAGAACCGTTTTAATCTCTCCATCACTGGTACCCGGGCTGCAATCTGAATTATGGAAAGTAAGCAGCAGCAGCAAGATCCAGATGACAGGGGTTCGAGGGAGGGTTTTACTTCGTTATCGTGTAACAAGGACAGACGTTTGAAATAAAGCTGGGAGTGTATTTTGAATTCCATCAATGGAGATAGGAAAATTGATTTAGTGTCCAATTAAAAGCCCATATGTTCAAAGCCCTACCATTGACGGGGAAGCTTTACAGATATGTATTTAATGCATAATTCATGGAAAAGTGGTATGATTTATTTATGTTTATCCGCGAGGATGGGCTGAGCGGGAGCTATTTTAAACAAATAGTTTTACCACCTTGAAACTAAGAGTTTCAATTTATACATTCATATTTAAAGGACAGCTGATGGCTGAGCGGGATGTAGACTCAGCCCGTCCACAAGCTCAGGGACGGCCGCCCCATGATTGCCAGGAGCCCCGAGGACGGCCCGAGAGGGCTCCAGGACCACCCTGCTGGGCACTGGGGGTGAGGGGGTGAAGTCTCAGGCAAGTGTGGAGGCTGGGTCTGCAGGTGGGGAGAACAGTCACGACTGGCCTCCTTGGGTGGTGGTGAGGACACACGAGATGACGCGGAACTTGGAGAGCAGGGGGCTACCAGGTGGGCAAGTCCAGGAGCACCACCCCTCCCCCACCATTGTGACATCATGGTCAAGAGCACATGAGCAAGCTCTGGACCCTGGGCCAGTCAGGAAACCTGCCTCGGCATCAGCTGACTTGTCTGTTGAATGGGGTGATAATGGTGTCGTGCCTTGTACCGTGTGCAAAGATTAGTACAGTCACATAGGTCTTAATCTGGGTTCCCCAAGGGCAGCGTTCTTACCCCCACTTAGCAGACAAGGCAAGGACCTCGCATCCTGGCACACCCCGTGGGTCTAGCATGATGACTGAGAGTGTCCCCCTCACAACCCCGTCCCCTGTCCAGATCACAAAACCAGTGACGGTTCTCGAGAGGTGAAAATTGGGGTGAGACCAAATCGCACAAGACAGACAGGGCTCATGCAGCTCCCTTCTCTCCCTACCCACCGCACCTGCCTGCCTCCCCTTCTACAACTACCCTCGGTGTCTTTGGTAGAGGCTCAGGTCCCATGGGAGACGGGTGAGGCCGTTCTCGGGACCCCTGGGCGTCCTGAAGAGCCACTGCTCACAAGCCACATGGATGGGCTGGGGCGCATCCGCATTACACTCCACGCTGCACACCCTTCAATCGTGAATGCACAACTCAAGCCTGAGACAGGACGTGGTGCCGATCCTTTACTGGGGGTGGTGGGAGCTCCGGCCGGGCAGTGGGAAAGTGAGGAGGGACAGGGAGAGACTAACAAGGAACATTCGCTCAGGCCCTGCAGGAGCACATGGCGCTCGTCCGCCACAGACTGAAAAGCGCACTGGAATGAGCCCACTAAGCGGCAAGGGCGCCAGCCGCTTACCCAGCCCCACCGCTCACCCACGGAGGATCACTCTCGGCATGTCTGCCTGCCCAGGGCGCAGGCCCAGGATGCCCAGCAGGTGGCCCCAGAGCGCCCCACGGCGTCAGAGGAAGCCATCCGCGCATCTGGGGACTGGGACACGGCAGACCCCACGCTGGCATCCCTGGCCCTGGCTGTTGCGGTCGCCCAAGAGGCGCCTGTGATGTGTGCCATCCCACGTGGTGCAGGAAGAGAGTGGTCTGAGAGGACCCACAGAGAGGAGGGGCCTGGAGGAGCCGGGTGGCGCTCTGGGGCTTGTCCTGAGGCCAGCAGGACGCTCCTGAAGGTTCTAAGGAAAGGGGACCATCGATGAGCACCTCAGACAGCCAGCCCGGCCACCCCGCGGTGGAAGGCACTGGCCCTGAAGCGTGTTCACAGCACAGACGACAGGGGTTTGTGGCCAGAGAGGTCTTCCTAAAGCAGAACTCCAAGCCGGGGCCAATTTGCCTCACTGACCCCTCCGGGACATGGGGCGACATGGGGAGAGATTTTTGATCGACGCGAGTGTGACGGGGACCGCTACTGGCATCTAGTGGGTAGAGTCCACAACAGCAGCTACTGGCCACGCCGGGAGCAAGGGACAGAGGGGCGGCGGCACAGGACCGGCCGTGAACTCCCCTGCGGGCCACGCGGCCTTGCCCCCCGGGCCTGAGGAAGGCCGATCACTTTCATCTCCCTTTGCTTCGTAATGACTGCCAGGACCAGGGGTCAAGGCTAGCAGGCCCGACCCAGGGTCCACGGGGCAGGCCCGCCACAGGAGCTGGGCCATTCACCGTCTGTTCTTGAACAAAGTTCGTTTCTCCTTCTTTGGGCTGAGGGCGGGGGTGAGGGGGGTGGTGGTGGCGATGACGTCGCGGTGTATGGTGAGGCTCCAGGAAGCAAACGCACAGGGGAACGCGAGTCGGAAGCCGGGCTGTACAAACGTTGAGCTACCCCCCACGTGGACTGCCCAGAAAACCCCATCCCCAGAGATTCCGGTGCAAATAACAGGACCAGGAAGCCGTTGTGAGGCAAGACGAGGCAGGGGGCCACGTGCGGGCTGCGTCTGTGCTGCTGGGCCCCGAGAGCACAGTTCTGATCCTGCTCAATTGTGCAACCACACGGGGGCACCTGGGTCCCTTAGGCATCTGACTCTTGACTTCAGCTCCGGCATGATCTCTCGGTTTGTGAGTTCGAGCCCTACATCCGGCTCTGTGCTTGCAGTGTAAGGCCTGCTTGGGATTCTCTCTCTCTCTCCCTCTCTCTCTCTCTCTCTCTGTCCCTCCCCTGCTTGCTTGCTCTCACTCTCTCTCTCAAAAAAAAATAAAAATTTGAATGCCACTCCCCTCCAGGTTTGGGAGAAACTGAACAACTCTGGGACCTCCCAGACCTCTGTCCCCTGCTTGTCTCCCCTTGCTAACTGCTGGCTGTGTCTTCCCTCCTCTCTCTGCCGTGACCTCCCCTCCCACTCACCCCAGCAATAGACTGCTTATCCTAAGCATCCTCCACTCCCCCGGGAAGGATTCTGCTCTGCTTCTCGCTATCTAGTATCAAATGCGATACTTATGGGAAGATGGTCTGTTTGATCCTGCATAAGAAACAGTGTCCACTCACTCTTTAAGTTCAAAGACTAAGAGCCGGAGAGAAGGACCTTTTTTTTCATTGCTTGGAGTACTGATGCTGAATCCCTGGAAGTGTGATTCACAGGCCACCTGCCTTCCCCAGACCCCAGCCCCTCCAGGGTGCTGTTCTAAAAGACCTGGACCTCTGGGAATGTCCATGGCCCCTGCCTTTCCAGACCCTTCCCAGGTTAAGGATTTCCTGACACCGTTCTGACCTCATTCATTCGTCTCTGAAAACAAAAATAAAGACCTTTTTACAGAGTACCTGCTCCATTCGGGTCCCCTGTGGGGTGCTGAGCCTTCGAGATCAATCCAAGTCAGTCCCTCCTCAAAGAACCTGAAGACAGGGGTGGGCCGGGGGTCAAAAGAGGCTGAGGGGCTGTGGGGGCCCTGGGGGAGGTCTCCCTGGGGAGGCAACTCCATGCTGGGCCCAGGATGATGGGGTCTTACCTGAGAAGCGAGGAGGGGGAGGCCGGCCAGGCAGAGGGATGCAAAAGCCACTGGCACGGGACGGACTCTACCTCCCCATCACTACAGAACGCTCACACGTGGGAGACCCCAGAATCCACGCAACCCCAAGGGGCCGAGGGTTCCCGGAAGTAAAGCACCAGGAGACATTACATGGACAGTCCCACCTCCATGCTTGGCGACAGGCTCACCCTCCCAGGACCCCAAGATCGGGAGGGTGAGTTTGGGCCTTCCAGTACCTTCCAGGGAGGAATTCTTTCATTCACTCACTCGCTGGTTCCTGTGCTCACGTAATAAACATCCACTGGGCTTCTCCTCTGTGCCGAGCCCGTGATAATCCTGGGAATAAAGCGACAAACTAAACCCACGAGGTGTGTCCGCATGGAGCGCACAGTCAGCTCTCACTTCCCTGTGGATGACAAGCCCGTCCTCCAGGCCAGACCCCTCGGGGCTCCCAGAGGGGGTGACACAGGGCCGGCTTTGAGGACAAACTCCTAGGGGGCTCTAGCGGACTTCTTTTCACCTCCTCCTGACCCAGCACTTTTTCCTGGGAGACTCAAGGCCGCCCCGAGGGGCCAAGAGTAAGGAACAAAGGTTGCTCTGGGCTGGAGTTCAGGCTGGGACTAATCTGTCGGGCCCCAGGCAGCACAGACCTATCGAGGAGGAGGAGGCGGCAGCCACAGAGCAGAAGTGCCACAAGGAAAGCCAAATGGCACCTTCCGGGTTAGTCACAGGGTGTCCCGATCTCCAGAGAGGCATAAACCAGGGCTAGTTCAAATGCAAACGGCTTTGTGGAGCCTCTGCTCCATCCTGGCCTTCTCCCTCCGGAGAGCAACGGTTCCTTTGTTTGCAGGCTCCAGGCTTTTTCCAGAAGCAGAGAGGAGAGGCTTTGCAAAGGCCGGGGAACCCTTCGGGGATTATCACCTCCTCTCAAGCTCCCGGACCTCGGGGCTGCTTGGAATTCACCTTTCTCCATTAGGGTCCTCACAAACACGCCTGATGCAAGGATCATCGTCATAATCAGAGCAGGATCACCGACCACCAGTCCCTGAGACCCTCGCACGCGGCAGGCTCTATGCCAATCCCGTGCAGTAACCCCTTGAGGTTGGAACTTGTACTGGATCCTGTCGTGTGCCCCACTGATCTCTCCTTCGGGGCCAGGAGCACTGCAGGCTGGCAACTCCTGGCCACGTTCTTCGCTGGGTGGGAGGGACCGGCCTCCCCAAGGTCACACGTTTCCTCCCTGTGGGGTTGCCTGAACACGTGCCTGGCCCCCGCCCCCTGCCCTGCCTCCTGGGGGGACAACTCTGCAGGGCATCTCTGCTCTGGGCAGCCGGTGCACTGTGGCTTCTGCAACTGCCTCCTGGTTGAGGCATCTCCCTCTGCCCCATCAACCTCCGGTACTCCTCAGCCAGGGCACACTTCTAGAACATTCCACAACAAACCTGCATGCAAATCCCCACCTCAGACTCTGTCCCAGGGCACCTGATACAGCACAGTAGAATTTATCACATCTATTCCATTCAAGAAAATAAGACAGACGCTCAGAGAGGTGGTGTGATTTGCCCAAGACCACACAGCCAGAAAGTGCAGGAGGCTAGGGGGAGGCTCTAGACTCTGAGTTCCAAGCTCCTTTCTTCAGACGCCCCCCCCACCCCCCCAGTCCCTGCAACGAGTCTAGGCTTTTCCGAACGCCACTGACAAGAGCTGTGAGTGCAGGACAGGGACGCCCTTTCTGACTCTCCTGGCGGCAGCTTGGCAGGCAGAAAATAATGTCAAAACTAGTGTGAAAATGCCCCGCAACCCTCGGGCAAAAGGGTCACAAGAATTTATTTTTTCCAAATCAAACTGAATCAGGCTCCGAGCTCCCGTTTGCCAGGGTAGCGAGAGGTGACGCCGCTGGGTGTCCCGTCCTCCCTCTTCTGGGTGACATTCTCCTGTGACCCGGTGCCCGGAAAGTAGAGGAGGGGCGGGGACCTGCCACAGACGTGGGTCCCGGAGTCTGCACTGCTCTTCCTGCTTTAAGACTCCAATCGACGGGCGCCTGGGGGCTCAGCAGGTGGAGCGTCCGACTTCAGAGCAGGTCATGATACCGCAGTTCGTGGGTTTGAGCCCCACACAGGGCATTGCGATGACAGCACAGAGCCCGCTTCGGATTCTGTGTCTCCCTCTCCCTCTCTCTTCCGTTCCCCTGCTCATGCTCTCTCTCTCTCAAAAATAAACATTTAAAAAAAATAGAAAGTAAAAAAAGAAAAAGACTCCACTGAATCCGTTCTCTGCAATCCTTGGATGCTGATGCCCAGATGGGCCTCCGAGGGCGCCGGCCAGGGGCGTCCTCTGCAGGGTCCACAAGGCCGGCCACGTGGGCTCTTGTCGCTGCTTTCAGTCTGCACCCTTGCGGGGACACCCTGGCGGGGTCACTGGTCTTCACCACCTACGACATTTCCCCCGACCCGTCCCCTTGCTCCACTGGGGACCTCAGACCCCTCCCCAGCCACTGGCCTACTGTCTTTCATCCATCCCAGTTCTGGAGACTCTTTTTCAGAAAATCCACCTCGGTTACCCCCGAAAGAGGTAGAATTAGTGAATAAAGCCTTGCCCTTTCTTCCCACAAATTCCCAGGCTCCCTGAGCACCCCCCATGCTCCATCATTCAAAGGCTTGCTTGGCATAGGAGTGTCCTGGGGCCTCTGGGACAGATGGCCACAGACTCGGTGGCTTAAAGCAACACAAATGCATGACGGCTCTGGCAGTCCGAAGTCAGAAATGAGTCCCGCTGAGCTGAAGCCAAGCCAGTGACAGAATTGCTTTCCTTCTGGAGGTTTTTTCGGGGGGGGGGGGTCTGTTTCCCTACTTTCTCTAGCATCTCAAGGTGCCTGCACCCCCAGGCTCACAGGCCCTTCCCCTGCCTTCAGGGCTGTGGCAGAGCATATTTTCAAAAGTCCTGCTCTCTCTCTCTCTCGCTCCCTTCCTCCCTCCCTGCCTCTCTCACGTCTGCTACCCTCATCACGTCTCATTCTCTGACTCTGACCCTCCTGCCTTCCTCTTGCGAGGAGGCCTGTGCTCACACGGGCCCACTCTGGCCATCCAGAAGCACCTTCCCACTTCAAGACCCTCGTCTTAATCACTTCTACAAGGTCCTTTTTGCCACGTAAGGTGACGTATTTACGGGCTCCAGGGATTCCAATAGGAATGTCTTTGGGGAGAGTTTATTCTGTACACCGAAGATCAGGAAGGAGAAAAGTGCAGTTCGTCCTTTCTAATTTCATACAGCAAAGGGATTGGTCCCAAATCCTCAGTTCAGAGAATCCTGCCACATAACACAGCCCGTCTGGGGTGCCTCAGTGGCCTCAGGGGGCCGACTTCGGCTCAGGTCATGATCTCACAGTTTGCAGATTCGAGCCCCACGTCGGGCTCTGTGCTGGCAGTTCAGAGCCTGGAGCCTGCTTCGGATTCTGTGTCTCCCTCTCTCTCTGACCCTCCCCTGCTCGCGCTGTCTCTGTCTCTCAAAAATAAATTAAAAAAAAAAAACATAACACAGCCCATCAGGTGGAAACAGAGATTCTCTGGGCAACATCCCTTGGTTAGAAATTCATCAACGCCCCTGTGGAGGTAGCAAGTCCCCTTGGGTCAGTGTGGCCACTGCCCATAATTCCTGAGCTGCACCCTCAACACTTCCCACTCTGCAGGACCCACGGCCGACCTTCCCACCTCAGCCCCCAGGGGCCAGGATCCTCTTCACGTCCCTCGGCCACTCCACAGTGGCATCTCTTAGTTCTGAGCACATGGTCATCACAGCAGCCAACGCTCAGAGGAGCCACGGAGGACCCTCCAGTCCTGTGGCGGCCAGTACTGGTGCCGCCGGCCACATGTGATTCGCAAGCCCTGGAAAGGTGGCTTTTCCAAACTGGGCTGGGCTTCCCGTGTAAAAGGGACACCAGCTTTTGACGATTTAGTACAAATAAGAATGAAAGGCCACGGGGGCGCCTGGGTGGCTCAGCCGGTTAAGCGTCCGACTTCAGTTTACGTCATGATCTCACAGTTTGTGAGTTTGAGCCCTGCATTGGGCTCTGTGCTGACAGCTCAGAGCCTAGAGCCTGTCTTCAGATTCTGTGTCTCCCCTTCTCTCTGTCCCTCCCCTGCTCATGCTCTGTCTCTCTCTGTTTCTCAATAATAAATGTTGGAAAAAAAAAAAAAGGAATGAAAGGACATGGAGGAAACCTAAATGCACATCGCTGAGCGAAAGAAGTCGGACTGAAAAGGCGACGTACTGTAGAAGTCTAGCTGCATGACTTTCTGGCAAAGGCAAGACTTTGGAAAGAAGAAGGACATCCGTGTTTGCCAGGGGTTAAGAGAGGGGCAAACAGGTGACACACAGAAGTTTGAGGGCGGTGACACTATGTATGCTGCCATAATGATGGAAACAGGCCACTGTTTATCCATTTGTCCAGCAGAACAGACACTGACCAGAGAATGCACAAGACCAAGCATGAGTCCTTGGGTAAATTACGGACTTTGGGTGACTGCGTCCACATGGGTTCATCACTGATAACAACAGATGTTCCACACCCGTGTAGGAGGCCGCGGGGACACGGGGCATGTGGGGAATTTCTGCATCTTCCCCTCGCTAATACCGTGAACCCAAAACTACTCTAAAAAAAAAAATAATGCCTATTTTTAAAACCCTATTTCAAAAAAAAGAATGGAAGATAATGTTTTTATGTCAGTTCCATGCGAAGAGGATAATATTTTGGATCCATTAAGCCGAATAAAACACATTACGGGAATGTATTTCGTCTGTTTCTTTCTGCTTTCTTCATGTGTCTCAGAAAATGTTAAGTTATACAGAACTATGTAATTCCATAATTATGTAAAATTATATCTGGGGCTCACTTTATCCTTGTCAGGCAGCGCCGGCCTGATCGATGGGTTTTCTACAGAGCTGTCTCCCTCCATCGGCCCTGAGGAGGGGCGGCTGGCTCACGGCTCTGTCACCTGGGGTGGCGCGGACGCTTTAGTCAGTGTTTGCTGGATGAACGGCGGACCAGACGGCCGAGCACCTGACCGCGCTGGGGCTCCTCCATGGTCCCACCACTCTCTCTGTCTGAGCCCGCTGTCCTCCGCTCACGCCCCGTCCGTGGAACCAGCATGCTACAGACCCGGGGGGGGGGGGGGGGAGCAGGGGGCATATTGTCACATTGTCCTCAGAACCCTTCCTGGAAATGTGTCCGCAGCTGCTTGGCCCAAGGAGCTTCGCAGCCACGGAAATTCGTCCCTTCGGGCTCAATACTTCGCCGACGGCCCTTTCCACGCTCCTCACATTTCTGAATGGCAATCACGCAGGAATTCACCTCGCCCCGTACGGCGGAAGGCCAGGGAGAGAAATGTCAAGGAGCTGGTTGAAGGTCACAGCGCACACCGGCTCTCCTAGATCCCACTCCCAAGCCCAAAGGGCGGGCGGTCTAACGTCCCTGCTCAACCAAAGAGGAGGAGGTAAGAGGGTGGCCGAGCCAGGGTCGTTCTGCCTTGTTATATTTTGCTTTGTTCCCTTTTTCTGATTACAGAAGTAACACGTCACCGTTACGGGAAGTTTGAATGGCGATGAAAATGGAAAGGAAATCAGACATTATGCCTTTCAATCCTGCCACTCAGGCACCAACAAAGAACAGCAGGGTTCCTTCCGGTCTGGACTTGGGGCTCTTTACATCATGTACGGAGTGGTTTTTACAATTCCTCTACCGTATCTTTTTCATTCAATATGATGGCATAAATATTTACAATCCCATTTCAAATTCTTCCTGGGACGAGTTAAATCCTGTATGCCCCACGATAGGGCCTGACTCTGCGTTGTTATGAATAAATCTTCGCTCCATTTTGTACTGGTTCTAAAATAAAGACCAAGAATTGGAGTTACTGAGTCAATGGGCAGGGAAATGTGTGAGGCCCTTGATACATTCCAGCAAGACTTGTAAGGGAAGAGATGGCCTTTCCCCAAATCAGTCCAGGGGTCACTTTTCTCTTCTCCAGTCTGCATCCCTAGGGGTGACCAGGGGCCCTCAGAAAATGACCCTGAGGGGCGCCTGGGGGGTTCAGTCGGTTAAGCGTCTAACTTTGGCTCAGGTCATGATCTCATGGTCCGTAGGTTTGAGCCCCGCATCGGGCTCTGTGCTGACAGCTCAGAGCCTGCAGCCTGCTTCAAATTCTGTGTCTCCTTCACTCTCTGCCCTCCCCAACTCATGCTTTGTCTCTAAGAATAAATTTAAAAAAAAATAGAAAATGACACTGGATCACTGGGCTCAGAGCAGATGACCCCCAGAGAGTAGTGGGGGTGGGAGGGAGGGTCCAGTCACCCTCAACTGGTCAGGGAAATTTGTGAAAGACAGAACTTCCTTTTGTTGCAGGAAATGGGACCAAAACTAAACTCACGCTGTCCTCAGGGAAAGAGAATTCATTGGTTCAAGTGGCTTGGAGAAGATTCTTTGGAAAGAATTAAAAGCAGAGTTACAGGAATGAGGCCCCCAGGCAACAGGGCTGGCCTGGATTTAACATTGCCAAAACCTCAGCCTCTCCATCTTGCTCTCCTTCTCTCTCCTCCCCCCATCAATTTACCGCTTCCCTCTTGTCTCCTTGGCTGCATTACCTTCCACTACGGGCAGGTCGCTTCACGGTGGGGGAAAAGCTCACCGCCAGGGCTTACAACTTACACTTCCGTTTCATTTCCAGCCAAAAGCAAGAATGCCTTTCCTGCAGTATCTATACATCACATCCAGGGAAGAATGCTCATTGGCTCTGCTGAGGTCACATGCCCACCCACTGAGCCAATCACGGATGACGCCTGAAGAATAGCGCTCAATGATTGGTCAGACCTGAGGCATATGTCCCTTTCATTGGCCAGTCTGTTATCAGAAGAAGAGAGCCACAAAAACATGCTGGGTGGTCTTTTTTAAACACAGTTACTTCCCTGACACATGCTCATCAGTACCCACAGGCTCCAAGAACATCAAGCTAGGAAAGCAAAGCCACGATGTCTGATGACAGCTGTCAAAGCTGGAAGCCATTCCTTCGGGGAAATTTGAATTTCGATTTTAAAAAAGAGCAGATGACAGAAACATAACTGATAAACATCCCACCTTTGATTGATTCCAAACAGATACCCACCTTTGATTGATTCCAAACAGATACCACATAATTATGCTATTTACCTGGAGATCGCACACGCCAGACGACAAATGTGACTCTGCAATTAGATGATTGTGTGTTCCCTGATTGAGACGTTCAAGTTGTCAGCAAAGAGCACTTACCCATAAATATAAAATTACCTACGTGTGTTATCCGGGCATAAGACACTCCATAAACAGGGTATTTAAGAAAAGTGTAGAGTAATTACTAAGGCATGCTGTTTGGGGGGGTGGGGAGGGAGGTATGTTAGCTGAGCAGGCAATGAAGTGGCTGAATGCTCGCTTCTATTTAAATGTCATTCATCTACAAAGAGGAAGATAGTCTGCAGCTTTTGATTAAGTCGTAGAATTTCCCTGCTTTCCTGTGCATTAGGTGGAAGGTGGTTTTTCTCATTCTCTTTTACAGTGGGGTGCGCGGAGGCTGATCTCTCTGGCACAGAACCTAGAGAGAAGGGTTACGAAATCTTCAACAGAATTTTCCACATCCTTTTTGTATCTGCCTTCTATGTAAAATGCAATCACTTTTATAAATGTGAAAATGTGCTTATAGTCGACCTCAGAACCGAGACGGGATAGTGGGGCAGACAGAAATTTACATTTATTAACTGCCTACTTTGTGCTGGGGATGGTGCAAAGCACTACCCACATTTTATCTTATTATGACCATCCTTTTTTTAATGCCTGTTTATTTATTTATGTAGAGAGAAAGAGAGCACCATGGAGGGGCAGAGAGAGACAGAGAGACACAGATAAATCTCAAGGAGGCTCCGTGCTGTCAGGGCAGAGCCCAGCATGGGGCTTGAACTCACCAAATGTGAGATCATGACCTGAGCCGAAACCAAGAGGCGGATGCTTAACTGGCTGAGCCACCCAGGCGCCCCGACCACCCTGCCTTTCTAGAGGATGAAACCAAGGCTCCAAGGGCTGACTTTGAATGCCCAAGGTCACACGGCTTGTGAGTGGCAAAGCTGGAATTTGGAATCAAGCCTGTTGGTCTCCATGGTCCATGTTCTAGCTACCACGGCGTGGGTTCCTAGGCTGGCAGCTGAGAGGGACAGAAGCCAAAATTCCCTTCTAACTGTCAGGTTCTGTGATGCCAATTTTTGTGGCTCTACTCATAAATGGCACAAAAATAGCATCTGGTGAATCAGGGCTCAGGGTTCCGCTGGATGGTTCTGTCATCTGTTGTATTTTACAAGACAAACCGGCAGAAGCCACCTCGTTTGCTGCAGACATTATGCCTTCCCTTGAGGATGGCAGGCTGGGGAGCTCAGCACACAGGCCAGAGTCACAGAGTACAGATTTCGGATTCAAAGCACCCTGAGCCCAGTATTCCCCAGCTGCGGCAATAGCGTGGAATATAGGCAAGGAATTTCTTCAATTACTGAGCCCCAAAACTCTCACCTGTGAAATGAAGTCAAATATGTCACTCACTTCTCATGACTACTCTGAAATGGCTACCTGAATTTTATTTATATAGATTATATACTTGGACATATGCAGAACACATAAATGGGATGCTTCTGCCTTCTCTCTGCCTCATTAGTTTGACATGTCTGGAATGGATCAATTCATCCATTCAGTGAATATTTATAGGGAACCAGCAATGTGCTAGACACTGTGTTGAACTTACACACCAGTGAACAAACAGAGGCAGCCCTGCTTTCATGTAGCTCACAGTCTACCGGTGAGAAATATTTGTGGCTTTAACTGCTAGTCCCCAGAGTCCCACGCTGTCTTAAACCATACGAGCATTTGTGGCTTTCGAACAATAAGCCCGTGATGAGGAGGCCTCGAGATTGGTTAAGAATTCAGTGAACCACGAGGGTCCCTGGATCTTCCTGACTTCTGTTATTCTCGGTGTGAGAATGAGCCCTTGCCTCATGGTCACAAGACGGGCTGCCCCAGCTCCAGACATCACCTCTCCACATGACAGCTTTCCAAAGGAAAGCAATCTCTCTTTTACAAAGGAGAAACACCTTCACCAGAATCTCCTAGAAGACTTCTCCTTAGATCTCACTGGCCAGAACTGGGTCACATGCCCACTCCAACACCAACCACAGGCCCAATGAAGAGAGATTTCGACAAATAAGTTGAACCAACTTAGGCTCATCTCCCGAGGCGGAACACATTGCCTCTTCCTTTAACGACAGCGACGAAGATGGGGGAATATTTCTTGGACAAAATGCCCCGCAGGACCTGCCTCACTGGGCAGGTGAGAGGCGTCAGAGGCAGCCTGGGTTGCATGTGAAGCCTTCGCTTGGAGATGCCGAGAAACGGGCCAGTTGAGGTCCAAGTGCCCAGTGAGCGAAGAGCCCAGACCACACACCAGGTGAAGGAGCGGAGGTCACCAGACAGAAGAAGGAACACATGGAGTCTCGAACTCACATACCTCCCAACGCGAGATTCGTTAAAAAAACAAAAAAAAAAAACCTAGCGAAGCCCTCCAAGTAGAGGTCAAGGCAAAACAGGGGGTGCAGGGGTCATACCCCATCTGTCTAAAGGGGTCAGCAGTGACTCCTAGAAAACAATAACATTTTGTTTTGTTTTGTTTTTTGCGTGTGTTCATCAATGTGTGAACAAATACCGACGCAGAGCCTACTGAGTACCAAGCACTGTCCCAACCCCTGGGGACACAGGGAAATGCAGACAGACAGACGGGGACCACCCCGGAACCCGCAGGCCCTGGCTCTCCCCTTGCTAGCCCATCAGCACGTCCTCGGTCTGGTTTGCTAGCGAACTCCTTACCCCCGGCGCTCCGCCTAACTTGGGGAAGCGTGAAGTGAACATTTAGGCAGGAAAGAACATTCTTTCTGTCATCAAGTCTCACTCCTGGGTGATGCCAGGCCACAGGGGTCACTGTGATTCCCAAAGGGCCCCCCGAGCAGGGCTCCAAGGGGCAAGACAGACTGAGTGAGGTGTGCTCCATGCCTGCACTGCTAAGCTCAGGGCCGAGTGTGAAAGCTGGGACCCGTTCAGGGTTCAAGAGAGTCCAGCAAAGGGAGGTTTTGCATCGTGCCCTGGGGGGGGGTGGGGTAGGGGGGGGAGGGGCACTCCACGTCGGCAAAGACGGAACCCAGTGGATTCCAACACTGACTGCACCCTGCCACCCATAACCCTTGCCCCCCCCGCACGCCAACTAAATGGAAACCCCAGAGTGTGGGGTCCCGGGCATCAGCATTGTATAAAACTTCCCCAGACGGAGAGCCAAGTTGCAGACGCAAGAGAACGAGCCGGTGATGAAGCTGACGGTGACGTGGAGGCAGAGGTGTGCAGTCTGGGGGCTTCCCCTCGCCAAGGACAACCATGGAGTTTCAGCTCAGCCACAGACTAGACCAAGCTATTGTCCTCGCTGGACTCAGTTTGCCATCTGTAAAATGGGGAGAGTAACAAATAGCTACCTTGCCAGATTAAATGAGACAGCGAGTGTGAATGTCCGGACGGGTGGGAAAAGTGGTTATTAATTCCTCATTAATTGTCTGTCTTCGTGCTCTCTCCATGGGGAGCCACCTGCCGGGGAGCCAATCCTGACTCCCAGGCAGCGTGGCTGTGAGCACCAGGCTGTAGCGTGCTCACGGGTGTGAGCGCGTCCCCAGCCTTTCATTCCCGCCTCCGTCCCCGACACTGCTCGACAAAAGTGTCACCCGGTCCTGTCACAGGGAGAGGTCCGAGAACCTGAAGGACATTCAGGATCCAGCATGGCTCCTGAGATGTGTGGCAGAATGAGGAGCACCTTTGCCCCTCTGTCCAAAACTCCTCCTAGAATACAATCCTGTCGTCCTTAAAAGTGAAAAGTGAAGAGAACCGCAGCGCAGCTATTTCTAGTCATAACCACTGTCAGGACGACGGAATGGCTTTGCCGTCGCCAAGCAGAAAGGAGACACCGGCCCTCTCCCAGACTGTCCCATGGCGGCTGGAGCTGACAGCTCTTCGCCAGCAAGGTCCCCCCAAGCATGTGCGGAGTGACACGTTGGAGAAGAATGTCATCACTAAAGGCCCGGTGAGGGGGGCGATCAGAAACAAACCCAGCATCATGGAATGGAAAGAGGAAAAGCAAAATTAACAGCTTTCGGCACTTCCCACAACCTCCCGATGTGCCCTCCCTGACAACTCGGTCAATTTGGAGGAAAATGAGAGTTTGAAGTTGGCATTCCAGAGTCCCGGAAGCCTAGAGGCAGAAGGCCAGCGTCCCAGGGGACGCCTGGGGGTGGGGAGGGGCAGACAGCACGTGGGCCTGGGGCACAGACAACAGGCTCGGGTTCCAATCTCAGCTCATCCGTGGACACACCAACCGCCGAGTCTCTCCAGACTCAGACTCCCGTCCATGAAATGAGGAGAGTAAGAAATCATCCCGACTTTCTGATCAGACAAAGGGAAGAATGTAGAGGCCTTGACTAGTATTCATTGCTCATTTGTTTGTTCATTCAACACAATTATTGGAGGCTGACTCCACAGTCAGCTTCTTCCAGAAGCTGGGGCTTGGAGCCATGAAGAAAACACAGGTGAGGGAAAAGGAACCCTTGGGCACCACTGGTGGGAAGGTAAATTGGCACAGCCACTGTGGAAAACAAGACAATGGAGGATCCTAAAAAAAATAAAATAAAAACAGAACTACCCTGCGATCCAGTAATCCCGCTAGTGGGCATTGTACTCAAAGAAAACAAAAACACTAATTTGAAAAGGTTCGTGCATTCCTGTGTTTATTACAGGTAAAGTATGGAAGCAGCCCCAAATGTCCATCAAGAGAGGAAGGGATAAGGAAATGTGGGATAGATAGATGGATAGATGACAGATAGACAGATGACAGATAGGATGGATGGATGGACAGATGGATGGGTGGATGGAAAGGTTATAGAAAGATTGGATGGATGGATGGATGGATGGATGGATGGATGGATGGATGGATGGAAGGAAAAAAGGAAGGAAGGGAGATAGATGATAGGATGGGTGGATGGATAGACAGACAGACAGGATGCATGGGTGGATGGAAGGAAAGAAAGAAAGATGATAGAGATAGAGAGAGAGAGAGAGATGATAGGATGAATGGATAGAAAGATAGACAGAAAGGATGGATGGATGGACAGGTGGATGGATGGATGCAAAGATTATAGAAAGACAGGATGGATAGATAGAAGGAAGGAAGGATGATAGATGATAGACAGGATGGATGGATGGATGGATGGAAAGAAAGATGATTGATAGATAGATGATAGGATGGATGGATAGAAAGACAGAAAGACACAGAAAGGATGGATGGATAGAAAGATGACAGAGATGACAGATGACAGATACAGTGGAATATTACACGACCATTAAAAAGGATGAGATCGTGTCATGTGAGACGACATGGATGGACCTAGAGGGTGTGATGCCGGGTAAAATACATCAAACTGAGAAAGACAAATACCCTATGACTCCGCTCCTAAATGGGATCTTAAAAAGATGAATAACCAAATAGCAGAACCAGACCTATAAATACCAAGAACAAAGTAATGTTTGCAAGAGGGGAGGCAGGTGGGGAGGTAGGCAAAATGGGTGAAGGGGAGAGGGAGGTACAAGTCTCCAGTTCTAGAATAAACAAACCTCGGGGTGAAAAGACACAACATGAGGAACGCAGTCAGTGATCTGGTAATGGTGATGGAACAGGCCAGCAGGTAGCTAGACTTGTGCTGGGCCCAGCATGATGGATAAACTGATCAGATCACTAAGCTGTAGACCTGAAGCTAATGTAACAGTGTGTGTCAACCCTACTCTAATAAAACACACACGCACATAGTTAGGGTTTAGCTAGATTGGCAGAGAAGGCTTCAATGAGATGAAGGTATCTGGACAAGAACATGTCAGACAGAGGAATCAGCAACGATGCTGAAGAGGGAATGGACCAGGGGGGTGTGAGATGCACAGAGGCCAGAGTGTGTCAACCAGAGCAGATGAGGCAGGAGACCAGCAAAGGGTGCACAGTGGGGCTCCATGGGGCCGGCTGGACCTTCATAAGTAACCCCAGCTTGGGGTTTACTCTGAGTTGGGATTCATTTATATATCTATAGATAGACAATGAGATGGGTTATTTTTCTAGCTTTATCATGAAAGCCAACATTAATAAATGAACATTAAAAAAAAAAAAAGAACACTAACAAACAGACCAGCCTCCCTCTGAACCTAACACTTGGTATTTGCCCACGTGGTAGGCTCTGGGTGGGGGAATTGCATGGTTTCTTCCATGAGTGTTGATTTCCCTACGCCCCCGCCCCCTCCCCAAGAGAATTCCAAGTTCTCTGGTATTCCAGCCTCGCCTCCAGAAATCTTGACGAAATGGATTTGAAGGAAAGGAAAAGAATGAGTTAATCCGAAGGCAGCAAGGTACCAAATGTTGCCCACGTCTAATTACAAGATCCTTGGGTGAGTCACTCGCCATCAGACCTGTCTCCTCACTGGTAATAAAGGGAGAAAGGATGTAACAATCCTTCATCTTCCTGGAGGTCGCCAGCCTCCAAGATGGCCCCGGTGATTCTCACCTCCTGACACTCCCGGGCTTGTGTAGCCCCTCCCACACTGGATAGGCTGGCCTCTGCAACCAAAAGGGGTATGGCAGAAATGACAGGCGTGACTTCCAGTGCTCGGGCACAATAGACATTGCAGCTGCCGCCTTGCTCTGTCGTGAATCACCTGCTCTGGGGCGAGTCAGGTGTCATGTGACAAGAACACCCAAGCAGTCCTAACAGGAGGCCCATGTGATGAAGACCTGTGCTCTCCGGCCACTAGCTGGCACCGAACCTTCCAGGCACGTGATGGCACCAGCTTGGAGGTGGCTCTTCCAGCGCCAGCCAAGCCTTCAGCTGCCAACTTCACGGGAGACCCTGAGCCAGAAGACCCAACCAACTCTCCCAAATTCCTGACTCTTGGGAACCGTGAGAGAATAAAGCGTTACTGATACTTTAAGCTGCTAAGCTGCAAGGTAATCAGTTATGCGTGGGTAGAAGTGACACGGTCCGTCACTAAGCATGGACGGCACACCTCTCAGCCCAACACAGAAGCCTCACTGGGACTCACAGCCCCTGCCTCTTCTCTGGCCTCAGCCCTCCCCCTGATCCTGACCCACCAGACCTGCTGAAGTTTCCTGAAAGCAGACAGCAGGCTCTTCCTCTCCTCTGTACCATCTCAAATGCCACCTCCCCTCTGCAATATCCTTCCCCCAGCCCTCCTGGCACTCCTGGCTTCACCACTCAGCTCAAGCGGCCATTTCCGCTAAAGCTTTCCCCGGGAGAGATGCATATTTCTGTGTTTCCATAGCACCCAGTAAACACCTTTATCCCTGTCTTGATCTCTGAACATGATGACTAAGTGCAGCTTTCTGCACACAAGAAGAACCACACCACCTTGGCGTGACTCCCATGCCTGACACATAGTAGGTCCTCGGAAAACATACGGAGGCTGGAACTATTCACTTTCCACTCGCCGAGTGCCCGCCATGTGCCAGCACAGAGCATCACCCACCACCCCCCCTCCGAGGTAAGGATTTTACAGAGAAGGAAGCTGAGGCTCAGACAGGCTCACCTTTTGCCCAGGGCTGCCCAGGGACCATCCAGAACTGGAACCGAGAAAACAGAATGAATTTTTCTTCTTTTCTAAAAAATTATTTCAGTGTGCATGATCTTTTTCTTTAATTAATTTACTTATTTGAGTGAGAGAGAGAGACAGAGGAGAGAGAGAGAATCCCAAGCAGGCTCTGCACGATCAGTGTGGAGCCCTATGAGGGGCTTGAACTCACGACCTGCGAGATCATGACCTGAGCCAGATTCAAGTGTCGGATGAGGCTTCACCGACTGAGCCCCCCACCCAGGCGCCCCCTGGAACAAATGTTTCTAAGCACTTTTGGCTCTCGGGGTTTTCCTCTGATGTTTGTGTCCCCGAAACAGAGGAGAGAAATGGACGCACAAAACATTTGCAACAGTGAATCCCAAGCGAATGCGAGGAGAGATCATGGCCCTTGCCAACCCCAGAGGCTGGGGATCCAGATCCTCCAGGGCCTTTTGGTTTCTCCAAATGTCTTCACATAGCAGTCAGGCTCTGTGCACTGTGACATTCCGGTGGCCACGCCTCTGTGTCCCCTGGCCCCACGCCAGGCGCAGACAAGCAAGGAGAGCCAGGGGGAGACGTCCCACTGGGTGCACACTGTTTGCCTAACGCTTTAATTTACTGTCCTGCCGCTGCCTCTCATTAGGTGTTCGCTGTGACCACATCCGTCCTATCGGGTTTACCGGACAAGAGTGAGTGGGGATGTCACGTGCACGTGCGCTCCACGCTGCCACCATGGTGACACGCCCGCCTGGGAAACGAGCCGACCCGACAGATTTGGGGGTTTGCTTCTATTTTGTCCTGACCAGGCAGACATTCCTGTCAAATGTCTGCTACGTTCGCCTCTCTGACCCACAGCCATTTTTATGTCAGTGAGCCAGGCCCTGATGCCCTGATGCCCACCTGTTGGTCCCCAAAGAATGTACTTTTGGTGGCTTCTTCTACAGCAGCGCCGTCTAGAACTTTCTACAGTGGTGGAAACGTTCTGTATCTATCTGCACGGGGCAAGACGGTGGCCACTAGCCACGTACTTACTGCGCACTTAAAATACGGCTTCCATGGATGGAGAGTTCTTTTAAAACTTTTAAATTTATTTCATTTTTTGGGGGGTGCCTGGGTGGCTCAGTCGGTTCAGCGTCCAACTTCGGCTCAGATCATGATCTCATGGTTCATGAGTTTGACTCCCACATCGAGGCTCTGTGCTGACAGCTCAGAGCCTGGAGCCTGCTTTGGATTCTGTGTCTCCCTCTCTCTGCCCCTCCCATGCTCACGTTCTGTCTGTCAGTCTCTCTCTCTCTCAAAAATAAATAAACATTAAAAAAATTAAAAATTGAAATAAATTTTATTTATTTCACTTTATTTACTTTTCACTCAAATAGCTCCACGTGGCTAGTAGGTACCGCCTTGGGCAGTGCAGGTCTAAAAAGAGACCATGGGCGCCTGGGTTGCTCAGCATCCCACTTCAGCTCAGGTCATGATCTCACAGTTTGTGGGTTCAAGCCCCTCATCAGGCTCTGTGCTGACAGCTCAGAGCCTGGAACCTGCTTCAGATTCTGTGTCTCCCTCTCTCTCTGCCCCACCCCCACCTGCACTCACATTCTCTCTCAAAACTAAATAAACATTTTTTAAAAATTATTTTTAAATCACCTGGGGACCTTGTTAAAATGCAGATTCCAATTCAGCAGGTCTGGGGAACAGCTCCCAACAAGCTCCCCAGCGATGCTGGCGCTGCTTGTCCGCAGAACACACTTTGAGCGGCGAGGACTCTGCACGGGCGCTACACAGTTGTTTCAGTGAGAAAGTTCACTGAGCTGGACACATGCATTTCCTATTTTTATATTCTATCTTTTTCTAAAGTTTCAGTCTCTCCAGATTCCAAGTCCAGTGGTTCTTACCACTGGTTGCCTATAGCATTGTTCCAAATACCACATCGTGCATATCGGTACTAGGAAAAGTATCCCTTGTCTGCATGAAATTAGAATTTAAGCGGATGCATTGTGGTTATTGCCATTTTCTGTCTTGCTAAACTGAGCGACACTGCTGCACATGCAAACTAACCCAGGACGTTTCCCCTTAATACCGGTGTCCAGGCCCCACCCCACCCGTTTAGGCATGAGCATGTCTGGATGCTTCCTGGATGACTGCAATGTGCAGCCAGGGTGTGAAACACTGGGCCGGCACAGCAGTCCTCAAACGTTAACAAGTATTAGTATCCCCCAGAGGGGACACTAAAGCCAGGTGCAGGGTCCCACCCCCAGGGTTTCAGAGTCAGCGAGTCCTGGATGGGGCCTGAAAATCTGCACTCCTAACAAACTCCCAGGTGACACTGAGGTTAGCGGTGGAGAGACCCCGCTCAGAGCACCTCTGGTTTACTCTGAGCGGACCTAGCGAATAAATTACCCCACACTAGCAGCACCTAGTGGCCAAGCCCCGGCGAGGTACAGGTAGAGAAGCAAACATTTATTGCCGCCTGAACTGCCTGAGAGTCAAGGGCACGGTTGCCCCCAAGGGGCTCCCTCTGCTCCATCCACCCAAGCAGTGAGAGGCGATGAGAAGCTTTGGGTCAGATGGGCCCGGTCCCACCACCTACTGACCCCAGGACCTTGACAAGTGCCTCTCCCCTGTCAGAGCCTCACTGGTGAAATGTAGCATACAGCTTCTCCTGAGAAGGTGAGATGGGCTGCAGCGTGCAACGTGGCCCAGAGTGTGGCCGCCATCCAGCAGGGCCCTCAGCTCAGAGCACCTCCAGCCATCCCATCACAGACCCACGTCATCCATCCTCACAGATCTGCAGCTGGATTTTAATCCACGCCCATGGTGTCCAATGCCAGCTACTGTTTCAAGTACGGGCGCCCGGCCCCACACCCAGAGACTCTGTGTCAATTGCTCTGGCGTAAGGCTCGGGCATGGATGTTTTTGAAGCTCCACAAATGTTTCTCAGGGACAAAAAAGGGCTGATAGACCCTCATCTCGAACCGGCTCGAATCCCAGGCTCCTGGCAGACCATGTTACACCCCCTGTGTCCGTTCCATAACCGGCTTCCACGGCCTATGAACAAGCCTTCTCTCTTCCACTGGACAGCAGGAGAAAAGAGACTGAGCGGTGAGACCCAGAGAGGTCTCAGAGACCAGCTCATCTGGGCTTCCCATCTCCCAGGGGACGACGCTGGAGGCAGTGGTCCAAGGCCCCTCAGCCAGGTATTTAACTCACTCTCCGTAACGCTGGCCAGCTGTGAGTCAAAATCTATTTATTTTTATTGACCAAACACTTCTAGGCTTCCTACGTTCAAGGCACTATTCTAAATGCTTCCGGAATATCCGCTCATGCAATCCCCACCATACCCCTACGAGGCCAGCGGTGTGGTGTCTGCATTCCCATTTCACAGCCTAAGCAACTGAGGCTTGGAGATGTTAAGTACTCCCCCCCTCCCCCCTGGAGACCACACAGTGCATGGCGAGCCTTCTGGCCATTCATTCAGTAGAACCCTGAGATCACCCGCGTTTACTGGGATGCGTCCTCGCCACAAAGGCCCCAGGTCCCAGAAGCCAAAGACAGTGACCACTGTCCCCTCCGTCATCAACAGAGCCAACTACAAAGTGACTGGGAGAAAGGTCCTAACTTTTATAAGGAAAGGACTGTCAGGTCTCTGTGCACCTGCCTTCCCAACTGAGGGCTTCCAGATGTCCTTCTCATAAAAGAAACCGTAAACACCTCTTTGTACCAAGAAGGCTTTGCCAGCTAAGAAACTGGGAATTTGCTCTCGGCGGCTGCTCAGTCGGGCAGTGCGACTGGACCAATCCCAGACCTCTGTCAGGTCATCAGCCTGGGATTCTGGAAACCCAAAGACCTCCATGGCAAGTCTTAGCCTTCCCCCTCCCCAAGCTGTGACGGTCTGCTGGGGAGACCTCGGCCCCAGCTCTGAAGGACTGAGTCCCATATCTGCTACTTGGAGTAGCCACCCTGGATCCCAGGCTCCAGGATTCCCACTTGGAACTCATCTCTGTAAACCTCAAATCTGGTGACATCACACCTGCAGGGAATAAAGGAGTTGGGTCACATTCATAATGGACTCCACCCTCCTCCTCAGGTGCATCCCCAGGCTCCTCCCATCTTTACCCTCCAGACACCCTGACCTACCTGTAATTCCAAACTCACCCTTAGCCATCCAGACCTTTATTTAGGCTGTTCCCTCCGCCCAAATTGCTTTTCCCTCCCTTGTCTGCCCACTCACTGATTCCTCTTAGTTTAGTGAATCTGCGTGACTGGCCATGGGGTGTTCAGACTGAGCGGAGTTTCTGGGTGAGTCCGTGAAGGTTTTTGGGGTGAGATTGTCACTTGCATCAATGAACTTAGCAAAGCAGAGCACCCTCTCCCCCGTGCTGGGCCTCATCCGATTGTTGAGGGTCTGAACAGAACAAGGCAGAAGGAGGGGGAAGGATCGCCTGGGTGGCTCAGTGGGTTAAGCATTGAACTTGGGCTCAGGTCATGATCTCACAGTTCGTGGGTTTGAGCCCCTTGTCGGGCTCTGTGCTGATGGCTCAGAGCTGGAAACCTGCTTCCGATTCTGCCTCCCTCTCTCTCTGCTCCACCCATCCCCCTCCAAATTAAATAAACATTTAAAAAGCTGTTTTGAAGAAGGAGGGGGAAGATGAAGAGACAATGACACGTGCAGGAAACCCTACACGCAGACCTCCAAGCTCTGAACAAGCCGTCCTTCCGCCCACTGTGCGTCCACACCCGCGTCAGATGCAGATTGCCGCACACCATGTGCCAAGTTCCTGGCAAGCTACCTCAGCCCGCCGACCAGCGGGTCCAGCACCAGCACTGCCGTTGCCGAGATGATTACTTGGCTATCCCACCACATTCAACGCATTCTTTTTTTTTTCTTAATGTTTAAGAAACCCACGAACCAAGAGATCCTGACCTGAGCTGAAGTCAGGCACTTAACTGGCTGAGCCACCCAGGCGCCCCCACATTCTACTCATTCTGTGACATGACTGAAAACAAAAAAAAAAAAGTAAAAGCACTCACATTAAAGGTAAGGGGTCAACTCTCGATCAAGGCTGAAATGAGCAGGCACGCCGCAAGTGACGGGTTTCAACTTCACCGGATCGGGGCCAGCTAATCACGCTTCCGTTGTGAAGAGAAAGGACAAAATTAAAGTCCTTATTGATGCTGGAGACCTCGCTTCTGAGTGTGTCTAACGGAGGAGCCGCAAAAACACTGGGCTAAGTGAAAGACACCAGACACGAAGGACCCCACGTTGTAGAATTTCATTATAGGAAATGTCCACAAAAGCAAAATCTATAGAGACAGAAAACAGACAAGGGAGGAAACGGAGAGACAACGCAGGGGCAGGAAGCCTGTGTCTGGGGTGATGGCCGCCCAGCTTGGGAAATACACTGAGAGCCCCGGAAAGATACACTTGGAATCGGGGCCACTCTGCAGGGCGTGACCAGGACCTCAGTAGAGCTTCGAGAAAAAAAGCAAAGGAAAACAACAGCAACAACAAAGAAGTAACTGAAATGGTGTCGCATCCCTCCGTCTGTAGGAAGTGCCCCCTCCTGAAGAGGAAGTTCCACACGGTCCGTACAGGCAGGTGTGGTGTAGAGAGTCACAGGGCTGTGACTGGGGGGCGAGAAGCTGGCTCTGCGTGCAGCCCCGGCCCACGGCGGCACACGGCGGCACACAGCTCATTCTGCTGCGCTGATCTGAAGACACATGAACTCCTTCCTGCCAACAATGGCTGACAAGGTCTACAGGGGAGAGTCCTGGGGATCCGAGGCCTGTGGGCATCCAAACGTGGCCCCCACAGCCTGCTCCCAGTGCCCTTTGATACCGGCTGGCCACTCGCAGGCCAATGAATCTTCCACGGCTCAGGGTCTGATCTGCCCTTCAGAGCTTTCTCGGCTGTTTCAGGTCCTATAAGATGTAATCACCTAGAGGACAAAGACCTTTGCCTTCAGGCCTTTCCATGAACGGTGGGTTTGCACACACAGGCTCCCCTCGGCCGTCATTTGGTGTCCACATACTTATTCTCAACGGTTCTTGTAACTCCGGTGGGCTTTGGGGGGCCTTTAAAGTGCCGTTGTTGGGGCGCCTGGGTGACTCAGTCAGTTAAGCGTCCGGCTTCAGCTCAGGTCATGAACTCACAGTTCGTGGGTTTGAGCCCCTGGTCGGGCTCTGTGCTGACAGCTCGGAGCCTGGAGCTGCTTCAGATTCTGTGTCTCCCTCTCTCTCTGACCCTCCCCTGCTCATGCTGTCTCTCTCTGTCTCTCAAAAATAAATTTTAAAAAATATTTAAAAATAAAAATAAAATAAAATGCCATTGTAACTCTCTTTCCCCCTTCCCCTCCCTATGGCCCTCTGTCAGGTTTCTCCTGTTAGACCTATGAGTGCAAACTTATGGTATCTGTTCTTCTCTGCCTGACTTATTTCACTTAGCATGACTCCCTCGAGGTCCATCCACTTTGCTACAAATGGCCAGATTTCATTCTTTCTCCTTGCCATGTAGTATTCCATTGTGTATATATACCACAGTTGGAGAGAGAGATGGACACAAACCATGAGAGACTACTGAATACTGAAAACGAACCAAGGACTGAAGGGGGAGGCGGTAGGGGGGAAGAGGGCGATGGTCATGGAGGAGGGGGGCACTTGTGGGGAGAAACACTGGGTGTTATGTGGAAACCAATTTGACAATAAACTATTATAAAAAATAAATTTTAAAAAATGCCGTTGTACCTGGAGGACACCCACACTGTTCACCATCGAGCCCGGGCACCGCTGCCCTGCGTGGTCCTAACAGGCCCATCCACGGCCACGCAGTTCCATTTAACAGTGACGGATTGGGGGGGCCCCGGCTCAGCTCTCCACGCTTCGCACCGTGAATTACAACCAGCCTTCGCTGTAAAGTAGCTCATTTCATGCTAACAGGGGCTTCTGGGCCTAATTCTGTGGGAACTGCTCTAGCAGGGCAGAAACATTTTCCTTAAAAGACGGAGATACTGAGATGGAGAAGGGACAGGTGGTAGTGCAGAACGTGGAGGAATCCCACCAAGGATTTACCACGCTCAGCTCGACGTAAGGAAAAGAACTTGAAACAGACAGATCTGTCCCAAACCTCGAGCTTTGCAGTGGGAGGACCAGGACCCCAAAGGCATGTTTCCTAGCCCATTCTGGCCCCTCCCAGCTGGGTGCTGTGGGCAAGTCAGTCCACACGACTGAGTCCCGCTCTCCTCTTTAGAACAGAGGCAATGTCACCGCCCCGGATCGATGCCCCATTCCTTTGGTCAAAGTGGGGCAATGTGTTTAGCAACAAATCGCTACTCCTCTCTGAGAATCAGCGGGGGATTAAGAGCCCAGAGATTTATAAATGTCACGGCTCGCTATGCCCGGCAGGAAGGAATCTGGGGCTGAAAAGTCACATCTACAGTCGCTGTAGGAGCCCATCCCACACATGCGTGCAAGCGAGGACTCCCAGGGGGAAGATATTTGACTCAAACTTAGAATCAATTCAGACAGAAAATTTGGCAATTAAGTAGCTGATTTGAAAGAAGTGAGGGGCGCCTGGGTGGCTCAGTCGTTTAAGCGTCCAGCTTCGGCTCAGGTCATGATCTCATGGTTTGTGGGTTCAAGCCCCGCGTCGGGCTCTGTGCTGACAGCTGGCTCAGAGCCTGAAGCCTGCTTCAGATTCTGTGTCTCCCTCTCTCTGACCCTCCCCTGCTCGCACTGTCTCTCTCTCTGTCTCTCAAAAAATTAAAAAAAAAAAAACATGAAATAAGAGGTGATGATGGAAACAAACATTGATATGCCCCTCATTCATGCCAGCTGCTGAGCACTTAATAAGCATCATGCTGTTGATATCACCTGTCTGACAAACACATAGAAGGGGTGTGCTATGTGCCAGGCTCCATCTGGAGACCGGCTGGGAAACAACTGGAAACAGAGCCATGCCTTCGTGAAGTTTACATTTTCCCGGTGCATTGTGGGGAGGGGGAGGAGCAAACAGATAACAAAGACCGCATATAACTGAACTCTAAGACGTGTCAGATTGCTACAAATACTAGACGAGGTACAGCGGGAGACAGCGAGTGGTCAGGAGTCGTGTCTGAATAGGACAGGTCAAGATATTTAGGCAAAGGACCCAAGATGATGGGGGGCATGTGGAGGAAGAAGTCCAGGCAGAGCGAGCGCATGCTTGCTGAGTTGTGAAACATCATCACCATCCATTTCAGAACATTCCCGTCACCCTAAAAAGAATCCTCATACTTATTAGCTGTCACGCTCCATTTCTTCTCTCCCAGTTGGCCCTTGGCAACCACTAATCCGCTTAAATGGCCACGAGGTCTCCTTCTGGATGGCTTCCGTATGACAGGGTGTCTCCAGCTTATGTGGAGAGAGGAAGAGGGGAGGTGATGGGAGATGCAAGGGAAAAGCCGGGGCACCCACGGGGCGCCCAGGTGGCTCAGTCTGTTGAGCGTTCAACTCTTGGTTTCAGCTCAGGTCATGATCCCACAGTTTATAGGTTCTAGCCCTGAGTCGGGCTCTGTGCTGATGGCATAGAGCTTTCTTGGGATTCTCTCTCTTTCTCCCTCTCTGTCTGCCCCTCTCAAAATTAATAAACTTAAAAAAAAAAAAAGCTAGGGGACCCATTATAAGGCTGTTATAATAAATCAGACAGTCCTCACTGAAGTTCCAAGAGATGGGAACTCTTATTATGCCCATCTTACAGATGAGGAAACTGAGGGTCAGGGTTGACTTACCTGGAGACTCAGGGCTAGGAAGGGGGAGAGAATTCGCAGGAATGAGGACCCAGTCTGACCACCTCGGGCACCTTACCACCACTAGTCCTGCCCGGCGGGTGCAGTAGGGGACACAGAGTCCCTCCTGCCCTCCCTAGGTCATGTGACTTCACAGTGACCCAGCTAAGGGAGGCCAAGTATGTCTCCCAGGAAGTGAATCGGGTTTGGCCACTATGGCTGATGGGCTGCTCGGCTTCAAAAGTGTTTGCACGGTTGGCTCACCCTCTTACGTCTCTGCTGCCCCCAGGAGATTAAAATTCCAGGTTCAGGAGAACAGGACACACGCAGAGAACACTTGGAGCTAATCCCCCGTCTGGAGGCAGCTCAGCCAAATCCAGCCACGATGCGCCAAACTCCAATTGACCCACACACTCAGCAGGGAGGAAAATGATGCTCGGGGTGCTGAACCACCGAGACTTGGGGCCTGTTCATCACACGACATCACGGCAGAGGACAGCGTTGGCCGAGGCACAGACCCAGCATCCTGGCAGCCCCACAGCTTGCTAGCGGTGTTTTGGTTTCCAGAGCTCCTTTGGATGCATTTTCTCACTTGGCTTTCACAGCCAACCTCTGAGGTAGATGCTTTTACTCCGCGGTTTGTTAATCAAGGTATGGAGGTTCAGAAAAACAGGGTGGCTTGGCTCCATCCTGCCCAGGGAGCGGGCGACCAAGGCTTCTAACTGCACATTCTCCCACTCCTGCCTTTGAACTGCCTCCCCCTCCCCTGCGGCATTCATTAGAGATATTTTATAATTAGGCACCAAACATGCCAAAAGGAATCCGGCACAAGCTCGTGACGGCTCCGCGGCCGCCCCACGCCGTCCTCTCCCCTCTCCTCCCGGAGGGGTTTTCTGCGCAGCGCTAACCGGGCTGCATTTTAATTGCTCAAACTCGGCATCCACCTGCCGCCAGCGGGCCGGGAGCTTGTGAAAAGAAGGGCCAAGCACTCTTCATCTCCCGTGACCCGGGGCGTTCATGGCTCTGACCCGCAGCGGGGGCAAGCGTGCCACTCGTGAATAAAGTCACACAAAGGTGGCCACCAGCTTTGCAACACTTGAGTCACCTCGACAGGCATTTCACAGAGCACCAGCTGTAAAACGGACCCGCTGAGCAGCCCGGAGAGGAGCGTGTGAAGCAGGCTTTGGTCCTAGGAGGTTTACTCCGTTGTCCTCACGCTGGACACATTGGGCTCTGCCCCGCGTGAGAGTTTAGCGGTCACCGCGCCGGCGGACTGTGTGTGTATATGTAGGTGTGTGCACATGTCTGTGTCTGTGTGCGCTGGTGTGTGTGTGAACATATATGCCCTGCACGTGTGCAAATGTGAGGTGATACGTGACTGTGAGCACACCCGAACATGCGTGGCGTGTGCTTGCACAGGCACGTCTCTGAGCGCACACGCGTGTCCATGCACGTGTGTGCGCCTGCGCACAAGTGTGTGACCACGAGCATGTGTGCGCCCGTAAAAACACACTCGCTCCACCTTCTCCTCTGCTTTCCCAACCGTCTCCGCCGATCTCTGTCCCTCAGTGTTGCTCACGGACGTATCAAGGAGCACAGCAGACCATCAGTCTTTGATGCAATTGTGAGTGAGTAGTTTTCGTTCTGCCTACAAATATTTATGGAGCACCCACTCCTATGAGCCAGGCGCTGCGCTAGGACCTGAGGGCAAGGCAGGAAGGAGGAGGAGGAAGACGCAGCGGAGGAGGAAGAAGGGGAGGAGACAGAAATCCTGCCCTCACCTACACGCTGGGGATGATTTCCACCATAGATCACTGGCAGAAACACTCAACGACAAGTAAAACTAACTAACGGGGCAGAAAGGACACACACAAGAATTTGTAAGAGGCTGAAAACAGAGGGGAAAAAAATAGCAAGTACTGCTGACAGAATTTAAATCCAAAATACTTGACCCAGGAGACGTGAACTTGATAGAATGGCCACAAAAGAAACACAGAAGCAAGCCAACAGAAAACCTTAAAAAAGCAGAAGTTAGACTCAGCAGAAAGTCGGTATTAGGGAAAAGATGGATGAATCAGATGTTTGTAGTAAATTTTAAACGGAAAATAATTGATCCCATGAAAATAGTTGTACTAGAAACAAAGGTTTTAATGGAAAAAAAATGGAAACCGTTTAGTTGAGCGGTAGAGAAAATTAAATCCTAGATTAAAATGGCTTAATGGAATTTGCCCCGTGAAACACTGCTCAGGAAACTTCGCATGCCTCACGGCTCTTCACACGCATGTGTCCACTAACGATGAACCTAAGGTCAAAGCAGCAGAGTGAAAATGGAGGGAGCACAGTCCTCTTCATGTGGGGCACATAATTCATTGGCAGGCTCAGCCCCAGGCCGTGTGGGGAGGTGCGTGAGCTCCTGGGAACACGAGTGGCCTCAGACCGAGCTCGGTCAGAGACTTGCCGGTCTCTCCTCTCTGGTCAGAGTTTCTCAAGCGTCATGGTGCGTTCGAGTCACCCGGGGGCCTTGTTACAATGCAGATTCCAATACAGCAGGTCTGGGGCCCTCAGGAGATTCTGTTTCCAGCCAGCTCGCAGGTGCTGCTGGCCTGCAGACCGCACTGAGTATCTGATCTCTGCAGACGCCTGGACCAGAGCACTCCTCCCCCTCCCAGCGCTTGGATTGGCTGCCTGCATTGCAGGGTCCTTTCCGGAATGCTCCTCACCCCCTCCCAAGGCTCGAATCAACTATCTGCATTGCATCACCCTTTCCTGGAAAGTAGCTGCTGTGGGCTCGCACGCTTCGAAAATCTGCAGTGCGACGGGACCCAGGCGCTGGCAAGGGCTGTCCGAGCCTGCTGCAGGCGTGACTGCTGGTCCAGCCACTGGCCTTGGCTCGGGGGCCCTCACTCCCTAATCACAGGACTCTTGGGGATTCACTAATCAAATCATCTTCCTAATTTCTCAGGGAGAGGGCAAGGCTTAAGCTAAAGGAAGGCATCACTAAAAACAGGCAGCCCAGGGAGGTGGCTAGACGCTGAAAGCTGAGGGTTCTAATCCGGAGGCTGACCCCTGCACTCACGGGTTTCCGGCAAGCCAGGTATCCCCTGTGGGCCTCTGTGTTCCTGTCTGTGTAATGGGAATTCGAGGATGTAATGAGAAATTTCATTGAAAACCCACAGTGCCTCGCTGGTTTGCTGTTGCAAACATGTCAGTTTCTGCCTCCAGCAAAGACGCAACTCCAGTCCTGCAGCACATCGGGGTGAGACATTTGGCAAGCTGCAGGGTTCCTGCAACCTTTTAAATCGCCCTCCAGGCAGATGCCAACGACTGAATCCCAAGTCCAGCTGGGGTGAGATTGAGCCCAGAGGTCAGCGCTGCAGAAGAACAGGACACAAAGAGGCTTTTAAGCCAGGACTCCCCGTCTTTGCGAGGGCACAGCAAGGCCAGCCTCGGCGGACGTGGCGGCCTGTGTCCATGCGGGGACTGGACTGGCCCTGGGCCCTCGGGCTTGCTACCAGAATAACTTTGGAGTCTCTTTAAGAAAAGAAAACGAAAAGAGTAAGTTAAGCACATTTTCCCCCTTTTTCAGCAGCCAAGGAATCTCAGATGAGCTTCACACTGCTTAGAATTCAGAAGGGTGGGCGCCTCACAGCCCCTGGCCGTGGTCCTGAATCTGCAATGTTAGGACATCAGTTCCCGGCGAGCAGACGCAGGCCGCAGGTGTGGGACAAAGGCAGTCATCACGCACGGCGAGCGCCCTTGGAGAGAGGGTCCCCCAGAGCCCAGAGAAAGACACCCCAGAGCAGAAACGGGAACCCAAAGGACATGTGATTCCAGGCAGAGAGCAGGGTCAGAAAAATGCTTTATGGAGTTAGACTGACCCACGCTGAAAGCCAGGCCTGACACGTGCAGGCAGTGTGACCTTGGCCAAGTCATTTCAACTCTGAGCCTCTGTGTGCAAGTCTATAAAATGGACATAAGGGCACCTACCACATCAGGTGTCGTGAGGATTAAATGTGTTATTGCCCTAAACATCTGTGTCCTTCCTGCCAAATCCATGTATGGAAACCTAGTCTCCACTGGGATGCTTCTGGAGGTGGAGACTTTGGGAGGTGATTAGGTGCTGAGGGAACCTCATGAATGAACAGGACCAGTGCTATCTGGAAATGACCGAGAGGCCGCTCCCTCCCCCCTCCCACCATGTGAGGACATGGCAAGATGTCATCCGTGAACTGGAAGTGGGCTCTCAGCTTCCAGAACTGTGAGGAATCCATGTCTGTTGTTTATAAATAGCCCAGTCAATGCAATTTTTTTTGTTAGAGCGGAGTGAAGGGACCAAGACGCTTATTATGCATGCAATGCTTCATATAGGAGCCTGGTGCATGGAAAGAAGCTTTAGCCAGAGTTCCCACTCACCCCAGAAAGCCAATCCCAAGACAAGGGCTTTCAGGCAGATGGTATGTTGGAGGAAGTGAGCATGGGGGACAGGAATGGGGTACAGAGACTACTGAGACATGGTAAGAGAGAAGCCCAGAACAGGTGCGTCCTCGGGCTGGTCACCACCTTGAGGAGATAGGGTTCAGGGTCGCTAGGCTAGCCCACTGTGCTGCCAGCAGCCAGCTGAGCCCCCCATGCAGGGAGGCACAGGGCCGGTGACCAGATCTGCATGAGACCCTGCAGTTTCAGCCACGCCCTTGACCTCACAGTCTGCCCCTTCAGAATCTACCTGACTTCCAACAGAGATGACAAAAGGGGAAAAGGAGATGTATTGAGCACTTGACATTATGCCAAGGAAGTGCTTCCTGCCTTTAGCAAAGTAACACGCGCACGCATTAACGGACATATTGCAAACTGCTGTGGCCCCCTCCCCAAACTCCTGCCCACACTTCCGCCAGCCCAGGATGCCAGGGTTTTCTGTGCTCACTGCTTTGGGGAAAGGAGGTTACAGCCAAAACCCAGCACACGGAGAAGATTCAGTTCTCAGCTCTTGAGTTTCAAGACCAGCTTTTGAATCTCATGGCAGCAACGAGAATGTGAGAGAATAGTCTTCAGAGTTTTGAGATTCTAGGTTGTAAGCATCACAAGCAGGACCCTGACAGACGCTGGGCATAGAAATGATGGCATCAATAACAGATGTGGGAGAATTCGTAATCAATTGGAGTGAGATTTCCTGTCTTCAAGGAGTTGATCACCAGGATGGCAGGCAGCAAGGGAGACTACACGTTGCCGTCTCTGACGGAGCCCTGAATGCAGCTCTTTCCCAGGCCCAAGCCCCAGGGGAAAAGGCTCGAAGGGAGAAGATGGATCTGGGGAACTTCGAGAGGACACCTGTACCCTGTCCCCCTCAGGAGCTGGTTGGGGAAACCGAGTCCAGAATGACCCCCACCCATTCCTGCCTTCTGGAGTTCACGCCCTTGTGCAAGCCCCTCCCCTCGAGGCGGGGCTGAATTTCTGACCTGCTTCTAATCAACAGAACACAGCAGGGGCGCCTGGGCGGTTCCGTCAGTTAAGCATCCAACTTCAGCTCAGGTCATGATCTCACAGTTCATGAGTTCGAGCCCCGCATCGGGCTCTGTGCCGACAGCTCAGAGCCATCGGGCTCTGTGCCGACAGCTCAGAGCCTGGAGCCTGCTTCCTATTCTGTGTCTCCCTCTCTCTCTGCCCCTCCCTTGCTTGCACTCTGTGTGTCTCTCTCAAAAGTAAACATTTAAACAATTAAAATTTAAAAAAAAAGAACACGGCTGAAAGGAGAAGATGCCACGCATGAGGTCAGGTTACAGAAGACGGGCGCTTCTGTCGTGGACCCTCTCCTACTTGCTCTCATGGAGGCACGCTGCCAAGGTAGAGCTGCCCTCTGCAGAAGCCCCGAAGCAAAGAATGGCCTCTGGCCCACGGCCAGGCGGGTGGGGCTGAGATTTCTGCAGTCCCCGGGGATTGCACTTCTCGGAGACCCTGAGCCAGAAGCACCCGACTCAGCTGCGTGCAGAAACGATGGGATAATCACCGTTCAGGGAGTTTCTGAAGTTGCTAAGTTCGGGGCAACAGCGTCTGCGGCCATAGCTAACTAACACGGAGGCCGGGGGCGGCCTCGGAGCCCTGTCCACCACAGTGTGGCTCTGGAAACAGCCGGGTGATGTCCTCTGGGAGGAGCTCAGGACGGTCACGTCCACCAGGGCTGGAGACGTGGCGAAGCCCTCACGAGGCATATGTGACAGAGAAGAGACTGAGGTGTAAAGAGCAAGGGTGACGACTCCGCAGGGTCGATGCATTGCCGTGGGCTCCCTCTCACCACAGAGACATCACCCCACTGAGCAGGCCCCTGACACACTCATGCATGCGAAAACTCTGCCCAGAGACCTATAGCAACTCCCCTAACGGCACACAGCCGGAGGGTGGGAAGCTGGGATTCGAACTCGGGCCATGGTGCTGTGAACGCCAGCTCAGACCCCCTCTGCCGTGCTGCCTTCCTCGCCTCCCCGGCTCCCATGACCCCTGAGGCATGAGGCTCCAATGTGCTCCTCCGCTTGGGATTCCCAGGGGTCTGCGAGGGCTTGCTTGGACTCCCGTTCTGAGGTACCAGCTTAGATCCAGGCCTAAGACTCCAATTTCTGGTGTTATTTTCTGGGACCCTTATTTACAAAGCAGCTGATTTACTCACTTGATAACAAAACGGCCAGCCCCTCCTTGTTCCAAAAGGAAAACGAGGCGACTCCGCAGACACTTAGAGATAAAGTCACCGCCCAGTTAGAATGGCCGTGGTCTGTGAGCCTATTAACAGGGGGCAGATCAAAACTCCCTGTGGGAATGGCAGTGGCCCAGACAACGTGCTTGGGCCCCTCTCCCCAAGGACCAGACGCTCTCTGTCCCCAGGTCTGCGGCTGGCTGAGGGAGAGCAGAGGCAGGGTGGCCGGGAGGCTCAGAGCTCTCTAGCCGCAGCAGGGAGGATGCCTCTGTCCGGGCTCAGGGCTTTGCGCTCATCAGTCCAGAGTCGGCACGCAGCCTCGGGCCTCTGTCTGCACGCACAGGCCAGGTTTCGGTTTGGTGACAAAAGCTCTGAGGCAACAGAATTTTACTTCTCGGTCATGCCGCATGTGCCCTGGGCCATCAGGGCACTCTGCTCCACACAGTCACTCAGGCACTCAGGTACCAGCTGGAGGTGGAACCATCCAGAACATGAAGCCTGGAACATTTGCTACAGCTGGGAGAGGGAGAGAGAAACAGCCTCCATCTGCACAGAATGTCAGCCCAGGGGCGCCTGTGTGGCTCAGTTGGTTGAGCATCCGGCCTCGGCTCAGGTCATGATCTCACAGTTCGTGGGTTCAAGCCCCACATCGGGCTCTGTGCTGACAACTTGGAGCCTGGAGCCTGCTGCCGATTCTGTGTCTCCCTCTCTCTCTGACCCTCCCCTGCTCATGCTGTCTGTCTTGTCTCTCTCTCTCTCTCTCTAAAATAAATAAAACATTAAAAAATAAAAAAATAAAAAAAAAAAGAAAAGAATGTCAGCCCAGAAGTTCCACACATCATTTCCAGCCTCGACAAGGATCATGGTCCCGCCCACTTCCAAAGGGTCTGGGAAGGTGGCCTTCCACGTACCTAGGAAAGAGAGCAAAACCCAGCATCTCCCACAACCAGGCCCCTGCCATCAGCACCAAAGCTGTAACCCAGTGTCTCAGGATGGACACTGGGCAAGGGCGCCTGGCGGCTCATTACGTTAGGCGTCTGCCTCTTGGTTTCAGCTCAGGTCATGATCTCACGGTCCGTGGGATTGAGACCCTGCGTCAGGCTCCATGCTGCTTGGGATTCTCTCTCTCCCTCTCTCTCTCTGCCCCTTCCCCACTCACTCTCTCTCTCTCAAAAGAAAGCAATAAACATTTTTTAAAAACATATAAATAGACATGTTTTTAGAAAGATCAACACCGGACATGTACCAGGAGGCATCGATACGCCGCAGTTCACACTATCCGTCCATCTCTCTCGTTTTTCTCGATCACCGAACACAACGCCTCCGACCCTCACGGGCCTGTGGCACGCATCCTCCAGGATACAACAGTGCCTAGAACACTGGCACTTTGTAAAGTCAAAGAATGTTGGGCTTTGGAGGAGCCTCAGGATTATCACGACAAGTTTTATTTGGGGCAGTTGAGGACATAAAAATCCAGAAATGGAGGGGACATATCCAAAATTACACTTTTATTCATTCCTTTCACAAACATTTTTGAGTGCCTGCTACATCCCAGGAACCAAGTTTTAAAAATAGGGTTACAGAAATAAATAAGAGACCAGCCTTGTCCTCAGAAAGCCCATGGAAGCGTAGCGGGGGACACTGACATGTTAGCAAACAGATAAACAAGTGCCACGGGGTGTGAACAGCACTGTCTGAGAGACGGAGGCAGAGAGGGGGAAAGGTTCAAGGTCCCATGATCCGACTCAAAAAAGGAAGGAGGAAGGACGACCTTCCAGGAGGGATCAATGTCAGCGGGAAATTCATCAGGGAGGAAGTGATACCGCGTAAAGTTTTGAAGGCAGGTGGAAACTCACTAGGTTCGGGTGGAACAGACATTTCAGGCAGGAGAACGGCAGCAGCCAGGGCCCTTTTCAGACTCAGCTGCTGCCTGGGTTTGGTAGTCCCTCCCCTGCATCCCCGGACCCAGCACAGGGCCTGGCATATCACAGCCGCGTGGACATTCGTGAGGGAATACATCTCCCCGTGTCTCCTGTTCTCCAGGGGGCTGTGACCCTCATATTGTCACCAGGATAGATAGAGGAGCCTGAAACCTCCCGGCCCAGGGGTCCCCTCCACTGCAAACTGCTTCCGCAGGTGCTCTGGGCAGGGGGGACCCAGGGCAGGAGAGGGACGCAAAGTGCTGATGTGACACTTCTCACTGCTCCGGGGCCCCCCCGCCTCTCGCAGCCTCCCGGTTCCCAGGGGCTCCGTTTCTGAAACTCAGCACAGCACTAAATGCATTTCCTCCGGAGGCAAGGTGATTCATTTCGTCTCACCTCTGCCCGCGTGTGAAGCCTTTGGATCTGTGTTTGCTGCAATTAAACACAGAATGTGTTGTTTAAACAGTACTGTGATTATGACACAGACAGCAAAAAAAAAAAATTCTAAACTCGATCGTGTTCAGTCTGGCTAGCCAGGAAAAAAAAAAGTGTTTTAGCTGCAGAACTTCAAAGAAAGGGAAACAGTTTTCATTACTGGTTTTTAGAATGTCTTAAAATATCCTTATCAGGAATAAAACCCAGTTATATTCTTGGCACCAGGAATAGACGAGAAAGCCTGCTTCCCAGTCCTCCGGACAACAGAGAAAAGGCAAACACCCCACTTGATTCTTTAAAGGAAAAAAATGGTTCCCCTCCAGAGCCAAAGGGACCCAGAGGTGAGGATTCATGTCCATTCAAGAAGTTATCCATGTAGACCAATAATGGGGGCGCCTGGGTGGCTCAGTTGGGTAAGCGTCCAACTTTAGCTCAGGTCATGATTGCATGGTCTGTAAGTTCAAGTCCGGCGTCGGGCTCTGTGCTGACAGCTCGGAGCCCGGAGCCTGCTTCAGATTCTGTGTCTCCCTCTCTCTCTGCCCCTTCCCTGCTCACACTCTGTCTCCCTCTCAAAAATAAACATTAAAAATTTTTTATAGCAATAATAGATGTCCATGGTGAGGAAAGGGTGACTTCTTGATTAGAAGGAAAAGGAGACCCTCGTTCTCACACCCTAATAAATGAGAAAGAGTCTCCCCCCCCCAACCCTTCCCCATCCCACTCCTCAGACCTCTACTTCTCGTCCTTTCCGGACCATGTCTCTACTCAGAATGCCCAGTACAGGCGAAGAGATGCTTCTGGTGGATGGATGAGAAGGAAGGAAAGAGAAAGGGAAGCAGGAAAGAAGAGGGAGAAGGAGGGAGAGAATAAGGGGTGCAGGAAGGAAAACAGAGGAGGGAAACCCTACCATCTTTAAGGCCTTACTAGAACCCAACACCGCGTGCTGTGGTCCACAGCAGAGAGGGCCTCTCGGTCAATCTCCAAATGGCCTGTCAGTTCCTAGCTGGGGTCAAATGCATCAACAGCAACAAGGACACTACCATGTAGCAGGGCACAAGATCCACACCCTGGTGGTTTCCACAGCCATCTTCTCACATGACCAGAAGTCCTGGAGACAGAGAGTGAGGACGGGCTTCCTCTTAGTATCCGCCCCATGTCTCTCCATGTCTCCCACCGTCCACATCTCTGTACCTAGTGCCTGCGGACCCCTCTATCCGAGCTGCCTTTCCTGGTTCCCTTCTCTGCTGCTAAGCCTGAAAATCTAGCTTAGGTGGCAGTACTTCCTCCGGGAAATCGGTCCTGATCTTCAACTGGAAGGTGGTCCCGCTTGACCTGCCTGGAGGCGGCGCTCCCTGACAGCAAGGACCTCGTTTCTCACCTTGTGCGTCACTTCTAACCAGCTCGAGGCGCCGGCAGAGGCCGGATAGGTATTTACCGCATGACTAAGCGATGTGCTTTCTGGGTGTTCTCTTTTCCCTGATTTTTTTCATGTCCCTTCCTCTTTTCTCTCTCCTTCCCTCACCAAAATCAACCGAGAAGTCCCCTTTGCAGTGAAATGTAAGTTTGAGGTGCACCCTTCAGGGTCTTTGGGCTCCAGTCAACAAAAGCTGGACGTCTTGTTTCTTCACGGGCTTGGATCAATCCATCAAATACTCTGCTCAGGCTGATTCAGCAACATCCTCATCATCAGCCTACTTTGTCTCAGGGTTTGAGGGCAAGCCCTGAAATTATTTTACAACATTTTTCTAATCAATGTGGGGCCCATGGGGGCTCATAAATGACCCTTGTCTTTGTGTTGCTTCTTTTCATGAGTTTTCAGAAATAAGCCGTTCTTCGAATCCAGATCCTCCTCAGGGAGACATTATCTTCTATTCAGTGAGAGAATCAAGGTTAATCAATAAGTGGTCTTGTGAATTAAGAAGGTATTCATGGGGAGAAAGAAAACAGAATCCACAATCCAGAGAGTACATTTCTACATTTATGAGCTCCTGCATTTGTGAGCCTCAGAGAAAATAGTGATGTCGGAAGTTCTTTCTGTGTCTAGAGATGCGAATGTAGAAATTGTAGGTAAATAAGGTCAGGGGTGAGGGAACAAACTGCGAGTCTCCTCTACGCCAGGCCAAGCTACAAGCAATGAACATTAGTTTCTCTGGTTAGGTTTGCCAGACTCCAAGATGGCCTCCAGGGATTCTTGCTTCCGGGTATGCATGCCTTTGTCTAGTCTACTCCCGTGTGGAGGAGGCTGACCAGGGTGACCAATGGGATTTTGCAGAAATGATGGCCTAGGACTTCTGAGGCTGGGTCATAAAAAGGATACTGATTCCCTCTTGATTTCTCTTGAATCACTCACTGAGGAATCCGGCCGCCATGTTGTGAGGCTCTCAAACAGCACATGAGGCAAGGGAGGTCACCTGCCAACAGCCAGGACTAACATGAGGTACGCGGGCCACACTGGAAGTGGCTCCCCCAGTCCCTGTCAAGCCCTTGGATGACAATAGTCCTGGCACCTTGACCTCATGAGAGACTATGAGCCACTCAGCTGAGCTGCTCCTAAATTTCCTCCCCGCCGAGGCTATGGGATAATAAATGCTTCTTATTCTAGGCTTCAAACTTTGCATCATTTATTAAACATCAATCAATACCTAATACACGAGTCAATGCAGCATGGTGAATACTATCTCCCTTTCAAGAGAAGTTTCCATATCATATTCTTGATAGCCAATGTCACTTTAGATGGGACACCATTTAAAACAAGGTAAGAAAGTGAAGAGGGGAGCGCCTGGGGGGCTCAGTCAGCTGAGTGTCTGACTTCGGCTCAGGTCACGATCTCACGGTTCATGGGTTCAAGCCCCGCATCGGGCTCTATGCCGACAGCTTGGAGCCTGCTTCAGATTCTGTGTCTCCCTCTCTTTCTGCCCCTCCCCTGCTCGTGTTCTGTCTCTCTCTCAAGAACACATATACATTAAAAAAAATCTTTTAAAAAAATAAAAAAGGAAGTGAAGAGGAATTGAGGGCACACAGAGATGTGGCGTAGAGCATGACAAATTCCATCCTACTTTATCCTCACAGCAACCCTATCCCACACCCATTTTACAGATAAGGAAACAGAGGCTCAGAGAAGTCAATTTGCCTTGATGTGAAACAGCCGGGAGAAATAGCAGTGGCTACCGTGTATTCAACCCAACGGACAGTCCAGAACACTTGGTGCCCGCCACAGAGTATCTCATTTAATCCACACAACACTGAGAAGCAGGCATTATGTTTTCATTTCATTCTGAAGAAACCAACGCTCAGAGTGGTGAAGTAATGTGCTTCACCACTGAGGTATACAGCAAATGAGTGTCAGACCCATGATCGACGGAACCCCAAAGCATGTCCTTCGACTTTGGCACAAGGCCCTCCCCATCCCTCAGGGCCGGGGGTCCCGTGGAGGATAGAGTCAACACAACACAGTTAAAGACCAATCTAATTCACAGTCTACACGGCAGGTGTGGACCTCACGAGCCATTCACTCATCAAAAACACATGAGAGTTTTTTTTAATGTTTATTTATTTATTTATTTATTTATTTATTGAGAGAGAAAGAGCACAGTAGAGGAGGGGCAGAGAGAGAGAGAGAGAGACAGAATCCAAAATAGGTTCCAGGCTCTTAGCTGTTGGCAGAGAACCCAATGTGGGGCTCGAACCCACAAACCATGAGATCATGATGCTCAACTGACTGAGCCACCCAGGCGCCCCTCGCCATGAGTGTTTTATAAAAGTCCTTTCCTAAGTGCTAAAGACAGGCTTAAATGGTTATAAAATCGTTCACACTTTTCTCTTCCAGAGTTGGGGGTCGGGGCTCTGCCCCAGCCTTTGGGCGGGCTCTGTGACTGCTTGGCCAGCAGATTATGAAGTGACACTGTCCCGGTTTCTAGCCCTCGGCCGTAACACACCAGCGGCCTCCACTGGAAATAAGTAGTGGCGAGTGTCTCTCTGCGTGCAGACCTGCGGAATGACCCGTCTGGAGGGAGCTGCCATCTTACAAGTCCAATGGAACTGAGCCTACCCTGTTGGGACGGAGCTCAAGCTAGCCATGTGGAGAGGCTGCGGAGAGAGGGCGGGGGTGGCCAGGCTCCAGCTGCTCTAGCCAGCCCAGCCCGAGCTCAGGGTGCACGTGTGAAGACCCCCCATGGGCCCCCCAGCTCCGCCTGTATCTGTCACATGCAGCCTCAGACACAGGTCACTCCAGACACGCAGCCTCTACCAAACCTTCCCAGCCATGTGAGTCACACAGCGGAGGGCCCAGACTTGGCGGTGCACAGAGGAGCCACCCCGTGTGTGAGCCCAGCTGTCCCGTGACACCGCCACGTTTGGGGTGCTTGGTCATGCGGCGATAAATGAGAGGAAGAACAAAAACAGGATTGTTCCCGTCCTTCCCTGGCCAGAGAAAGTATCAAACATGCAAACCCCACAGGCCCTCGCTGAGCGTGGGACACGCCCAAGCTGGGGAGCTGCATTCAGACAAGGCACAGGTCAATTTCTGAGACTCTCCTATCACGATCCCTTTGTGGTTCAGTCCGTCTCCATCACCATAACAACCGCCATCCCTTGACAACAAGCAGGAGATCATCAGACCCGCACGAGAGACTAAACCTTGAAAATACAACCCTTGTGTTGGTTTCCGGGGCATTTGTCCCTGCGGTCACTTCACGAGCTCTGGAGAGGTTCTGGGGGACGAGGTGACTCCAGCCTCAGGAATCCATGAACCACCACAATTACATAAATTCCACAAGTCAGCTAAAATGAGGTGCAGAAAAGGAGTTTTCTAAGACGCTGGGGTACCAGTTGGCCATCTTTATTTGTGGTTGTCTATGTTCCTCCCATGAAGAATTGAACAGAAGAGTGCATTCGGGCTCCTAACTGCTTTGTCAGGTGGTCCTGGTGAGCTCCAGGTTTACTGCTGGAGACCCCTGAAACCCCTGTGACACCACCCTGTCACACTACCCTATGACACTACCTCTGTGACTCCCTACCCTGGCCTCCTTTTGGCATCGCCTTGCAAATTATTTTTAAGACACCAATTCCTGGACCCCGTGCCAGATCAATCAAATTGGAATCTCTGGGGATGGCTCTCAAACTAAATATTTTCAGAGTCCCCTGGGGATTTTAATGTGTGTGGCCAACACGGAGAAGTATGCATCCCGAGGGTAGGCATCCCTTTAAGGCAAATTTATACTGACGCCCAGCAGCACTCTAAGGTAGGGCTGCAGGCGGGCAGGGCCCTGACTCTGGCCTGTAACTGCCTCCCCAGGGCCGGACCTCAGGCTCTAGCTGGGCCAAGGGGCTTCTCTCCCCAGGAACATGGAATCTGGACTAGGAGAGGACCACACGGCAAGGGTGAGGGGGCGGTCACCTTCTGCCGGCCACAAGCATGAGTTTTTCTTACCACTGGGATCTGAGATAGGAAAGAGTTCAATACTCAGAAAGATGCAGGACCCAAGTGGTCCTGCTGGGGCCGCGTGCTTTCCGTTCCTGTTTCCAGACCCTTCAGGGCTTTTCCTCTGTGGTAAGAAACAGGTTGCAAGCAGCAACACCTCCTCCCATTGTTTTAGGTCCAGGACCCCAGAGGCAAACCCCTACTCCAACTACTTATCAAAAAGTCCCAGGGAGGGGCACCTGGGTGGCTCAGTCAGTTGAGCATACGACTTCAGCTGAGGTCATGATCTCACGGTTCATGGGTTCAAGCCCCGCGTAAGGCTCTGTGCTGACGGCTTAGAGCCTGGAGCCTGCTTCACATTCTGGGTCTCCCTCTCTCTCTGCCCCTTCCCCACTCGCAATCTGTCTCTCTCTCTCTCTCTCAAGAATATATAAACACTTATCTCCCCTTCTTGTTCTCTGCCTCTCTCTCTCTCAAAATAAACATTAAAATAATAATAATAATAATAATAATAATAAATCTCAGGGAACCATCCTTAAGCCAGAATTGAAGACACGGCTGCCCACCACCGATCCCTGTGAGCAGGGAAATGGCTTCTTGTGATTGGCCAGGCTGAGGTCACCTGACCAGTCTCTGTGGCAAGTGGGGCAAGGTCTGTGATGGATGGACAGCCACCTGAATAACTTGATTAAAGAGAGAGAGAGATGGAGCAGGGGATGATGGGCGGTCAACAGCAGATTTTAACTACTTTCAAGAAATTTCTTTCTTTCCTTTTTTTTTTTTTAATTTTTGCTTAAGCTCTCCTGAGTTGACTTCATTCTTGCAATCAAAATGCCTTAATTAGGTATGGCCATAAAAGGAGAACAGAAGGAAACTTTGAGATGATACAGCTCTTTGGTATCTTGACTCAATCAGTGCCAATATCCTGGTCGTGATATTGTCCTAGTTTTGCGGGTTGTTGCTATTGAGGGAAACTGAGTAGAAGACACAGGGATCTCTCTGTGTTCTCTCCCTCGCAACTGAATGTGTATCTAAAATAATCTCACCAACAATTTTTAATTAAAAAAAAAAAACCAGAGGCGCCTGGGTGGCTCAGTTGTTAAGCGTCCGACTTCGGCTCAGGTCATGATCTTTTGGTTCACAGGTTCGACCCCCATGTCAGGCTCTGTGCTGACAGCTCAGAGCCTGGAGCCTGCTTTGCGTTCTGTGTCTCCCTCTCTCTGCCCCTTCCCCGCTCACAATCTCTCTCTCTCTCTCTCACGAATAAATAAACACTTAAATTTTTTTTTAATAAAAAAACGAAACCAAAATCTTGGTGAAAGATGGCCGTGCTGCCCAAATTCAGTCTGGGCACAGGTTGGCTTCTCAATGGAATGCAACTGAAACCCCTCATAAGGCCACAGAATCTTGCCATTAGTCCTTCAGCCAACATCTTCAGAAAAGCTGGATCTGTCTTCCTAAATCTTTTTTTTTTAATGGCAAAACAATGAAGTCCTGACAGGATCCTTGAACGGCAGCAACATTCACAACCACACGGTGATAATTAGAGGGAAAAGTTCAAGAACACCCCGAAGGCCACAGTTCACGGGCCGTGAAACACGCCAGAATGTGATAATCAGCTCAGAATTAGCACTAATTCTTCTGAGCACATCAAATATTAAAATACAATTAGGCACTGCCTAAGTGCCTAAAAGTTCTGGCATTAACTTTTCTCTTAACTGGGTCAAAGCACCAACAAATACGAGGAGCTCATCTGTTGAAGGTCCATTTTGGGGGCGCCTGGGGGGCTCAGTCAGTTAAGAGGCTGATTTCAGCTCAGGTCATGATCTTGCAGTTCGTAAGTTCGAGCCCCACATCAGACTCTATGTTGCCAGTTTGGAGCCTGGAGCCTGCTTCTGATTCTGTGTATCCCTCTCTCTCTGCCCCTCCCCTGCTCATGCTCTGTCTCTCTGTCTCTCAAAAATAAAATAAACGTTAAAAAAAATTTTTTTAAAGGATCATTTTGTCCTTCTCAAATGGTGGAGGCCAGGGATCAGTGACAATTTAGCGGCATGGAAAGACTTTGAAACCAGAGTCCTGGATTTCCTGGACTCAAACCTCAGCTCTCCCCTGGGTATGAAAGTCTCTAAATTTCATCCGCAAAGTAGACATAACAATAGCAACCCCCATCATAAGCCTACTGTGTGCATACAAAGCAGTTAATGTACGTAAAGCACCTGGCACACAGTAGGTCTTCCGTGAATGTTCGTTTCCTTTCATCTGGAAAACGGTACAGAAAGGCTCTTGGTGTGATGAATGGGCTTTATGAGAACATAAAAACTAGATTGCACTCCCCCATTTAATTAGGAAAAAAAAAGGTAAGATGTTCTTGTGGCAGATATTTAAGTATATGACATGAAATATTACAACAGCATCTTGGTCTTCTCCTCTTGAAAAGGAATGGAGAAGAAGGTGCCAGACAGAAAAATGAAGAGACTATAAATCCTTCCAGATCTGTGCGGAGCCACACAATTGGCCGGTAGAAAGGTTCTTAAATTAACATCCTCTTAAGAAATTAAATGGGTGATGGATGATGCAGATGTCTTTGTAACGGACTCATTTACAAAGTGAGATAAGATTCTACATACTTTTCTTGTCCACAAAATTTACTTGAAACAGTGTGCCTGTAGCCATAACACGCCCCTTTCATGGAGGCTGAATTGCTGCCTCTACCCCAAATTAGTAAAGAAAAAAAAGAGGGGGGAGAGGAGCAGGGAGACATCATTCACAACCCATTTTCAACTCCTTACCACTTGAGCTATAAGAAATATAATAAAGCTGCAGGTAAGAAATTGTTTGATGCATTAACCATTCTCCCCTTCTTCCTTGGGAAACAGAGCCCTCACTTTTCAAACTACCTGCCTCATTTAAAACTACATTTCCCAGCATTCCTTGAGGCTAGAATGACCATGTGACATGGTCTGACCAATAAGAAGTAAGCAAAAGTTAATTGGTGGGTGCATTAGTTATCTATTGCTGTGTAACAAAGTACCCTCAAAACTTAGCAGCTTGAAATAACTAATATGTATTATTTCTCACTGTTTCTGTGGGTCAGGGATCTGGGAGCACCTTAGTGGGGTGGCTCAGGCTGAGAGTGCCTGATAAGATTTCAGCTCAAGATGTGAGCCAGATAGTATCCAAAATCTACAAGGAACTCACCAAACTCCACACTCGAAAAATGATAATCCAGTGAAGAAATGGTCAGAAGACATGAACAGACACTTCTCCAAAGAGGACATCCAGATGGCCTACAGACACATGAAACGATGCTCAGCATCACTCATCATCAGGGAAACACAAATCAAAACCACACTGAGATACCACCTCACGCCAGTCAGAGGGGCTAAAATGAACAAATCAAGAGACTATAGATGCTGGCGAGGGTGTGGAGAAACGGGCACCCTCCTACACAGTTGGTGAGAATGTAAACTGGTGCAGCCGCTCTGGAAAACAGTGTGGAGGTTCCTTAGAAAACTATCCATAGAACTCCCTTATGACCCAGCAATAGCACTGCTAGGGATTTACCCAAGGGATACAGAAGTGCTGATGCATAGGGGTACATGTACCCCAATGTTCATAGCGGCGCTGTCAACAATAGCCAAATCATGGAAAGAGCCTAAATGTCCATCACCTGATGAGTGGATCAAGAAGATGTGGTATATATATACAATGAAGTACTACATGGCAATGAGAAAGAATGAAATCTGGCCATTTGTAGGAAAGTGGATGGACCTTGAGGGTGTCATGCTCAGTGAAATAAGTCAGGCGGAGAAGGACAGATGCCATATGTTGTCACTCATAGGTCTAACAGGAGAGACCTGGCAGGGGACCATGGGGAGGGGAAGGGGGGAAATAGCTGGGGAGAGAGAGTGATGCAAGTCATGAGAGACTCTTGTATATTGAGAATAAACTGAGGGCTGAAGAAGGAGGGGGAAAGGGGCGTGATGGGCATGGAGGGAGGCACTTGTGGGGAAGAGCACTGGGTGTTTTATGGAAACCAACTTGACAATAAACTATGTATATTATTAAAAAAAAAAAAAAAGATTTGAGCCAGAACGTTCTCCACCAGGGAAGGATGCGCTTCCCAGATGACTCTTGGGGTTGTTCCCAAAACTGGAGACCTCACTGAGAGCTGACCAGAGACCTCACTTCCTCCCCTCTGCAATGGGGCTCCGCAGAGGACCCCTGTGCGTCCTCGGATTACAGTAGCGGGGTTTTTTTCCCCGGGGCGAGTGATGAGCGAGGGGAGGAGAGTCGTGTCTGACCTGCCACTGGAGATCATCCTACCCACTTCACAGATGAACAAGCTGAAGTCCGGAGACGTTAAGGGACTCGCCCAACTAATGGCAGAACCTGGATTCTAACTCGGGTCTGTCTGACTGCGATCGCTGCGCTCTTTCTACTACACCAAGCAGTCGGTTTGGGACTGAAACAAGCATTTAACAATAATTATAATAATCACCACTTACTGAGTCTCTGCTCTGTGCCGACAGTTTACTAGCTCATTGTTTTTACTTAATCCTCACCATGACCCTGTGTGGTAGACACAATTTTACCAATGGGTGGACACGGGCTCAGACAGGTTAAGTGAATCACCCAAATTCTCCCAGCTGGGCGGCCGCGGAGGCAGGATGGGACCTGGGCCACTGGATGCACATGGGCCATGGCTCCTGTGGGATGTGGCGGCCAGAGAGGGACGAGAAGGGGGGAATGGCAGGTGCAATGCCGTGGGCTCTTTCTTTGTGGTGAGGACCTGCTTACGAAGGACCCAGCAAGAGGTCAAGGTCCCCGCCTCAGCCCCAGTGAGAAATCGTCAAATCCTAGGAGTTGGTTTATATAAGGTAGGAAAAGAAACTCAGCTGTAAAGAGCTTTTTTTTTCCTGGTAGAAAGTGCTCTGAGACTTGACCTGCAGTCAAGTTCTCATTTCTAAGCAGGAGACAGAAATAGACCACGGAAGTCGCCGAGGAGACACAGGACGTGACTGCTGCTCCTCGGAAAGGCATTGGAAAGTCAGCATCTTAGCAGGCACCTGTCTCTGGCTTTTTCCTAGGCCCCATTGTGTGTGAATTCCAATCCATCACCGAACACCAGGGCTGGGGGCAGAGCCGGGGGCTCGCTCTTGAACCACCGCCTACGATCCCATTCCCTCCCCTGAAGGCACAAGGCAATTCAAGGCGCCCGGGTGGCTCGGTCGGTTAAGCGTCCAACTTCGGCTCAGGACATGATTTCCTGGTCTGTGAGTTCCAGCCCCTTGTTAGGTTCTGCGCCTGCAGCCTGCTTCCGATTCTGTGTCTCCCTCTCTCTCTACCTGCCATCTCTCTGTCTCTCTCTAAAATAAAAATACAGTAAAAAAGTTTTTTAAAAAGGATACAGCACTGATTCAAGGGACGGCAAGTCCCTTAGGTGGAATGCTGTCCACGTAAGACATCACTTGATGGCGAATCTCACTCAGTGCTCTGCTTCGGGTTCTGCTGCCTCCAGGATGTCTTCCCTGACCTCAGGAACTCCCTCCTCACTGTCTCTGTCAGGCCCTGGATCTTCCCCTGCCCATTCACGAAAGCATGAGACCTGCTACCTCCTACGAATGGGTGTGTGTGTGTGTGTGTGTGTGTGTGTGTGTGTGTGTGTGTGTGTCTGTGAGGATGTGTGGACATGGACAACTTTGTCTCTGCATCACCCAGATTACCCTGTGACCTTCTGAAAGCCGGTTTGTAGTGCAGAAGTGTGAGGGCAGGGACGCACATCGACAGGGTGCCTGACCATGCCGAGTGTGGGGGAGGTTCTGTGAGGCCAGTGTCAGGGGAGGAAGGGAAAGGGGTGAGGAGGCCAGCTTGGGGGGCCATGGATGTGGCTGTAGAGTTTGGACTTGATCCTGGGCCCAGGAGAAGCCGGCACATTCATGCTTGCATTTCATTGATTGATTGATTGATTGATTTTACTTCTTTTAATGTTTATTATTTTTGAGAGAAAGAGAGAGAGCATGAGTGGGTAAAAAGCAGAAAGAGAGGGAGATACAAAATCCAAACCAGGCTCCGAGCTGTCAGCACAGAGCCCAACGCGGGGCTCAAACCCATGAACCGTAAGATCAAGAGCTGAGGTGAAGTCGGACTTTTAACCGACTGAGCCCCTCGGGCTCCTGACATTTACACTCTGAGAGTTCACCCTGCCTGCCGTTCAGAGGGTCCGTGAGCCGGGGCAAGGCTGGTGGGACCCAGGAGAACCTGCCACCCGCCAGCACCCACCATCCAGACTAGAAACCCCTGAAGGGCGGCAGCGACCGTGGGCCCTGCGTCCAGTGACTTCACTTAAAGGTTTGCTGCTCCTGCTGTTAAAACTCTAGACAACGTTCTGCTTTTACCAAAAAAAAGAGCCTGCCTCGTCCAGAGCAGGAACAGGGCGGGCCCCGCCCCTCCGGGGAGAAAACAGAAGCTGATGCTGTTAGTTGCTGTCCCCGAGGCTCTCTCATTAGGGACAGGCATGGTCAGCATCAGCCGCCGCTGTCCCTGCAGGAAGATGAGCGGCCCCTCCGCCTCTCCCACTGCCGAGGGAAGGGCCCTCGCAGCCTGCTGGGCCTCCTGCCCCTCCAACCCTCCGTTCACACCGCAGCCCAGGCCGGGCCCTAGCTGCTCATGTCTGTCCGGACATGTGAACGGCGTGTGTGACGTGCAGACAGTGGGAGGAAATCACGGTGGGGACACAGCAGGTGACGTGACTGTGGCATGAGCCGGGGCATCGGTCTTCCCATCCCAGCCCTGCCGCCTGCCGCCGCGCGGCCCTGACCACTCCTGTCCCCTGCACACGTCCCTGTTTACAGTTGTACAGGTGGGGGGAGGGGGGCAGATACTAATTGTACCGGCCTGGAGGGTGGCTATTCACATAAGGCGCTCAGAACCGGCCTGGCGCGGTTGGCACCCCTGTACGTGGAAGCCCCTGTCAAGGGAGGGGGCTAGGAAGATGGGGAAGGAGCCAGGACTGGAATGCACTGCTCTGAGAACAAAAGAAATTTCTCCTTCCAACCCATCAGACGGTGACATTTCAATTCACTGCGCACTTTATGGAGGTCAGCCGAGTTTACATATGTTCTCTATTTTTTTTTAATTTTATAATTTTTTGTTTATTTTTGAGAGAGGGAGAGAGAGCATGCACAGGGGAGGGGCAGAGAGAAGAGACACAGAATGGGAAGCATCTCCAGGCTCCGAGCTGTCAGCACAGAGCCCGATGCGGGGCTGGAACTCATCAACTACGAGATCATGACCTGAGCCGAAGTCGGACGCTCCACCGACTGAGCCACGCAGGCGCCCCCACATCTGTTCTTTAAGCCCTCCTCTGAACAACGCCTGTGGGTAAATTTTCTTACATGAGCAGGGGGTGCAGACAAGATGCCCACAAAATACCCAGCAAGGTTGGGCTGAACGCCTGTGCCCTCCAGAGCCTAAGTCATGTCCACTTGTGCTTAAAACAGAGTCCTGACCCCTGGATGGCTACCAGCAGCAAATGGGCAGGGACAGACTAAGTCAGCACTTTGTCACCGGTGTCCTGCAACACCCCCCCCCCCGCACCACCCCCCAGGCTGCTCTCTGCACTGTACTGGTCACTTGTCCACAAGCCCCTCTCCCGAACCTGACGCCCAGACCTCTGGAGGGCAAGACCCTGTGAGTTTTCTACCAGGCATCCCTGGAGTCTGATACAGGTAGGGACAGAATCAGCATCACAGAACTGAGTTGAAACGAGCCGAACAAGACATCTATCCGTCACTTTGCCCATCTCCACTGGGCAAACCCTCCTCTGGTGGCCTTTCAAGCACTTGACACCGACTGTGGGTCTGGCCCGAAGCCAGAGGCAAGGTGGCACCCAGGGGACAGAGGGGAAGTCCCTCCTCACGGAGCCTCATCAGGCAGCAGGGAAAGGATTCGGCACGGTCCTACAGCCAGCAGATGTGGGGGGCGTTTCGGGGGACGGAGCCGGAGCCTCTGCCCACTGCCCCGGGGTAAATGCTCCTTCCGGGGGATGGCACTGGGAACAGATGCGCGTGCCACACCGTCACCGCCTTACGGGCGGAGGGTGACATGCACAGCAGAGGAGCAAGCAGGGCAGGAGGCTGCATCAAGCTAAATACTCACCTGCAGGTCCCTGTAAAGGAAATCCGCTCGGAGCTCCGGGAGGGAGACAGGCGCCCCTCGCTCACACTGCCGGCTGTGCCCAACGCTCTGCCTTCTAAGAAGGCCACTAATCCCTTCTAAGAGGGATTTTTCAACCCAGTTATGCCCCGGTGTTTATCAAAGACCCACTGGCTCTGACACATCTTTCCTCCGGCCTCGCTGCTTCAGGCCACCTCCCCAGAAGGGCTGCCTCTTGGGACCTGCCACCTGCGGGCTCTGTCCTGGAAGGCGGGCGGTCACTTCTCCCCAGGATGCAGGGCCGAGGGGTCTGAGTGGATGGTGCCCTCCTCCCTTCTCCCCTACTCCTTCTTCCCACAATGTCCTCCTCCCTGGTAGCCGCTGCCACGGGACCCACCATGAATCAAATCAATAGTGGCATCAGTTGGGATGATGTCACCTCCAGGAGGAGCTGGTTTTCCTTCTCTTCCGCCTCAAACGTATTCTGGACCCACCGGGTCCCCGAGAGGCGCCCTCTGTTATTTAATTTTACTTGTTTACCAGCAGCGGGAAATGTCCCCACTGGCCCTATTCTGTTCAAGCTCGTCCAAAACGAAGTCACAGAGAAACGGAGGGAAATTCGGGGTCCCCATTACTCCGTGAGAGTCGATGGCGTGAATGGTGACTCATCCGGATGCCGGCACCGGATTATCTCGGGGTCCAATCGGGTCCACATCAGGGGAAACACACGTGTGAAATACACCTGCCTTGCGGTGAGCTGTGTCTCCTCCCAAAAATACGTTCCAGCCCTTGCTCCCTGCGGGAAGATGAACAATCCTTTCCTGCCTGTGTGCCTTTGTCTTCCTCATCTATAAAATGGGGGTAATAAAAGCCGTCTCACAAGGGCTGTTGTGAAGAGTCAGTGAGCAAATACATGCAGAGTCCTTAAAAGAACAGTGGAAATACTTAGCATTATTACTACTTTCCCATTCTTGTGTTTGATTTCTTGAACACCTACTATGTGCCAGGTCCAGAGCTAGGAGCTTTGCCTGTATGATCTCACTTAAAAGTCTGATATCTTAGGAGCACCTGCATGGCTTGGTTGGCTAAAGTGTTGGACACTTGATCTCGGCTCGGCGTCATGATCTCATGGTTTTGTGAGTTCGAGCCCCATGTTGGGCTCTGCGCTGACAGCATAGAGCGTGCCTGAGATTCTCTCTCTCTTTCTCTCCCTCCCCCACTCACACTGTGCCTCCCTCTCTCTCTCTCAAAATAAATAAACATTAAAAAATTTTTGAGTTTGATATTTTGCTCATCACAGACTTTTCTGCATTACTTTGGATTTGTTAAAATATTGCATTAAAATAGTATTCATTTTGATTGCTGGGTTTTGGGGCAAACGCCCCCCTTAAATTTTGCTCCCAAGGCAAGTGCCTCACTCACCTCACCCTAGGCTCAGCCTGGCAGCAGCACAATTAATGTGGGTCGGCTCTTTGGGGCCCCTCCATCCCTCTCCCTGCCTGCTGCCTACCCCCCCAGTCAGAACGGTACTAATCATGCCGAGTTCTGGTACAAAGATGGAGTAGACAGTGGACTTGGAGAAGGCAGACAACATTGGTCCTTGGGTCCCTGCTCCCAGTCTGCCGCCAGGCACTTCAAGAAAAGGTGGTTGGAAGGCGGAGGCCGGGCCTCTGGACTGTCCTTTGCACAGACCTCCCCGGGGCCGGGATGGGCCCGTGTAGCCTGCCCCACACCCACGTGCGTGTGCAGGAGACACACGTCTCTTCTCCCCTCTAGGCCTGGGCGGCATGGGGCCCATGGCATGGCCTGCTGGAGTATCGGACTTCTTAGGACAAGAAGACACAGGGGAAGGCAACAGTGGGGGCTCATTCATGCGCTGGCTCCCCGTCTCCTCCTCCACAAGGTGAAGGCTCAGTAAGAACAGGGTCTGCCCTGCTCACGCAGCAGCCTCGGCCCCATGAGGCCCCAAGCTGGCCTAGAGCTTGAATGCTTCCGGAGCCAAGGCTGGGTGAATCCGCTCAGCGCTAAGTGGAGAGTAACAGAATGGGACGAGGGTTGGATCACACGAGGCCGCCTACGGGGAGGGTTTGGCTTTTCTTCCTCCCCACACACACCTCCTGCCAGTCTTGTCACAGGGTCCTCTGTGGGGAAGGGCACTGACGAGAGCCCAGGGAATGAGAGAATTTGGAAACGCAGAGTCTTTGGAATAGCCTGTCTCTCTGGGAGGGCCCGTCACACAACCACCGAAAGGTCCTGAGACACTGATGTGAAATTACCTGTCTCTGTTTGTGAGCCCCCAAGATTTTGGGTCCTGGGCCAGAAGGCGGAATAGATTCCAGCGGCCGCTACCTGGACGGACGTGGCAGGGGGGCGGGGGGGGGCACTCATCTTTGCAGGGGAGGAGCCAGAGCCTGCATCTGGGGCACAGCCTGTGACGCCCACGGGGTGGCCCGGCTCGCCATCCCGCAGACCTCGTGCTTGTGGAGCGTGTGCGCTATGGGGTGAGTTGTGTCCCCCGGAAGATAGGTCACAGCGCGAGGACCTGTGATGGGGCCTCGCCTGGAAGTGAGGGTGCTGTAGATGGAGTCGGGTTAGGAGGACGTGGTTAGGGAGCCCTGACCCAGCACAGCGCCCTTTGAAGAAGAGAATCTGGGGACACCCGAGGGGCTCAGTCGGCTGACCGTCCGACTTCAGGTCAGGTCATGATCTCACGGTCTGTGGGTTCAAGCCCCGCGTCAGGCTCTGTGCTGACAGCTCAGAGCCTGGAGCCTGCTTCGGATTCTGTGTCTCCCTCTCTCTCTGACCCTCCCCCACTCATGCTCTGTCTCGCTCTCAAAAATAAACAAACATTAAAAACATTTTTTAAAGGAACGGGGGGTGGGGAAGAGGGGAGATGGGGGACAGGCACCGAGGAGGGCCCTTGCTGGGAGGAGCCCTGGGTGCTGTGTGGAAGCGACGAATCTTCCCCCAGAACCAAGAGCACACAGTACATGTTGTATGTTAGCCAACTTGACAGTAAGTTATATTTAAAAAAAAAAACAAAAGGAAGAGGGGGATCTGGATAGGCACAAACACACAGGGATAAAGGCACCCGGTGACAGAGGGAGAGACGAGCCGGCCGCACCGGAAACGAGGCAGAAGCCGGGGACCAGAGCCTCCAGGGGGCCCTCAGAGAAAGGCCCTCCCAACCTCATCTCCGACTCCCACCCCGCAGAGCGGTGCCAGGACAAACGTCGGCTGTCAGGCGGCCCCTACGGGTCACTCGTCCAGCAGCCCGGGGACTTACGCGGCGGCACCCACAGTCAGTGCATCTCAGGACCCGGTGTGCCACGCGCTCTGCTCCCAGCGACCCACGCAGACTCGACGACATGGGGGATCGCGCCTCTGACCAGGGCCCCCCAACCCTGAGGAGTCGATTCCTGCCGCCAGAGCTCATTTTACCTTGTAACCGGCACCGAGCTGTGTGGATCCCGACCTCCAGCGCCGGTTTTGTGGCGCTCCGATTAGCAAGGCGGCTGAGCGCTTCTGGAAGGCCTCGACAGAACATGCAGCCTCCATGTTTGCTGGCAGGCAGCATCAGCAGAGACGGGACTCCAGCTCCAAAATGGCTCCAGTCCGTGCTCCCCATGCGTGGTGGCAGCCTGTGGGGGGCCCGCTCAAGGCAGAGACCCCTGTGTGTCCCCCTTGAACCTGCGTCTACGGGACAGTTCGGGCCACCTCAGGGGATGTCAGGGGACGATCTGGTGCTAACACGCCACTCCGTTAACCGCTCACGCAGCCTCCGGGCTGGGGGCCGGGTCGGGGTAGGGAGGGGGCTCTCTGGGTCTTGGCCAGAGCTAACATGCTTTGGAAAAGAGAATTCTGTCTGCAGCTTCGCTTCCTCTCTGTGTTCCTGGAGCAGGTGCGGGGGGGTGGAGGGGGGCCGTTTCTGGGCTGTGACCAGAAGGCACCAGCCCAGGGTCCACTGGGGGCTGGAGAGGTGCCCGAGAGGAGACAGGAGGTGAGCGAGCTGGTGAGAGGGGCAGACAGAGGCCAGAGCACGCCGAGGCAGCCGCCCTCCAGGAAGGGGGGGCCCCGACCCCATGCACACGTCTGCCGGTCCTCACAACACACAGCAAGGCCGCTTTCCAGCACTGCCTGACTCTGGTTAGACCCCCCCCAGTACCTGGGGGCGGGGGGCCTGATCGTTTGGTACCAGGTCTATACAGCCACCGTCTACCCGGGGCACAAGAGCCCACCCAGCAGATCCACTCACTTAACAAATACACACGGCGGACTGATTATGTGCTGGGGACGGTCTGGGACTCTGTGGATCCAGAGTCAACAAGGGGCTGAGCCCAGGTTCACCCGGTCCTTCCTTCACAGGGAACAAAGCCCGTAAACAAGGCAATGATGAGATAAAAATTCGGCATGAGCTCAGAGAGTGATTGGGGCTGAAAATGGGGTCGGAGTCCTGGGAGGGATGGTTTCAATGAGCAGGTCAGGGGGTCTGACAGCGGCATACGCCAGAGACGCAGATGAACTGAGGCTGGGGACGCCTGGCTGGCTCCGTCGGTACAGCGCGCGACTCCGGATCTCGAGGTTGTGAGTTCAAGGCCCACATTGGGAGTACAGATTACTTAAAGTCTTAAGAAAAAGAAAAAAGAAAAAAAAATTGAGGCCAGGGCCCTGGAGATAGCTGAAGAGAATTCCAGCATCAGGGAAGACGTGAGGGCCAGTGGGAGGCCCCAAGGCAGACCACTGGGCATGTTTGGGGCCAGCAGGGAGCCCAGTGCGGCTGGAGGAGACGGTGGGGTCAAGAAGTGGACAGAGGCTGGGGCGCCTGGGGGGCTCCGTCAGTTAAGCATCTGACTTCGGCTCAGGTCACAATGTCACTGTCCGTGGGTTCGAGCCCCGCATCAGGCTCTGTGCTGACAGGTCAGAGCCTGGAGCCGGTTTGGGATTCTGTGTCTCCCTCTCTGTCTGCCCCTCCCCTTCTCATTCTCTGTCTCTGTCTCTCTCTCTCTCTCAAAATAAAGATATAAAGAAAAATTTTTTTAAAGAAGTGGACAGATGTCAGAGATGGTCCTGGACTAGGCTGGATGGGAGGCTGCGCAGAGTCGGCAGAAAGGAGGGACCCAGGATGGGCCTGGAGGTGACGAAATGACAGGGCCCCCGGGTTAAAGGTGGGAGGAGGGTGAGGGAAGAGGAAGCAATTACAGTCCCTAGACCCTGGCAGGACATTGGCGATACTAAAGAATGATTAATTCCTCAGATGTGATAATGGTATTGTGGTTGGTCTTAATTGTCCTTACCTTTTAGAGATCTGCACTGAAAGCTTTATAAATTAGAGGGTCTGATTCTGGGATTAACTCCAAAATATGGGAGGGGAAGCCTTTGGAGGCTGGCGATGGGAAGGAAACAAGGTTGGCCAGGGACGCCCGGGGCAGCTCAGTCGGTTAAGCATCAGACTCTTGACTTCAGCTCAGGTCATGATCACAAGGTTCATGAGACCCAGATCTACGTTGGGTTCTGCGCTGACAGCACAGAACCTGGTTGGGAGTCTCTCTCTCTCCTCCTCTCTCTGCCCCTCCCCGCTGCTCCTGTGCATGTGTTCTCTCTCAAAATAAGTAAACAAACTCTAAAAGAAAAATAAGTAAACTGAGGTTCAGAGAGGCTGCAACACTGGCCCAAAATGATGCCGGCCTCCCTCACCTGCTTGCTCTCTGCGTGCACACTACACACGCTCCGTATTTTATGTGCTACACACTCACACACACACGCACACGCACACTCCCTATACTGGAACTGAAGCCCTATGTGGGCAAGGATTTTTATCCGTGTTGTTCACGAATGTGTCTCTAGCACCTTGCACAATGCCTGGCACATAGGAGTTGAGGAATGCTCCTGGAACACCAGCTTCACACTGACTGTCTGGAGTCATCACCACAGCCCATCCGACCCTACACGACGTGGCCTCCCCACCCCCACCGTCTCCTCCCACCTCATCCTCCAGCACTGCTGGGCCCTCACTGTGCTCCAAGGTCACAGGCTTCTAGTTGTGCCTCAAATGCCAACAGCACTCTGACCTCAGGGCCTTTGCACCTGTGGCCTGAACATTCTCTTCCCCCACCATCCTCATAGCTTATTCACCCCCTTTATTCAGGCTTCTAGTCAAAGTCACCCGGTCAGAGCAGCCTTCCCTGACCTCCAGACCTAAATAACGCCCCCACTCACCCCTACTCCCTTCTCCTTTCCTGTTTTATGTTCCACTCTAGCCTTATCTCTCTCTTCCCCCACCGATAACATATATTTCAAGTGTTTATCATGTCTTCCCTTCGACTCTCCACTGGAGATACTAACGTAATGAGCCTGCAGAATTTCTCATGATAAAGTGCAAGATGCGAAGACTCCAGAACACCCCACATGGGGCCTCTCCCCTTGTCACCACTTTCATAGATGACATCAGGAAACAGAGCATCGGAGCCCTGATGCACCAGAAGACTGGGTGCTGCTTGGCCCAATCTATCTGACAGATAGAGACCATGTGCTCACAGGCAAAGGGCCGCCCCCTTCAGTGCTTCTAGAGGATTCTCCAAGAGCCTCTGGTGGCCACGACTCAACCCCAGTCATGTTGGAATAGGAGCACGAAGTTGTCAGATCTTTGGATTTTTTTTTCCTTTTAAAGAAGTTGAAAGTCTGGATTCTTAGGTGAAAGTTCCTAATCTTTAACACTAAGTCTATGCCCAGCATGGCAACAACTTGCTGCCCATTATGAAAGGGGCATGAATTCTTCAGGTCACCACAAGCCTCACCCAGAACATTCTGCTCATTTGTTTTACCTGTTTGGCCTCTGACAGTATGTGACTTTTCAGCTCCTGATTTAAGAATCTTAATCAATGCTAAGCTAAAAATGAGCTACCAGGATAATGTGGCTGCCACCAAAAAAACTAAAAATAAAAAAAAAAATTTTAAAGACTTGGGTGGTATCAACAGAGGTATACCATCTAGGAAAAAGGAGGTACATTCCTTATCTGGTCCCCACTGGGAGGTTTTACATTGGAGTCAAGGCTGCCATTCCAAAACAGATAAAGCTACTGAAACTTGCTTGTAGGAGGCCAGACAGAAAGGTCAAGGAATTGTCCTTACTCTTTGACCTCCCCTCCCCCCACCCTGAGCCACATTAACAGGAAACAGTCTTGTTTCAGGAGACAAGCTTGACAGATGCTCACAGTCTGTCGGCGAGAACGCATACAGAGAAGGACTCGGCTTAGCTAATTGAGCGTTAATTAGAGTCTGCCGCGTAACAAGAGGTCCCCAAGATTCACAGGGAGAAAACTGCGTCCTCCCGTGCACTCACACCGTCCCCGGGGGGCCTTGACCTCAGGGCCTGACTTACAACAAGGAGGAGGGCTGCTGTGACGGGGCTCCGGCACACATGTCCCCTCCCGACAGGAGCCCTTCCCCGACAGGGTCCTCGGGAAACAAATGCAGACGTCACTCCCTGGTCAGGCTCTTCCTGGGACATCAGGGTGCCATCCAAACCCGTGACTCTGTCTGCGGGGCCCTGCGTGACGGGCCCCCGGCCAGCCTCCCTGGCCTCCCTCGGAGCCCCTCTCCACCAGGCCACTGCCAGCTTAGACGGCGTCTGAGTTTGGACTCCCCGGAAGTCCTAAGGCACGAATTCGGGCATGAGCAGTCTGTTGGGAAGGTGATCCCAGGAAGCGAAGTGAAGGCAGAAGGAGAAGGGCCAGGGCCAGACGCAGTGATGAGCGGCCGCCCTTGGGGTCATGGGAGCTCGGTCCTGCTGGAGGCCATGAGGGCGACTGAAGGACAGGCCCCAAGTCGCCCTGCTGGGGACAAGAAACCTGAGATGTACTCTCTTCCTAGGGACTCCAGCTAAGTCCCACAAACAGGATGATTTTAAAGAACAGACATCCTCTCCCAGCTCTGGAGGCTAGAAGTCAAGGTGTCTGCAGGGTCCAGCTTCCTCTGCAGGGTCTGGGGGGAGGGGGGAGTGGCTCCTGACTTCTTCCAGGTGGACGTTCTGGGCTTCCTTGGGCACACAGCCACTCCACTCCAGTCACCACCCCGTGACACGTGGTGCTTCCCACCTCGTGTGCCCCTCTGGTCCTCAGAACACTGGCCTGATCCGCTGGGACTTCATCTGAACTAATCAGACCCACTGCCACACAAGGCCACGCTCTGAGATTCTAGGGGACGCCATTCAGCCCTGCGTTCCTCCACCGACTCCCTTTGCCGCACATCCAGGCAGCCTTGTGCAGTGCACAAGCCCAACAGCAGTACTGTCCACGCATCTGCTCACTCTAGCCACGCTGCCTCCTTGACTCGGTGACATCCAGCTCTCTGTCACCTTATCGCACACACACGGCTGTTCCCTCTGCCTGCAACACGCTTCCCGCCAATATCCACATGGCTCATCTCTCCAGTGTCCCATCTGTAGTGGGCTCCTTTCACATACAAGGAGCAGAAGCCCAAGTCAAGTTAGCCTCTGAGCTGCCCCGTCGGGGAATGAGGAATCTTGGGTATTTCCCTGCTGTATCCGTTTCCAGGGGCCGCCAACAAAGTCCCACAAACAGGACGCCCCCGCCCCAAAACGGAGACTCACTGGTTCTTGCAGCTAAAAAGCCAGGCCCTGGGCAAGGCTGGACTTGGGGTTTCGAAGCATGCCCTCAGGGCTCCATCTCACTCCGTCTCGGGGACGTGCGGGTCCAGGAGGGCTGTCAGAAGCCGTGCACTCAGACGGTTATGGTAGAACCACATGGGAAAGGCAGCGTCCTCCCCGCTGGCTCTGAAGGAAGCACCCAGAAGGGTTTCTGGCGTCTCCCAGACCCTGTGCCTCTGCCTGGACCAGGGCAGGGGACAACAGGATTCTGATGGACTGGGTCTGGGTCACGCTCCCACATCTGAGTGTGGGGGACAACGTTTACTCAAGAAAGGGTGAATGTCCAAGCAAAACCAATAGGTGTCAACTAAAGAGTCCAGGCCCGCAGTATTTCTTCAGGGAGCCCTCCCTGGAGCTCCGTTCTTGCCCCAGTCAGCCCTGTGTCGGTCTCATGAATCCACCTCTGTCCCCTCGGAGCACTAGTGGCCTGTTTGTTATGCGTAGATTTCTTTCTTTAACACCCACCTCACCCACCTGACGACCGGCTCCCTGAAGACAGAGGCCACGCCTCCCTCTGATGTGTCTGGAGCCTTGACCACAGCAGGTGCTCGATCTTCGTGGAGGAGCTCGGGGGTGATTCGTCCCAGGGACTGGTGGGGCAGGTGTGGCCCTCGTGTCTCCCACAAGGGCCAAGTTCAAATCGCAGTGCTGCCACCTAACACATCTGGCTGCAGACAAGATTCCTCAAGGCAGTGAGGGCCCGGCTCCACCACTGGTTTCCAAACACTATTTTCTCCACCTTTCCCTGTCCTTAGGATGCTGTACTTTATGGATCCTTATAAAGCCTTCTAGAAACCTTCCTGGAACATGGCAGGGTCTGAATAAACTGGATCTGCAAGCCAGAGATAATATTTGCCATGTGGGGCTGCTGGGGAATTAGAAATAATGTAGGCAAGACGCCTGGCAGATGCTATGCCCATTATTATTATTATTATTTTTGGTAAGGCTGAATCTCGACAAATACCTCCTCAGACATCAAGCAGGAAACCAACTTCCTTGAAATTAAATGTCACGGATATGAAAGGTTTATCCAAAAATAAATACACAGTCTCTAATCGGGAAGAAGCCCAGGGGCATGGTCAGGGCCAGGGGACGGGCCCTGTGTTGACCCAGGGGGCCCCTCCGATGGTCAGGAAGGTGAACTTGAAGGTGAAACTTAGCAGACGGGCCACTGTAACTGCCCGTGACCCAGCCAGAGACACTGCTGGGCTGCAGGTGAAGGAGGCGAACAGGAGGGTCGAGCAGCACCAGCGACCACACACAGGGGCCGGGGACCAACCAGCTCGGTGGTGAGCACACAGCACGGCAGGGAAGGTGCCCGCGGAGCCAAAAAGTAACAAAATCAACCAGATTTCTGCATGAGAGGGTTCGAAATGACAAAAGAAATCAGAGCTGCAGGCTGATCCAGCTCTGGGTGCATCCAAATTTAGAAATAGTAAGAAAATAAAGATCAGGAAACCTATCCCCTTCCCCCGCCCCCAAAAAAAGGTAAGGGGAGAGGGAAGGGGGGGATGAAAGGTACTTTTTAAAAACTATCAACTCCAAGAGAAATCAACAAGGAACAGAAGATGAGTTCTCCGTGATCACCACGAAATGATGGAGAGAAGAGAAGTCTTAAACCTAAAAGGAAAGTTCAAAGGAAAGTCAGTGTAACCACAAAAGAGGAACAAACGAAGGAGGGGGAGGAATCTGGGGAAATCCAGGAGACAAGCTGTCACCGCGGGAAAAGTCACCTTAGAAAAAAAAATTAGGACCAGGTGACTGAAAGCCAAGTCAGGGGAGTAAAGATGGGACATTCCTCCAACCAGACTGAGAGGAAACACAATAAAGCATTAATGGCTGCACGTTAGCGGCGAGGGGCGGACGTGTGTCGGAGCCAGGTCCCCACGCGCTGGGTGTCAGCAGCGTGAGGGGTGCGACACAGGGTATGCGGGACGCTGGGCTGGAAAGCAGGGTGTGAGATCCCGTGGGCTTGATCTTCTGCGGTTTCAAGCATAACCTCAGAGTGACACAGTCACGGCTAATAAGCCAACCAAGGGGATAAAATGAAATCATAAAGGCACCAAAGTGTACCCCTAATGAGACAAAAATAAAAGAGAAAAAGGCAACAAACGCTAGATGAGATCCGTAGAAAGCAAACGGCAAGAAGACAGACAAAACCCGGAACGCCGATAATCCCATTAATGCAAACAGTGTAAACAGCCCAGTTAAAAGGCAGAGATTATCGGATTAAAAAAATCTTAGCAATATTCAACCTACAGGAACGAAATTATGAAAAAGAAAAGAACGGGAAAAGATAGATCATGCTAACAACACTGGTCAGAAGAGAGTTGGGATCCCACCCGGTGTGGATTTCAGAGCAAAGCACATTACGAGGGATGAAGAAACTCACCCCCTAAAGATGGAGAGGAATACTACTCAGCTTTCACCCCTGAAAACGGAGCTCAGAATATATGGGTGAAACTGATGGAATTCCAGGAAGAAAGAGACAAATCTCTAATTATAGTCAGAGGTCCTCTCAATAATTAATATGACACGTAGACAGGAAATTTCAAGGATATAGAGGGATTGAACAATGCCATCAACCCACGTGCCTTAACTGATACGCATGGGAGCACTGGGTAGCCATACCCAGTACATTTCTCCCAAGATCAGACGGAGATGTGTTCCAAAGTCGGCTGCAGCACTGACTCACAGGGCGGACGGAGGAGTCTTTAAGCCCCCAGCGCCTCCATTTTCACATCTGTAAAATGGAGGTAACCCAAACGCCTAAATCGCATGGGCTAAGGTGGAGTTAAACGGGATGGTGTGTGCAAGGTACTAAGCATAGTACCCTAGGAGTAAACAGTTCACTGGCCAGTGGAATCCTAGCTGAAAGTGATTCCCCAAATTCCATGAAGCTCCTAGCCCACATCATGAGACATAATCAAATTATACTTGAACATTAAGGCAGGACCCACAGGAAGCATAGTGGAAAAGAAGAAGTCACTGGACATCAAGTACATCTGCAAAACTGCATCCCAACCACTTGGTGACACCAGCGAGGACGCTCGCAGGCTCCTCTGGGCTCTTAGTTCTTGGACCATTAGGCGCATTTCGGGAGTTGTCATGTGCGCTCTCCCAGCTAGGGTGTTAGGGAGAGAAGTCTGACATGCGCCCATCATGGGTGACTGGCCTCGGCATATGGAGGTATTTTTAGCAGCTGATCTCTGAACACAACCAGATGTTTGCTTCGTGTTCACTGTGGGACGCCTCCTTGAAGAGTGCCCCGGTGCCCACACAGGGTCTCCAGAACGGCTTTGCGAAGATGTGACAATCAAAAGATATTGCCTTAGACACTTCCGATAATGTAAACTCGGGAGCAGCGGATTTTTCTGCATCTCCGTGTAGGCACGGTGTTGCCTAGGCAAAGAGAAATATTTCAGGAAACTGATCTGTAGAGTAAGTCCAACTTCTTCATCAACTTTCTTATAAAACTGGAGACAGGCTTCCCCTGCAGAAACAAGGCAAAAAAGCCATCCAACCTCGATGAAAATATGTATCTATCCGGGGCGGCCAGGATTCAGGCTTTCGGTTGGCGGGGTTAAAAGAACAGGTGATTTTTGAGGAGTTTTCTGGAGCTTTGTGATATTTTGTGTGAATTCCAAGATCCCTCTTCTTTCTTGCCAGGAAAAGAATTATCTTATTCAGGCAACAAAACTGTCTCCCAGGCCACATAATCTCCTGACCCTCCATTTTCAAATGTCGGAGTTTAGCTCTCTTTCTCTGTTTGTGTCATTGCTAAGCGCCTGCCTGAAGTGACCACCAACACCACACTTCACGGCGAGGGACCCCCTTGTAAACATGTGTTCTGGTCCCCTAACTGCTTCAGTGTGTCTAGAAAGAGTTCCAAGGCCGATTTACCAATTCCACGTGCTCATTCTTCATAAACGTTTTTTTTTTTTAATTAGGAATGTATGTGTCTGAAAATATCAGTAAGATCAGCAGAAGCTCAGTCAAGGTGGTAGTAAAGGGCATCCAAGGACTGAGGCACCTGGGCACCTCAGTAGGTTGAGGATCCAACTTTGGCTCATGTCCTGACCCTGTGTTTCATGAGTTCGAGCCCCACGTTGGGCTCTGTGCTGACAACTCAGAGCCTGGATGGATACTCTGTCCCGGTCTCTCTCTCTCTCTCTCTCTCTGTCCCTCCTCGGCCTGCGTGTGTGCATGCATCCTCTTTCTTTCTCAAAAATAAACATTTCTTAAAAGGGGGGGGCATGCCAGAGGAGCCTGACGGCAGGGGACTCTCCAAGAAGAGCCAGGAATCCATGGCGTCAAGGCCCCCTCCTTCTGCAAACAAGCCAAAAGGGACCGGCAGGGCCTCCATGGCAGGTGGCATGGTGGACAGAGAGGAGAGGATGGACTCATGTTTCAGGTAAGCCAGAGATGTCGTGGGTGGAGACGCCAGCTTCCAACAGAGCTGGTCACAAGAAGGGAGCAAACAACGGGGTGGGACATACGGACAGAAGACCTGACCCAAGGAAGCCACGGCAGTACAGTCTCACCAGTCAAGACACAGAGAGGAGACCAGACGTCAAGACACGCTGTCTCGGAGACCGAGGGAAAACACAGAGCAGAGGAGAAACGAGCCTCGGCCCGAGAAACAGCCCCCACGCCCCCCCGCGACGCCGTGGGGAAGCGGACTGCCGCCAAGGCACAGGTGCAGGGCGGCACGGACGTGCCGGGGCGCCGCCTCTTCCCTCCCGGATGTGCTCCTCCGCCATCTTCCGAGGTCTTCTGTTCCTCGGGCTCCGTCAAGGGTCAAGTGCACCAGCTGGTGTGCGCCCGGAATGCTCTCTCCCAGGCGCCAGTTCAGCCTCTCTCCCTCAGCGCCCCCTCCCTGACCGCGCTCCCCAGCGTCAGAGAGAACACGGCGGATGTCAGCAAAGTGGTGGAAACAGATTTTGCGCTGTAACCATGGCCAGGAGGACAAAGAGAGAGTCATCTCCCGCTGGCGCAGAGGTGACTGGGGCAGCAGAGCCACGCGCATGTACCGGAGGAGGCAAGGTGGGTCGGTCCGTGGGACACCCACCTGGGTGTGCTCCTGGAAGTCAGCCTGCGACCCCCATGGAGGCCGGAGGCGGCGGCAGCAGGGGGGCTATCTCCGGTGTTAGCTGGACACACAGTCGATTCTTCTGGAGTTTTTCCCAGGCAGCACTTTGGGCGGACTGGAGCCATCCCAGGGTTGCGGCCTTGAGCCGTCAGAAACCATGTAAGTGCTCGTTCAAGTCCAAGACCAGGGCCAAGGCCTTGGTGAGCAGAGGTCTCGGAGTTCACCCAGCAGACTAGTCGGTTCCAGCCCACCCGGCTAAGCGCCTCCCCTCACGCCCTGCCCATTCTGCCCAGTGCTGCTCTGGGCACCCGGTGCCCAGACAGCCGGTCCGCCAGGCCCTGCACTCGGCAGGAGCAGGCCCTGGGTCCTGTCCCCCGGTCACACCCCACGGCGCCCGGCCCACCAAGCCATCCTGGCATTGCCTGTCAACTGCACACTCAAGGGAGGACATGCAGTAAACACCTGTGCCCGGTGCTGGTGGGGAACCCCCGGCCTCACTCACACCCGGCCAGCCACACGCTTTCCCCTGCAGTCCCTCCGCTGTTCCACTTGGGTCCCCGTCTGTGACGGCACTTGGACGTGGAGCGTTTCCTGCTTGGGAGGATGGGGGCCAATTATGCATTCCGGGAGAAGCAGAGTTGTGTCTTCCCTTAGCCGACACATATGCATCCTGGTCAGGCCGATCAAAGCCAAGAGGCCCAGGGCACCTGGGTGGCTCGGTCAGCTAAGCCTCTGACTCTTGATCTTGGCTTAGGTCATGATCTCACGGTTCATTGAGAGCAAGCCCTACGTCCGGCTCTGCACTGACATCACGGAGCCTGCTTGGGATTCTCTCTCTCCCTCTTTGTCCCTCCCCAGCTTGCGCGTGAACACACACACACACACTCTCTACCCCCCCCATATACATACATATATATACACACACACATATAAAGAGTGTGTATTTATATATAGATTGTGTATACACACACACACACACACACACACACACAAATACACTTTTAAAAAAATCCAAGAGGGGTGCCTGGGTGGCTCAGTCAGTTGAGTATCAGACTTCGGCTCAGGTCATGATCTCACAGTTTGTGGGTTCAAGCCCCTCATCGGGCTCTGTGCTGACAGCTCTGAGCATGGAGCTTGCTTCAGATTCTATGTCGCCCTCTCTCTCTGCCCCTCCCTTGTTTGCACTCTCTCTCTCAAACTAAACAAACATTTAAAAAAATTCAAGAGGCCCAACTTCGAGAAGAGTGGGGCTTCCCACAGGCGAAGGCTACAAACAGGTATGGGACAACGTATGTGTGTCGTTAAAAGAGGGAGTTGGCTGTGACTCTTGGAGCCAAGGCTGGGAGGTCCCCAGGGCTGCAAGCACTCGAGGGGCGAGGCATCAGAAGTCCTGTCCGCTCCGGGAGGGGGACAACACAAGGCAGGCAAATCCTGCAGTAACAAAGACGCACCTGTGCCATTCGTCACCAAGGAGCCCCACCCTTAGCCGCGAGTCCTTCACTGCTGGAATAAACGGGGCGGTGAACAGTAGTCCTGAAGCTGCAGCAAAAAGCATAAAGCACCCCCCCCCCACCTTCCTCCTGCTCCTCTGTCTCTTGACTGATGCGCAGACCCAGCTCCCGGACACTGGAAGCTCACCTTTTCCTTTCAGACAGGGCAGGAAGGAAAAGAGGGGAGAAGGACTCAGGAGTGGAGCAGAAGGGGGAGTAAGGGCACAAAAGGAGAAGAGTAAAGCAGGAAGAAAAGGAAGCAAAGAGATGGATTCCTAGGTCTCGCCTGGCTTCAAAATATATGTGCTTATTAAAAAATTTCAATGAAATAAAGGAAGTCACACACAATCCCTCTTACACTTTCCTGTAGTTCCTTCTTACCTCCCTAGTCACAGATAAGGGCTTTTAGATGGGTTTTATTTTGCCTGTACCTCCTCAGTCCATCCCCAATTGTATTTTATATATGCTGGGACGGAACTCTAGGGGTTATTCCTACCAAATAACCGATGCTCAGAAATCTTTGAATGGGATACCATTTCTTTCATACCTTTTCCTTTCCCCAAAGTACCTACAGTGCTGCCTTGGTCGTCAGCTGCGTGCCTCTACCCTACCCCTTCCTATTTTTGCATTTATCTATTCTGTGTCATAAGATGCAAAACAGCCCGGCAATAAGAGAGCAGAGCTCTGGAGTCAGACGAGCTGGGGGGGCAAGCCCAGACCCATCGCTAGCTCTGCGGACCTCAGGCGCGTCCGGTGGAACTTCCGTTTCAACATCTGTCACGCGAGGCTGATACCAACGCTTCATTGGGCTACCAAGGACTCGACACTTTGCACAATTCCTAGGAAGTACTGAGAGTCCAGGAAATACTCGTTCGCCAATGTTGTTATCCTGTCGCTCTGTTCTAATCATTCATCCAAACATATATATTGCGGGGAGGCGCCCGGGTGGCTCAGTTGGTTTAGCATCCAACTCTTGGGTTCAGCTCAGGTCATCACCTCGAGGTTCATGAGATCAAGTCCCGCATCAGGCTCTGCACCAACAACATGGAGCATGCTTGGGATTCCCTCTCTCTCTCTCTCTCTCTCAAAAAAAAAAAAAATATATATATATATGGATGGAACACCTACAATATATCAGAAACTGTGCTGGGCACTCAAGTCACAGTAAAGAACAGCAAAGTGCTTCTTGCCTACAGCTTAGTGGCTGTATCTTGATGTTATTTTAGCATTGCCACACCACCACCCAACACACACACACACACACACACACACACACACACACAGCGCCTCCCGCTTCCCACTGGAACCTGGCCGCAGTGTTGCGAGGGGGTCCCTGTGCCAAAAAGCATGAAGGGTTTTGTTGCCAGTCTTCTGGAAAAAGCAGATGAGTAACCGTAAGAGGCATGGGCAGCAGCAGTGCTTCCAGAATCCTCTACTTACACTCAAAACACTGGTGCAAAGTGGGCATGATTCTCCCCGCTGCCAGCCTCAAAGGAACACCAGCCGGGGTGAATCGCTTCGGCCCACTACGCTTCTATCTGGGTCCCCAGAAAGGCGATGTGATGGCATTTCCTCCCAACAGGTGCCCCACAGCCACACAAACAATGGGCTCTGCCCTCCTTTGGGAGAAAGACCAGCCCCCCACGTGGCTCCCTTCCAACAAAACGGAGGCCCACCATTAGCCTCCATGCCTTATCTGTCATGAACTGATGCTTAAAATCAGTGCGTAAAACTTCTCTAAAGCTCGGGGCTGGCTGCCTTCTCTCCCCGTGAAGCCTGCTGGGAGATTTAAATGGTTGCAAAGGCAGTGCACTTCCCCAGAAGGAAACTCCCACTGTTCTGATCTGTATTCGCCAAAAGGCCGAAGGGAATAAAGCCCAAACTTGGTGTCAGAGACCATTAGCTCAGAATGATCATCCAGGCTGGGTAGCTCGAAGGCACACGTTGGACCCGGGTGATGCCAGGGTCCAGCTGTCTATGGGTCCCCGAATGGACACAGGCCCCCAAGGATTTGATACTAGATCAGATTTCTGCCCCACCCTACACATATAAGAGAAACAAACAGATGGAAACAATGAATTGAGGGCCTTCTGTGCTCTCGTTAGAGCTTTCCACATACAGCTCATGTAGAAGATCATAACTTTCACATGACATCTAGCAGCCCTGAGGGCTGAGGGGACTAACACCTGAGGCTGAGGTTGAGATGCTTTGGGGCAACACTCTTGGAGCTGAAAGCATCGAGGAACAGGGAAGGGAGAGGGAAAAAGCGTGCTCCTCAGTCCCTGCCCTTACGCTCCTAACTATGAAAAGGGGATTTGGCACTAATAATTCCTACCGCACTGAGTGCTTATGGGGATCAGCTGAACTGACAGATGTAAAGAACTTAGGACAGTGTCTGACAAGTAGTAAGTATTCAATCAATGATGGTGATGATGAAGATGAATGTGATGATGATGATGGTGGTGCTAATGAAAATGGTGGTGATGATAGTGGTGATGATGGTAATGATGACAGTGGTAATAATGGTGATGAGAATGATGGTGGTGGTGATAATGATGGCGATAATGGTGATGATGGTCATGGTGGGGATGATGGTGGGGATGGTGGTGGTGATAATGGTAGCAGTGGTGGTGATGAAGATGGTGGCGATGACTGTGGTGGTGATAATGATGGTGATGATGAAAGTGGTGGTCATAGTGATGGTGATGATAGTGGTGATGATGGTGGTGGTGATGACTGTTGTGGTGATAATAATGGTGATGAGGAAAGTGGTGGTGATGGTGATGACTGTGGTGGTGATAATGATGGTGATGATGAAGATGGTGGTGATGAAGATGGTGAGCAGGAGGAGGAGAAGGCAGCCATTATGCTGAGCACCCTGAGGACAGGAACAGTGTCTTACTCACAAGTGCAGACCTTGTCAGTCTGGTTGCAAACTTCCCAAGTGCTGGAACAGTACCTCTCAAGGGAAGACACCCTATAAATATTTGTTGAATCGTTGGACAAACAAGTTAATCAATCTCTCGCTCCCTCTCCAGCACCTAGCCTCAAGTAGGGGCTCAATCAGTGTCGCCTGACCTGCTCAACCCACTCACACATGGCCAATCTCATGGGTGTTCTGACTCCCAGACAGTCCTTACACCTCCACTCTCATCCTGGTAGCTTCTTGTCAAGAAAGGTGCAGACCTCTGTCCCCGACAAGACACAGAAAAGGCAAAACAGCCCAGGCGGATGGGACTTTCCAAAGACCCAGAGTGCAGTCGACCCCTAAGCTTAACAAGCATCCTTGAGTCTGGCTGGACGCGCTCTGGGAGGGGCCAGAGCTAATATGGTACTCTTTGGCCTTCTAGAACACTTCTGACAGGAATAAAAGCAACTTTGATTTCCCCTCGGGCCTATAAATAATTCAGCCCCACTCGTGTGTCACTGAATCTGTTTTAGCAGGAACCACACAAAGGTCAGGGCCAAGTAAGTGTCTCCCCAATGTTTGTGCATAATGTCAAAGAGTATTTTAAGGGCAAACGGTGTTCCGACGAGAGAGGAAGAGAAGCAGTGAGGGGATTGTGTTCAAGTGCAGATAAGCCCAAACGAGTTAGCGTGGGTTCCCCTGGCAGCCCCCCCACACGAGGCGGGCGGCTCCTTCCTGCACTGCTGACCCAGAGAGGGTGAGGGGACCCCGGTGCCCTAACAATGGAATGGAGCAGCTTAAGTTGTTTTGTTTTGTTTTTTTTTAATGCAGCAGTGAACTACCAGGAGAGTGCAGGAGACAGGATTATGGGCTTTGAAGCTGCCTGGCTGTGTGATCTCGGGCAAAGGACTTGAACCCACGGAGACTCAGTTTCTTCATCCACAAACTGGGGACGGTGCCAGAACCGGCAAAATAGGATTATTATGAGGATTAAAATAGACAATGCCAGTAGAAAGCTTGGCACAGAGTAAGTGCTCCCTAATGCTACACAGTCTTAAATATGTTCTAGGCTGTGATTTCCAAAGGCCATGCGATGTGGTTGGTTTTTTTTTTTTTCTGTTTATTTATTTTTGAGAGACAGCATGAGCCGGGAAGGGTGAGAGAGAGAGGGAGACACAGAATCCGAAACAGGCTCCAGGCTCTGAGCTAGCTGTCAGCACAGAGCCCGACACGGGGCTCGAACCCACGAACATGAGATCTGACCTGAGCCAAAGCCGAACGCTTAACCGACTGAGCCACCCAGGTGCCTCCATGCGATCTGGTTTTGATGTGTCAGGAATTCCTCAAGAATTCTGGTTTGTGAGGGGCACCTGGGTGGCTTGGTCGTCTGGTTAAGCATCCAACTCTTGATGGAAGAATAATACACACACTACTTTGGCCTTAAATGACTAGATCTATTGGCAAATTTAATAATTACCAATATTTCAGAGTGGTGCTGAGCACAACTAGTATTTTACAGCATCTACAACTATTGTGAATTTGAGCCCCGTGTCGGGTTCTGTGCTGCCGGTATAAAGCCTGCTTGAGACTGTGTGTCTCCCTCACTCTTTGACCCTCCCCTGTGCACCTGCTCGCTAGCTCGCTCGCTCTCTCTCTCTCAAATTAAATAAACCTTTAAAAAAAGGATTCTGGCCTACAGATGTCACCCCTTTCTTGTTTTTCGGTCTGTTGCTTTATATTAAGCTCTCATTTTCTCCTCTCTCTCCCTTGCTCTTGATCCTTCATGGGACTTGGGGAGAGAGAACTGGATGGCTGTGCTCTTCCTCGCCTTGATGCTATCCCCTGAAACCCACTCTCCAGGGAATCAAGACCCTGCAAGGGTGGCCCGCCTTAGGATAAACAAATTCCACGCCTAACAAGGACACCAAGGGGCGTCTGGGTGGCTCACTCGGTTAAGCGTCCAACTTTGACTCAGTTCATGATCTCGCGGTTCATGGGTTCAAGCCCCTCATCGGGCTCTGTGCTGACAGCTCAGAAACCTGGAGTCGGCTTCAGATTCTGTTTGTGTGTGTGTGTCTGTGTGTGTCTGTGTGTGTGTGTCTGCCCCTCTCCCACTCATGCTCCCTCTCTCAAAAATAAGCAGTGAAAAATTTAAAAAAAAAAGAACACCAAGAACAGAGAACACCATCCTACACGTGGGGACTGTGAGGCTCAGAGAAAGGCTGTGAATGCCTTGAGCAAAGGCAGCTGGTGCAGGGGTCCTTAGCCTGGGGTCCACAGGCCCTCAACGGGTCTGGGAGTGCACGAACTTGAATGGGAACTTGAATTAGAAGATGATTTTCAATGACCTCTATCTGGAAGTTTTCATTTCCTTCAACTGAACGTAATTGACCGAGGCAGGGTGGTACTTACTTTACCGTGACCTTGGCACCAAGGAGAAGCAGAGATATTCATCCATCACCTCACAACAGTAGACGCTGTAAACTATTACTTGTGCTCAGCACAACTCTGCAATATCGGTAGTTACTAGATCCACCAATGGATCTAGTCATTTGATGCACTAGACAAGGAAGGGTGTATATTCATTCTATCACAAACTGGTTTTTTTTTTTTTTAGAGAGAGAGAGAGAGAGAACACAGTGAGCAAAGGACAGAGTGAGAGGGAGAGAGAGTGCAGAGCCTGGAGCAGGGCTTGAGCTCACCTGACCTGGGGCTCAAACTCACAAACCGTGAGATCATGACCTGAGCCAAAGCCGGAAGCTTAACCGACTGAGCCACCCGGGAGCCCCACAAACTGGTATTTTTAAATGTCCTGACAGCAATACATTTGGTTCCCCACATAATTCTAATTGATTTATTTTATGCATTTAAAATAAAACTTTGAGGGAGGAGAGCTGCGTTCCCCAGTTTTCCTTCGGCCCGCGCTGCCTACAGGTTCAGACAGCTGGGGAACGGCAAAGCCGCCGCCCAGATGTGTGCGCCAGGAGCTCTGGGCACAAGGCCCCTTCCCGGGCTCCGGGCACCTCCTGTCTTGTTCATGCTCTACTTACTGTCCCACCCTTTCTCCATGTTGTTAAGGCCAATTAAGAGAAGGAGGAGGAGGAGATGGAGGAAGAGAGGAAAAAAGCAACAAGAACCCCAACGGTTCGCCTAGCAACTGACCTAGTTCTTCCCTACAACCCCGTTCAGTCAACCCCACCCAGGAGGCACAGAGGACTGGAGAGGCCAAGAGTTTGGGTCAAGGCCACGCAGCTCATGAGGAGCAGGCCCGGGGCTCCGCACGCCCCCCGGTCTCCGACAGCCGTCCCGTCCTCACCAACCCACTCGGTCTCTTTGCTTAGCAACCACCCTCCCAACGCGTCATTGCACCCAAGCTGTCTTGTCTTTATCTTTATCCAAGGTGGTTTGTGCTGTGCGCTTTTCATTATTTCAAAACTGGACCGGGGCACCTGGATGCCTCCGTCCGTTCAGCATCTGACTTCGGCTCAGGTCACGATCTCGCGGTTCATGAGTTCGAGCCCGGAACTGGGCTCTGTGCTGACATCACAGAGGCTGGAGCCTGCTTCGGATTCTGTGTCTCCCAATCTCTCTTTCTCTCTCTCTCTCTCTCTCTCAAAAATAAACATTTTAAAAAAAGAACTTAAAGAACTTAACTTTCTTCAAAAAAAAAAAAAAACTAGACAGAAGTTTTATAGGGAAGCCTTTAGTGTCCAGAGGATCACACCCAGGGGATGGGGGCACGAGCCCCCTTTGCTGGTTCGGAGTGAACCAGTTAGGACAGGCTAGGTGCGCCGGAGGAGCGAACGACCCCAAAAGCTCAGTGACTTCCCAGTAACAAGTATCTCTCTCCCACTCGTGTCACATGTCCACCAGGGCCAGCCAGGGCTGTGCTGCGTGCCTTGTCTCCAGGTCCTAGGCTGCCAGAGGCTTGACTTTGGCAACAGGGGAATAGAGAACACGGCTCTTACATCTTCCTTCAGGACCTGACTCTGATCACTTCTGCTCCCATTTCATTGGCCAGAGAAAAGCATTGCTCTCCTTCAGAAAGAGGGAACAAATACTCCCCTGAAAAATTCAACTAGTTTAGGGGGAAAGCCCATAAATAGGCGCTCCTTTTTGACCACAACCTAAATGTCCACAGGTTTGACCTCTGATGCATCACGTGTTTACAAGACTGACCGTGGCTTCTTCTAATCTGCATGCACCATAGTCCGAATAATTGTTATGATGACAAATTGTCTTTTAAAATTCTTGAAATCAGGGTACCTGCATGGCTCAGTCGGTTAAGCGTCTGACTTTGGCTCAGATCATGATCTCGCAGTTCATGTGTTCGAGCCCCGCGTCAGGCTCTGTGCTGACAGCTCAGAACCTGGAGCCTTCTTAGGGTTCTGCATCTTCCTCCCTCTCTGCCCCTCCCCAACTTGCAGTCTGACTGCCTGCCCCTCCCCTCTCTCTCTCTCTCAAAAATAAACATTAAAAAAATTATAAATAGGGGTGCCTGGCTCAGTTGGTAGAGCATCCGGCTTCGGCTCAGGTCATGAATTCACGGTTTGTGGGTTCGAGCCCCATGTCGGGCTCTGTGCTGACCGCTAGCTCAGAGCCTGGAGCCTGCTTCAGATTCTGTGTCTCCCTCTCTCTTTGACCCTCCCCTGCTTGTGATGTCTCTCTGTCTCTCAAATATAAATAAAAGACATTAAATTTTTTTTAATTATAAATAAATAAAAGCATTCTTGAAATGGTGCCGCTTTTTAGAGAGCGTACTTAGGAGAGACCACCCTCCCCAGCGTGTTCTCCCCATAATCCTGATAGTGTCTCCCAGATTCTGGTACTCCTTGGTCACAGTCTCTGTTATCCCGACCATGGCCAAGGACACACAGTGGGTATTCAACACGGACATGGCCACTTGTTCTGCAACACTGCTGGTTTGTGAAAATCACACCTGCTCATCTGGCACTGGGAACCGCCACGCGGCCTGCAAGCACTCTTCCTAAACCCTGTTCTCTAATGAAGGGACTGCCCTGGGCTAATCTCTGTCCCCTCTTAATTCAAATGCCACGCAGAGGAAGAATGCCAATGAGGCAAGACGGATGAGCAGAAGGAGCTAAGAAGCCATGTCACCAAAATGGTTTTCTTCTTTCCCGTTGATTAATGAGTAGGTGGCCAGGCTCGCCTCTCTCTCAGACAGGTCATGGTGGGGAAATGTTAATGATGTCATCAGGTGATGGATTTTCTCATACCTTCACTCACTGAGCCGTGCCAGATCCATCAAGCCTGCTGCTAGGTGGACAGGAGACCAGCCCCCAGATAACCAACTTGCTCAGATGACATGCTCTCTTGGGATGGTGGGGAAGCATGAGGGTACAGTGCTGAAGTCAGAGATGGTTCAAGCAGGTGTGTGTGTGCATTGTCCTACTCAGAGTGCTGTCTGTTGTGCTCATCTTCCCCATCAATTTATGATGGAAATTTGCATTGTGTAACTAGAATGTTTATTTTTGAGAGACAAGGAGAGGCAGGGGAGGGAGACATAGAATCTGAAGCAGGCTCCAAGCTCTGAGATGTCAGCACAGAGCCCAACATGGAGCTCGAACCCATGAACTGGGAGATCATGACCTGAGCTGAAGTTGAATGCTCAACTGACTGGGCCACCCAGGTGTCCAATGATGGAAATTTTCAGATGCAACATTGATTTGTTAACATTCTACTCAATTTGACGACTCTTTATCTACCCTTCCATCCATTCATCTATCCATCTGTTAATCCGTCCAATTCTTAGTTCATTTCAAAGTAAGTTGCAGACGTCAGTATACTTCCTCCCAAATACTTGGGCATGAGCGAGTAGAGTTCAGTACTTGTTCCCAGAGTTTCGGTGTACAACTGACATACAGTGAAAGGGACACATGCCAGGCACACGTTTACTAAGCTTTGGCAAAAGCATGGATCAGCATAACCCAAATCCCTACGAAGATCCGGAACAGCACTGCCACCAGGCACCCTCGCCCACATCGCTGCTGAATTTTGCTAGTTCTAGATTTCAAATAAATGGATGTATCCCACACGCCCTTCTGTGTACCCGCCTTCCGCTCAGCACTGCGTTTCTGAGAATCATTCGTGTCTTCTGTGTGTATCCATGGCTTATTCCCTTCCACTGCTGAATCACGTGACTGAATAAACGGTTGTCCAATGTACTATCCACAGGAAAACTTTTAGAATTAAGTATTCAGTTTTAAAGAGGATACACTGATGATTTTTATAGTTCGATGAAGTCTAAAAATTGAGAGCTTTCACACAAAAACTAGATTTCTGGTTCCTTGTAAGAGTCTGAAGCACCTTCTCCACAGCAACAACGGTCTGGGCGGAGGGACAGGAGCCAAGGGCAGGCCAGACGCGCACTCTTGTTTGCCATGGTCCTCACTGCCCCTTATTGGTCCCCTCTGGGCAACTTCGTTCACTGATGCCACCTGCCTGCCCTGATTTTCTGACTCCTGTTACTAGGGACCAAGGGCTCCAAAGCGATCCTGGAATGAAGGAAGGAAGGAAGGAAAGGTAGAGGAAGCTGGTTTCATCGGCCATACCGGGCCCGAGATCCCACATCACAGAAAGGAGAAGAGCCTCGCTTTGGCATCGGTTACCCCTCTCTCGTTCGTATTCTCTCCGATGCCCCCTCCCCTTGCCTTCTCTCCTCTGTAACGTGCAGATAAAAATGCACACCTACCAGTTGTGGGAGGAATCGATGAAATAACATATTTAGCTTGCCCAGCACCTCCGGGATGGTGCTTTATGATCATCGATGTCATCATTACTATCATTAGCTGGTGCTCCACAAGAGAGGAGGTCAACCTATTTTTCATTCTGCCTTTCCAATGCAGCGATTTGGAACCTCTGAATTCTGAGAGAATATGGTTGCATCTAAAGGAGGGAGGGATTTCCTGCTCCACACCCCTCCTCTCTGGCTAGCCACCATCTCGACCACGAGTTTAGTCCCAGATAGAAGCCATCGCAAAAGCATAATCCAGGCAAAAATGCACAGAAACTTCCTCTCTCACATTCTGGAGCACTTGGGACAAAAAGATCGGAGATCTCCAAAGACCAAGGGTGGAGAATTCCAGATGAAACAATCCAGAAACAGGCCCAAAAGGCATGTTGATATATAATAGTAAATTGCACACACATCAGGAGGAGACAGATGATTCCGTGAGTCATAACACCTGGAAAGTATCTGGAAAGATAGAAAGGTAGATCCTCACTTCACACCTTGCCCCAAAACCAATTCCAGCGGGAGCCAAGATTTAAACATGAGATAACAGAACCATTAAAATACTAAAAGAAAACATGACATGCTTTTTACTATATAAAATCTTGAAGAAAATACATTACATTAAGGACCACTAAAACTCAGAATCCATATATGAAAGAAAGGTACATTTGAGCAAATAAAGGAGCCATTTCTGCCTTTAAAAACCACCCAGTTTAAAAAGACACGACAAAACTGGGAAAATATTCATGCAAACCAGAAGGAAAGGTCATTCCCTAAATAAAAAGAAATCCTGTAAATCAATTCAAAAAAAGGCCAATAGCTCTATGGGAAAACGGACCAAGGGTCCTTCATGTAAAAATAAAAGCTGGGCGGCTCTTAAACATCTGAAAATACGCCCAGCTGCACAAATGATAAGATATATGTAAGTTACGGCTGTAATCACGTGTTTTGAACTAATTGGCCAAAATCGCAATGGCTGAAAACACAGCCATTACTGCTGCTTCCTCCCAACGCCAATGACACCTTGCTTTCAGCCATTCTGATTTTGGCCAATTAGAAGTTCCCAACACATGATAATTGATAAGCCTCTAGGAAGAGAAATTTGGCTTAAAGTTTTCTTATTTGATAAACGTATATATTGTGAAGTGATCACCACAATAAGGTTTGCCAACACATTCATTATCTTACTACACCGTGTGTGTGTGTGTGTGTGTGTGTGTGTGTGTGTGTGTGATGAGACTGTTAAGATCTTAGCAACTTTCAGGGCGTCTGGGCGGCTCAGTCGGTTGAGTGTCCGGCTTCGGCTCAGGTCACGATCTCACGGTTCGTGGGTTTGAGCCCCACGTCGGGCTCTGTACTGACAGCTAGCTCAAAGCCTGGAGCCTGCGTCGGCTTCTGTGTCTCCCTTTCTCTCTGACCCTCCCCTACTCACACTGTCTCTCTCTGTCTCAAAAATAAAATAAAAACATTTAAAAATGTTTTAAAAATTGATCTTAGCAACTTTCGAGTACATGACACAGTACTGTTCGCCACAGGCACCGTGCCATGAACTGGGTCCCCACAACGTGTTCATCTTAGGACTTTCGCTTTGTGCCACCATCCCCCCACATCCCCCACCCCAACCCCTGGCACCCACTATTTTACTCTCTGTTTCTGGATGTCTGGCTTTTTTTTTGTTTTTAGATTCCCCATATAAGTGAGATGATACAGTATGTATCTTCACCTGACTTATTTCACTTAACAGAATTCCCTCAAGATCCACCCTTGTTCTCACAAATGGCAGGAATTGTTTCTTTTTATGGCTGAATCGTATTCCACTGTGTGTGTGTGTGTGTGTGTGTGTGTGTGTGTGTGTGTGTCATTTTCTTTACCCATTCATCCGCTGACGGACACTTAGCTTGTCCGTGTCTTGACTCTTGTGAATAATGCTTCCGTGAACATGGGGATATCTCTCCAGGAGAGTGATTTCATTTCCTTTAAATTGCCGGATCATACGGTAGTTTTATTTTTCATTGTTGGAGGAACCTCCACAGTTCTCCATGGTGGCTGTACCAATTTACATCCCCCCTAACGGTGGCACAAACTTTTAAAATTAAGAAACGCATGTACTCTGTGACCCAGAAATTCCGCTGGGGAAAAGTTATCCTACAATCACACATGGGCTTGTGTGAAATACAAAGGTTATGTGCGATGCTGCTTGTAATAGGGAAATAGTGAAGATAACCTAAAAACTATAAATACAAGACGTCCTTAAAACGGAATGCTGCTTTTGTAACAATATCGAACAGTCCCCGAGACGCATAGTGTTAAAACTGGCCAGGAGGGGGGAGGGGAGGGGGCTCAGGAACAGAAGGGTGACTGCTCTAAGCCACCACCGGTGCAGGGCATGGAGGGAGAGGCAGAGAGCGTGAATGCAGAGAGGGTTTCTGGAAGGACAAACCAGACACCGGTATCGGCACTGCCGGGCTGCATACCCTTTTAAGTTTTATGCCTCGTACGTGTACTACCTATTCTTTTTCCTTTTAATTTAAAAGATAGTACAATTGCATCTTGGGTCATTTAAACAGAGATGGCTCTTTTGGCGGACTATGATAAAAAATACTCAAGCATTGTTAGAACGGTCCAAATATATTCTCCTATAACCCGAGAATTCTAGGAATTTCCTGAAATACATCAGCACCGGCTAATTTCACTGCGCTCAAGATGCGGAAAGAATTTCTATTAGATTGGTAGAAGCACTGCACGCTTTTGACCTCCAAGTCCCCAAATCTCTTGGCATAGAGCAGAAGGGAGGTTCTTTGGGTCGCCCAGGCTCCTGCCGTGGCCTTCAGAACAGACAGGCCCTCGTCACACACGGCACTTAATGACCAGGCACCTCCCAGGGCCACCCACACCCAGGCACGGGGCGCATAATGTGGTTCTCAACATAAATGGAAGTGCGAGCTATTTTCAAAGCTAGAACGCATTCAGACCGTAATGCGAAGGCATTTTTAGCTCCCACATGGGAACTGACATTTGAAGGCTTATAATGTGCCAAGCTTCTACGTGAATCCTCTCTTCTAACTTCCACCACGACGATGTGAGAGGGGGTCCTCTCCCTATTTGCATCGACAGGGGAAGAAACTGAGGCTCAGAGATGTTTGTCAGAGGTCACAATGCAAGACGCAAACTCAGGCAGTCTGAATCCAGCAATCTGACCACCCCACACTGTTTTTAAAATCACAAAGGCAGGACACCGGGGTGGCTCAGTCGATTGAGCATCTGACTTCGGCTCAGGTCGTAATCTCACGGTTGGTGGGTTCAAGCCCCGCATCAGGCACTGGGCTGACAGCTCAGAGCCTGGAGCTTGCTTCAGAGTCTGTGTCTCCCTCTCTCTCTGCCCCTCCCCTACTCATGCTGTTTCTCTCTGTCTCAAATAATGAATAAACATTTTTAAAAATTAATAAATAAAAAAAAATCACAAAGGCTTGCCTCCCACCTGCCCGCGGCCACTACGTCAGGCAGCAAAGGGTCAAGCAGTGACACTTGGACAGGGAGTGCACTCCGAGCGCCACCTCGGTCTCCACACAGCAAGGCCGGACTCAGCCCTGCAACCCAAGTGGGAAAACACAGTGTTCAGCCGCTGAGCTTCTGCGACAACCACTTCCCAGCCATGGAAAACCTGGTCGGTTAGAGTTCTCTGGAGAAGCAGAACCAGTAAGATCCACAGAGAGAGAGAAAGAGAAACAGAAAGTTTATTATAAGGAACTGGCTCACGCAGTTAAGGAGGCTGAGAAGTCCCGCAACCCGCGGCCTCTAAGCCGGAGTCCCGGGGAAGCGACAAGCATCGGTCCAGCCCAAATCTGACGGCCTGAGGCACCGGGGAGCCGATGGTGCAAATCCCAGGCTGGGTCCCCAGGCCCGAGAACCAGGCGTGCTGGTGTGTCAGGCCGGAGAAGACAGACATCTGAGCTCGAGTAGCGATGGCAAACCCGCCTTCGTCCGCCTTTTTGTTCTACGTGGGCCCTCGACAGATTGGCCGATGCCCGCCCACGTGGGTGAAGGCGATCTTCTTTACTCCGTCTACTGAGGCAAACACCAATCTCTTCCAGAAACACCCTCACAGACACGCCCAGAAGTCACGTTCTAGCAGCTAAGTGGGCATCCCTTCGCCAGTCAGGTTGGCACACAAAATCAACCGTCACTTGGAGCAGGGGGCCTGGCGGGCGACAGGTCGTCAGCCAGGTTAACCACTGGAGAATAATGTTAGGAACGTCACCGTTTTCCTGCACGAGGTTTCCGTCCTGCACAACTCATCGGGGCGCTCCTGAGCTGAGTTCTGATTCCTCTCGATGGCTCTCCCCTCCTCTCCTCCATCACCTAGCACAAGGCCTGGCACACAGTAGGTCCTCAGTATAAATGTTTGAATTAAACTGCATCCGTTTCCGCCTGAATATTTTTAAGTGGTTGAGGCTGTACACGTGATCTTAGGTATTAAGTCTGCTGAGGGTGAGGTGTCGCGGGGAGGGACACCCTCCTGTGACTGAAAGAGGCTGCACGCAGGGGGCTGGGGGACAGGTGGTCCCAGGCCCCGGCCACTCCTCTCCCCCTGCACGACCCCCCACCCCAAAGTTGGGTCTCCAACAAGCCAGTGCCTCCAGCATCTTTACAACGACAGCAACTCTGAAGGCCTTTATTCTACGGTTTGCAAAGAAGGTTCAAACTAGCACGAGAGGCGGGTATATGGACTCGAATTCTCACTTAACACAGAAGCACCGGGTTAGCAGGGCCTCAGAGGCCATTCGGTGATCTTGAACCTGGCCGCCAGTTAGGATCTCGGGGAGAACTTTTTAAAACGACCCACGGACTCAGAATCGCTGCCGGAGTTCTGAAAGCTCCCAGGTGGCCCAAACGGGCAGCCAGGGAGCGGCTCAGCCGGGGGAGCCGTCACAGGTTTCCTGCTCGGAGGGGGGGGGGGGGGTCCGCCTACGTACAATGAACCGAGAGCCACTTTAACGTGAGCGGTTCGGTAGCAGTTGGTATGTCCACCATACTGCACAGCCGACACCTCTCTCCGGCTCTGAGAGGCTTTGGCACCTCAAAAGGGAACCCCAGGCCCATCAGGCAGGACCCCCAACTCCCTTCCGCCCCAACCCCTGGAAATCACCAGCCTGCTTTCCATCTCCAGGGATTCAGCTGCTCCGGGAACTCCACTGAAACGGCACCTCACACTCTGGGGCCTTTCCCGTCCGGGGTCCGCGCACGTCACAGCGAGTGTCAGGACTGGCCTCCTTCGGGCAAATACACAAGTACACATCTACTGCATTCTGTTTATCCAGGCACCTGTCAGGGGCACTTTGGTGGGTTTTCACCCCCTCCTTGTCGGGGAGGCCCCGGGAGCGCAGGGGCTGACAGCAGCCACACGGCTCTGGGGGGCAGACCGCGGCGTGGACCCGTCTCGATTCACACTCAAGGTCACTTCCGACTCCACTGCTCCTCCTCCCTAGTGAGTGTGTCAGCCCCCCACGAGTGTGCCAGCACCCTGGTGAGTGTGTCAGCTCCCCCATGAATGCGTCAGCCCCCCATGAATGCACTGGCCCCCCACAAGTGTGTCAACTCCCTGATGAGTGTGTCAGCTCCCTCGTGAGTGTATCAGCCCCCCATGAGTGCACTGACCCCCACGAGTGTGTCAACTTCCCAGTGAGCCTGTCGCCTCCCTGGTGAGTGTGTCAACACCCGAGGGGTGTGTCAGGGCGGGTGTGGGGAGGAGATGGGGACAGAAGGAGCCAAGTCACAGCACGCAGATAGCACCCACTGCTGGCACCCAGGAGGCAGCCCCGTGGACTGGCACCGACGATGCCACCGAACTGCGCCATCGAAGGGGTGCCCATCCTCCCCTCTCCCAGCCATCTTTGCTCCTGGGGCTCTAACTCCATGAGGCTGTGGGCTGCCCTACACGTGGGCTGAGAGCGAGCTGTCATGCAGAGAGTGACAGGTGCCGAAGTGCGGACAGGCAGAGTCAGTGACAAGGGCGAGAGGTGGGCAGTGAGAAAACACATTCCCCTCTCTTTCCAAATCTGTAAAATGGGTCTGCAAGTGAGACCACATGTAATGCGCAGAGGCAAGCCCACAGCAATGTTCAGTACCTGCTCCCCCTGCCTTCACCCTACTTACTCAACACACATACACTGAGCACCCCACTACGTGCCAGGAACTTTACTGAGGCCTGGAGAAGAGCGAGGTGGCCTTGGTCAGCCCAGGCTCCGGGGACAAAACCACAGACTGGGGGCTGAAACCACGAACACTGATTTCTCATGGCTCTGAAGGCTGACGTCCGAGATGGAGGGGATGGCACGTCTGGTGTCTGGTCAGGGCTCTTCCCACTGTGTCCTCACACGGAGGGGGGAAACAGAGGGTCAGTCCTCCCCGCCAGGGAGCTCATTCCTGTGACCTAATCACCCCCAAAGGCACACTGCCCCAAACCATCACCTTAGGGCTGCGACATTCCACATTCCAGTGTCTGGAGGGGGAGGGAGACAAACACTGAGCCCATTGCATCTGGGGGGGGAGGGAGACAAACACTGAGCCCACCGCAGAGGTAACCCAATCTGGTGGATGAACGAGGTCTCCCCACTCCTGATGCTGAAGGACCAAAACGGGTCCAGGGCTCCATCCCTGCCAGTCGGGGGGACGTGCAATCAATGCCATGGTGGGGACGCCCCGCCCGCCCCTTGATTCCAAAATGACGGGCCCGTCCTGACCCAGACCCCTTCTCCCCCTCTGCTCGGAACCGGTCACTAGGAGGAATGGGCCAGTTAAAGCCCCAATTCTTTTGAGCAGATGCACGGATCGCGGCCCATCCCAGCTCGAGGTCCGGACACACATGGGCCCCTCGCTCGCCCCCCCGAAGCCACTGGAAGTTTGCTCAGGACGGATGGGAACTGGTCAGCCTTCAGCCATTTTCCATCTTGGCAACCTCCAAAAATAGCTCAACTCTAATGCATATTTCAGGTTAGACTTGTTTATTTTCCCTCTGTCTGAGCCAGCAAGCTAATTTCCCCAGAGGGAGAAGGCAGGCAATGCTGCTGCCAGAAAACAGAACAATCGGCTTTAGCTTCTTCCTTGATTGCCCGTGGGGGGAATGCCTCCCGGGCTCCGGGCTCCGCAGTTCAGTGCTCTCAAAGAGCCCCGGCCAGCGGGGCATTCTTTTCCTCGGGCCAGAGGTTAGAGTCAACCCAACCCCGAAGCGGAAGCCCGGCAGGTGCCTGACTCTGGACACAGACCTCCAGGCCTGTTGGCTTTCGAGAGAAGCAGGAGGCAAGAGCTGGAGGCCAGCCCTGATCTGTCTCCCAAGCCAGGCTGGGGGAACAAACACACACAGAAACAGAATTACAGTGGCTTAGATTCCAGAGTGAGGAAGGACCCTAGTAGACCTAGTGTCTACACAGCTAGGGCCAAGGGAGGGAGGGTAGGTTGGACTTGGGTGCAGCCTTAGCAGAAACACCTACCACTGCGGTGGAGCCCTATCACAGGAGCCCAGCTGTATTTAAGCGGAATGGAGGGCGGTGAGGGGCAGCCAGGGCGCCCTGACTTACCCGCCCAGTGGCCACTGAAGAGTTGCGGCTCCCCTTGAGGCGCAGAGGGCTCTGGGCCCCGACACCTGTGCAAACTTTCCTTCTGCTGGGAGAGCTACCGGGGTTAGGACCGCCCTGCCGCCCCCCAGGTCCTTCCTGTCTGGGCCTTTCCTGGCTCTAACAGAAACCTCGTTCTCCTTGGGGCTCTGAGGGTTGCGTGACTCTAGAATCTCAAAAATGAGACGCAGAACTTGGCTCCAGAAAGAACCAGATGGCGGGAAAGCTTCCGGCAGGGATCCTCACCAGGGAGCTGCATGGAGGCCTGGCTGGGGGGCTGTCCAGTCTCCCCCTCGCGGCTACGGGAAATCAATGGGCTAAAACTCAACACCCAGGAGGCCGATAAAGAAGGGGATCCAATGATCCAGAGCCAGGCCCAATCACCGCCTTCGAGACCAGCTTCGTGCAGCACGCGGCTGTCTGTGCAGTCTCTGGATAAACCGACCAAATCCACCCAGATCGGGAGGTCTGTGAAGGCATGACCTCTGAGAAGAAGGGACCTAAGGTCTCAAGGGGAGGGGCAGAACAGGAGGCAAAACCGAGGCGGTCTGACCCTAAGTCAGACGTGTTCCCTTTGTGGATCCGAACACACGCTATGTGCCTAACACGGTGCCAGTCACGTCCACCCTGTGATTCCACATGGAAGGTGTTCCTAGTCTACTTCCGGCCAAATCTTATCAATTAAACAGGTCTTACGGGTTTAGTCTTAGTTTGCGCATGAAGAAAATTAGACTCCGCAAGTTCAAGTGACCTGTCCGAGGTGACTCAGTCAAAGACGATGGAGTTGGGATTTGAATCCGTACCCGAGGCTGAGTGAACTCTCTCCGCAGCACTGCTTTGGGAGGGATGGAAATTCCAGGGAAAACCACGACGCTATTCCGGAGGTGGCTCCACAAGGCAATTTCCTTCCCGGCTCTGCGAGTCGGTGCCCCGTGCCAAAAGGAGGCATTTGCTTTTCTCTCTCTCGCCTCTCCTCTGCCGGAAAACCTCATTTGCATGAGGTCTTCAACAACCCTTTTGGCTCATCCTCTGAGGAAACAGGGGAGGATGGAGAGGCTGGCTCTCTCTGGAGACTGCCAACGTCTGAATCACAACTGTCCCTCCGGTAACGGGCGGTCCGGATGGTCCCTGTCCAACTCTTTTCCACTTCCAGGACAGTTGGTGTCTGTTCCACGTGCCCCGTTTTTCGAGACAACTTCCTGTTGGAGAAGGAGTGGCCCATATGCGCGTCTCCGGCGGCCTCCCCAGCTCTGCCCGCGGCAGACGTTTTTACCAGCCTTGGCGTCCCAGCCGGGGATCCTAGCCTCGGCCGGCGTCCCCTCCCAGGGGATGCGTCACGCATCCACTGCCAACCGAAGGAATCAGCTTCCCGTCCCTCTTCTCTGGCAAAATACTCCCTCTAACTGAGCTTCCAAACCCTCCTTCGGCACCGGAAGAGCAGCATCTCCCCCGGTGATGTGCGGAGTGCGGGGCCCGATTTAGAAAAGCCACTTTCTATCCCCAAGCCTCCGTGTGGAGTACACTGTGAAACCATTTAACCTGACAATTATTAATTAAATATGAACAGAAACTGTCCCGGTGTGAACTCATGACACCTCCGTGTGACTTCACTTTGGTTCCCAAGGGCACTTTGAAGTCAAGGGCACTAGTCCCGGGTTAAACTACGCGTGGGCCTGAACACCACCCCCCGGCACCACCACTGCCACCACGAAGGTCTGCACGGAGCCTCAGTAAGTGACATGATGTAGCAGATCCTGCACGAGCTCCAAACTCAAGGGCAGAAGTGGTGCATTATTTACAGTTCCTGTTCAGCAGTCCTCACAGGCAGTGGGGCCATGCACCGTGACCTATGTGGGGTGCTTTGTGTCCCTCCCCCAAAGGCACTAAGATGAGAAAACTAAAAGGACTTGTTCCTGCTGCTTAGGGGAGACGAAGAAGCCAGAGCATCTGATGGGGCCGATCACAGACTCAGGACAGGTTGTGATAAGACTCAACCAAAGCCCACCCAACACAGAGGGCACCATGAGGAGGAAAGAGGGGAGGGGAGGGGAGGTAAAGGATGGGAAGGGGAGGGGAGGGGAGGGGAGGGGGAAGGAAGCCACTCCACGCATCAGGGCATACAGGTTCCTCTTCTACGTAAGTCCTACTCAGTAAATTGTGTGCTGATTTTCCTCTTCCTTGCCTCTCGGGAATTAAAATCAAGCTCTGATTCTGCACATTGCCTGGGTTTAGCCACATATGTTCAAATTAAAGATAAACTCTCTTCAAGGGGAAACCATCCTTTTCAAAAGCAGAAGCCTACTTGAAATGCAAATGCTGTGTCGGCCCTGAGTGGAGGAATACTTCTGACTCACACTGGAGTCCGGCCTGTCCCCCAACGGGGCACGGGCGCTGGCACGCCACACCTGTGCTCCTGGCAGACATTGTTCACCGATCGTGCCTTTCCTCCACGCTGAGGTGAGAAGCAGCCTCAGAAGTGCCCTCTGCACAGGGCCCCAGGACGTCACCCTCAGTCCCTGAGAGCTGACACGTGAGATGAAAGCTGTGTGCCACTCTGCCGCAGGGAATTTATTTATACCGGGCACTGAACTCGGACTGCCCCGGAGGACACGGCATCCTGCTTCCCACGTCCTCTCTCGTCTACCAGAGTCCTCAGAAGTGCCCCAGCCCCCAAGTACCGGACACGGACTGTGTCCACGGAGGGACCCAGCCCATTCCAGCTCTCCCACAGCCAATCCTGGAGTCTACCCAGCCTCATCCTAGTCTATCAACGAGATCTCCCGTGTCCCTAGACGCAGCACTTCCCCATTTTCCTCCTGCCCCTCAGAATCCTAACATTAGGACCCTCCAAAGCATCCTTATCACAGCCCCTTGTAGCTCGAGCACGGGCTGACTTGTCCTAATCACTTGGCAAGAAAGATTTCGACAAAACCAGCGTATTCGAGAAATACGGCAATGACGAGTGAGTTGGTCACCTTCGGCCAGCATCTTCCCATCCAGGATCTCAGGTGACAATCCTCACAGTCTTGGGAGGGGAGTATGTAAAGACCACGAGGTTTGACACCAAACATAAACAGGTCCGAACCCTGGCTCGAGCCATTACCGGCTGGGGGACTTGGCACATCGCTCCACCTGTCTGAGCCACATGTTCTCCGTGCGGAGAACTGGTGGGACCAACCTCCCAGGGCTGCCGCACAGAGGAAGTGAGACCATGCACACCGGTGCCCATCACAGTGTCAGACGATCAGAACATGCTAGCTGCAGAGGCTGCTGTCTTAGACTTGGTATCTGAGAAGATCCTAAGGCAGGGGTCTGAATGCCGGGCATTTGTAAGGAGAGCCCAAGAAGGACCAAAGGGGAGGGGAGGGGAGGGGACCAATACCAGGTGTATCTTGAGTAGATCACCACTGTGGGCAACCGGGGCGACTCTAGGAGACAGGGTAGGACACACCCCCAGAGTCATCCCACCTGTCCCCTTCCTTCTTCCCCTAGGGCAGGTGACCTCCCTGACAGGCAGTGAAACTTGCTTTATCCATCCAACCATCCGTCCGTCCGTCCATTCGTCCAATGGCTACTGAATCTCCCCTGGAGGCCAGCTGCTCCACAGGAGGGGGGGATACACTGGGGAAGACACAGGATCGTCACAGGTAAGACATGACCTCCTGGACGCAGGTAAGTAACCCAACGTGCAATGAAAGACTGACTGCACATAACAGAGACGCTTTTTCTACAGCAGTGCATCTCAAAGTTCAGTGCGCATGTGAGTGACTTACAAAATATTACTAAAATACGGATTCTGGTTCAAGGTCTAGACATGGTTTAAGAGTCTACATTTCCACCAAGCTCTTAACTAATGCCGATGCTGTGCAGTTGGAGCAAATAAACTCTAGAGAACTCACTGGGGACGCAAAGGAAGAATTAATGCATCCTGGAGGCACCTGCTTCCTCATCGGGTCACCTCAGCATTGGGATCCTTCCGGGAGGAAGAGGAAACTATGAAGTCCATGAACTGGAAGGGATCATTCAAATTTATTTAATCTGGATGTCCAAGAAGGCAACTCTCTTACCATCCCCAAAAGAGGGCTGCCCAGTGTCTTCCGAAGGACGCGGAGGTGAGGACACCTCACTCGGACTTGATACTGTGTGAATATCTGATCAGCCAAGAAATTCTCCACGCCCCCAGCTGCTGCAGGAGAGCGAGTGGAGGAAACTCTGTAAACCCGGCACGCCTCCTGGCAGCCCGGAGCAGTCTCCGGCTCCCACCGGTGGGACCGGAAGCAGAACCCAAGCTTGGAACAAAGTGGCACACCGCTGAGGCCTGACAGAGCGTCTGAGCCGGATAAGGAGGTGCACAGACTCCGCCATCCAGATTTCGGATTCATGCTCCCCTGCGTTTCCTGAGAAACTACTCAGGCTCTCCTCTTTTCTTGAACACAGCCATGTAATTACACCTAAACGAGGTAGCGGGGTGGGGGGCGTATGTAAATGGAGGCAGGTTTTAGCTGAAGTCACCTGAACCCGGACTCAAGGACAGGAACAGAGCATCACCCCAAAAGACCACTGTGAATCACCGGAAGCCATGAGGGCCGATCGATTGTCCACAGCAATGTGTGTGCTGTTATTAAACTTTTCGGCATCCACGATGATGCTGTAATTCACAGGAGAACAGGGGATGAGATGGAGAATCCTATACTTAGAATAAAGCCTCTCCTTTCTTTTCCCAGCCTGGCTCCTATCAGCTCCTGTCACTTGCAACAAAAAGACATTTGATTAAAAGACAGGTTTCCAGATGGCCCAAGCCAGCCGGCGTTCCCAGCCCAGTGAGTATCCGTTGACGGCTCAATGAGCACTGTTAGAACCCCAAAGAAGGTGATCACGCGGGGATTCTGGTATCTGCAAGACCCGAAGGAAGCCCTCCCTCACGCCTAATACCCCACCCTGCTGACCCTGCCCAGCCTCTGAACGGGAGGAAGAAGACAAACTCGGCGCTGGTAAAGGTGAAGGAGGGCCTGCTGCTTGGACAGATCTCTGGCTACAAAGAGGGGAGTCTGGCTTCTAGTCTCCACTCCACCTGGCCACCAAACGCCCTTGAAGACACCACTTGACGCCTCAGCTCTTGCCCCCACCCGGACGTGGCTCTGCGGTACAGAAGTGCTGGCTCCGTCCGGCATCGGCAGCCTCCCCCGTCCCCTCCCCCCACAGCACCAATATGCCTTGGGCGAAAGGGACTCCAAGCCCTGAAACAGGAGGGCGTTCTGATGGCTGAAGCCGACCTGCATCCGTCAGCCCCCGGCCACCGGCCCCAGTTCGGGGTGCACCTGTGACCCACACAGGGGCCGAGGGCGCTGAATCTCCAGCCTCTCGCGTGGAACGTGGAACCAGCACTGCTCTTTGTGCCCTGAGGATGCGGATGGGAAGGCGTGAAGCCTCACTTGCTCCATCCACACTGCGGTCATGACAGAGCCAGCCTGAGGGTGAATCTGACTTGCAAAATAACTAAAATCAGAGCAAAAAAATTATAGAGAAATTAAGCCATAGTCACGATCACACTGCACTCAAAACTGATACTTCCTTTGGACATTTCTGGTCTATACCCGTCAATTCCCTTTATTTTTATGTCCACTGGAAAGAAGCCTTTTGTTCCTGAAAGACGTATCCATCCATCCATGATTCGCAGTCTTGAAAGCGCCTTCTGGCACCACAGAGTGGTTGGTACCACCCGGACTGAGATCATACATGTCGCCTGTATGAAAGGACTGTGTCAATCCTAAACTTCTGGAGAAAGGGAAGGGAGGAAGTAAAAGAGTTAATCTTTTTTGCTGAGACCCAAAGACAATTTAGTTAAATGTAATGGAAAAGGCGGAATGAAGGATTCGTTTTGATAACAACTGGCTTTGAGGAGCAAAAGCCAATTACTCAAAGCCGCCTCCTTACTTACTCGGATCCTGTAAGAGGCTCCCTCAGGCGGAGCAGGATGTGCCCGACCGCACTGGTTCAGAGAAAGTGTGAAGCCGCTCCGGAAAATTCCATCTCGGTGCTCGACCTGGAGGAGGCAGTGAGGACTCCACTCTCCTGAGAGCCCTCAGGGACAGCCCGTCGTCTGGGCCCGCTCACGGGAGCCCTGGCCCGGGGACGGTGCAGGACAGCTAGAGGGGGTAGGCTTCCCGCTGGTCTGCCTGTCGGTGGGAAGGACTCTGGTTCAAGTCCACACTCTGCCTCTAAACCTGCGTGACCTGAGCCTCAGTTTCTTCCTCTGCAAAATGGGAAGGCTAGCCTTTGTTCTGTCTAGCCAGAGCGTGCGGGATGTGCCAGCTGTACGGGGATACAAGGATTCCTCTTGCCATTCTATGGGAAAGGTGGGAAAGGAAGGAAGGAGAGAGGTAAGACCTAAAAAGAACAAATTCACAGGGAGAAATGGAGGACACAGGGAACAGGGCATGGATTTTAGGTTATGCCTTGGACCAAAATCTCTGCCACAGCCTCTTATCTTGTCGGACAGGCATTTGACAGTCCTACCACAAAAACCCACGGAGTGCCTACAGTGCACCAGGCACTGGGTTCAGATGGAAATAAAACAGACAAAGTGCCGACCCTCAGGGATCGTACGTCCTAGGGAGGAAGAGACAAACAACAAATATGTAATCAAATGAAAAAGATGGTTTCATGTATTGAAACTGTCCTTGCTCAAATCACATCTCTGAAATGACGAAACGATCATTCATCCGTGTTTCCTGTGTATTTTCTCTCTCCTGAGATAACGTAAGCTCTGTGAAGGCAAGATCACTGTTAAGTTTTTCAATGGAGCTCAGCTTCCGAACAGTTGCAGGCACATAGTAGGTGCTCAGTAAAGATTTGAATAGACTAATTCACTGCAAGCTGCTGCAGAAAAATAAAACAGGGTGGCAGGGTAGACAGTGATGGGGTAGAAAAAGGATGGAGATTCTGATTTAGACAGAAATCCAAGGAGGCTTCTGGGAGTAGGGGTCCTTTCGGTTGACAGCTGCATGATGAGAAGTGGGCGGCAGACACGAAGACCTTGGGAACGCCTCCCAGGCAGTGAAGAGGGCATGTGCAAAGGCCCTGAGAAAGGAGGAGCGTGGTGTGCTGAGGACTAGAAAGCCAGGGAGGCTGAAGAATGAGGGTGGAGAAAGGCGGAGCTGGCAGGAATTCTGATCCCTGCTAGAAGCTATCGACAGTTTTATCAAAGTGCTTAGAACATAAAGAAGAGGCTCTTTGAATATTTGGTAGGTGCAGGTGACTCTCATTTTTTGCCATGGGCAGCTGCTGAACAATCAGGGGATATTTAGTCTTTCAGAGGACCTGGGGGAGGGTGGGTAGTGCGGTGATGGCAACCGCCATCTTCACATAGGAGCTCTCATGGAGAAATGGCACAGAACTGCCTGGTGTGGAAACTCAGGAGGGGCCACAGGAAGAGAGACTTCAGCCCAAAGTGGGATACAAACAGCTCACAAACTCCACGAAGATGAAGTCCCAGGGGAAAGCTCCCCATCACTGGAAGAGTTTCAGCCAAGGGTGAACTTCCGGCTGGCAGGCCCCGGGAGGAGTCCAGGCGCTGGGTGGACCCCATGACCTCCCAGGCACGCCAACCGATGACTTTAAGACCATCACTTAATCTTGCCACCGAAACCCACCAGCGTTTGATCTGTGCCTTTGTTTACAAACCCCGTCAGTAAAACCCTCCCAGAACGCAGCCACTAATAAGACAACAAAGGCTGGAATGCGGGATAAGGGATGAACGCACGTGCCCTTTGTTCAGTAATACAATATTTTTCTTGAATAATGCATGAGCTGCTTTTCATTTTGGAAATGAGAGCGTCTATAATCCCACTGTGCGTCACGTGACTATTTTAAACATTTATAAGTGGGAGGCAAAGACGATACTGAGAAGCTTAGGGACAACAGAAGCCTGGAACCAGGACAGGCAGGGACACCTCCAGGAGGACCCCGGAGGGTGGAGACCGGAGAGGCCACCATTCGTCCCTCTGCTGTGAGGGTGGCCGAGGTCCTGGCCCGCAGAAGGAAGAATCCAAGCCGAGTCACCTACTCCTGAGGGCTCTCCCCCAGGCCATGCTGATTTCCAGTCTCCACAGCGGGATGGAAGAGGAGAGCGGAACATCAGCCTTCAAGGCCAGCGCTTGGTTCCCAAGTTGTTCTAAACCGGCTCCCCAGCCCCCCCACCACCCTGGCTGTCTGTGGGGGGTAAGCTCGTGGGGGGTGGGCGAGCTACAGTGCCCCTCCTTGCCAGAATCAACACTGAGAGTCAACACTCAGCTCAAAGACTACATTTCCCAGACTCCCATGCCAGGTGTGGCCATGTGACCCCATTCTGGCCAATTAGATGCAAACAGCGATGGTGCAGGGACGGGAAAGGGAGGAATTTCCAGAATGTTCTTTAGAAGGAGTTGAGGGAGAAGAGCCTCCTTCCCTCTCTCCTTCCTTCCCCACTCCTGCGGCAGCAGAGTGATCTGACTGCGCCCACTCCAGTAAGCTGGTGATGGGGGTCCAGGCCCAGCTAACTCTCTAGGGGAGGGAGGCTTCCCAAAGCAGACAGACTCAGCAGGGGCAGTGTAAGAGATGTCCCCTCTGCGTGGGAAAGCCAGGGAAAACACAAAGGAGGTGGGATGGGTTTATTCAGATCTACGAATGCCGAGACGAAGGGCATTCCGGGGTGGCAGGCAGCCACAACACAGAGGAGGCGGGAAAGTGTGACCCCGTACACCGCAGTAACCTGGGTGCCCACACAGGGGAGCAGAGGGCAAGGAGGCCAAAAGGCATGTGAGGGCCACATCACGGAAGGTCTCAAAACCAAGCCGTGGAGGTTTTGACAGCCACCCTCTGCTGATTTCTCAGACTAATGACACCCGCCATCCTGTGGGAAAGCATTGCCCCACTTGAATCTTCCTTATTTGATGAGCAAGACGGCGGAGTGAGGTCCTGCTTGCCCTTGGTCTGTCGAGGCAAATGTAGAGTGATGCATTTAACTCTGAGCATTCTTTGACCGATCTTTTTGTGTTCTGAGAAGATTTTAGGGAGATGGGCAATCAAATAGTTGGAAATGGTTTTTCAGTAAAAAAAAAGAAAGAAAAGGCAGATATAACAACACCTAACACGTACGCCTTCAGCAAGCGCTTGTCTGACATGCGCGTCACTTGCCCCCTAGGACAGAGCCGTGGGGAAGGCAGGACTAATGTGCCTTATCGTACCCCTGAGGAACCGGCACTGAGAGTTCACAGGCGGGTCTGGACGCTGGGGCAAACCCCACTCTGCCTCACTGCAGAGCGGCCCTCCTCTCCCTCTCTGACTTCTGGGCATGATCCGGACAGCTGTGTGCAGGAACAGAAAGGAGGGGAAGATCGCTGGCTTGGCCGGAGAGAGAACCGGGCACGCCCATGAGCCCAGAGCAGCTGGAGCCCTAACATCTCAGAAGGGCAGGAGGCTGACGGATCTGACTCCTGCTCGGGCCTGTGAGGTCTGCAGCTCCCCCAGACCGTTTGATGGCCGGGCGGACGGGAAGGAGGGAAGAGGTTTCATAACTGAGGAGCTGAGAGGTAACTTACTAGCATTCCGCTGGGGGGGTCTGTTCTGTCCCCATCAGGTGGGTCTATGGCTATGAAGATGCCCACCCAAAAATAATACGCAGGCCCCAACACCCAGCAGGGAAGGTGTCCCCATCCTGATTTAATGAATGAGGGAACTGAGGCTGAGCAAGGTTAAGATCCATGGTCAAGGTCACATGCTCGGACAATGGTGAGGGAGGGAGGACAATGGTGAGGGAGGGATTCTAGGCGGCTGTTAGAAGTGGCTGTTCCATTGAGCCAGGCCACCTCCCAGAGCTAATGTCTCCGAGCAAATGAAAAATGCAGACTTGGACCCAGACAAAAGGAAAGAAAAAGGGATGGGCCTTGGAGCCTCCTCCTCAGCCAGAGGCCGCCGCCCTTTGAAGCAGGAGCAGCTCAAAGCCAGCTGCAGGCCACTTCTGGGCTTGTTCGATAGACTCTCTACCCCTTTCCACAGCGAGCTCTCCTTTGTGGCCTAGGCTGGCGTTTTAATTACCAGGATTTTTATCACACGTGAAGCCCACAGCAAGCACACCCCAGGGACCCCCAAGACAAAGAGGAAGCAAAAAAAGAAGGAAGGATCAATAATGTGATTGATGTTCGTTTTTAAAAGCCAAATCTCAATTCTCCTTCCTTCTAAAGTTTCTGATTTCATTAACCCCAGCACACGCTGCGTGGAGGCCTGAGCTCTGGTCCCTCGGCTACCTGGCCCCGAGGGGTCCCCTCTGGTGGCCCGCAGGCTGCACAGCTCAAGGCGAGGAGGTAGACGGCACTGGTCTGTGGTCTCCTTCTGACCCAGACTCTAAGACGTCTGCAGCTGGACTAGAGTGTTGCAAGCGTCAAATCAGCTCTGTGAAATCAGCTCTGCGAGAACCGTTCTGTTTGGGGAAGGCGTGACTTCATAGCAGGTCCATAAAGCAGCCCTTGCTCTGGCCTCGGGGCAGGAAACTGCTTCCCTTGAGGCCTTGGCTCACAGGAAATGGAAGGACACACCTCTTGTCATCCCTTCTCTCCCTGGCCTCAATTTCTTTCCGGTTTCCCTGAATGACAACCGGCCAGGGAAAGCAGGGGAGGGGGGCGGGACACAGCCTGCGGAGACCACGCCGCCTACTACCAGCTTTGGGACTTGGAAATGTTACTCAGCCTATCTACACCTCAGATGCCTCATCTTTAATTAAAAAAAAAAAAAAATAGGGGGGGTGCCTGGGTGGCTCAGTCGGTTAGGCGTCCGGCTTCGGCTCAGGTCATGATCTCGCGATCGTAGGTTCGAGCCCCGCATTGGGCTCTGTGCTGACAGCTAGCTCAGAGCCTGGAGCCTGTTTTAGATTCTGTGTCTCCCTCTCTCTCTGACCATCCCCTGCTCACACTCTCTCTCTGTCTCTCAAAAATAAATAAAAACTATTTAAAAAATAAAAAAAAAAAATAGGGGCGCCTGGGTGGCTCAGTCACTTAAGCATCCGGCTTAGGCTCAGGTCACGATCTCACAGTTCATGGGTTCGAGCCCCGCGTCAAGCTCTGTACTGACAGCTAGGTCAGAATCTAGAGCCTACTTCAGATTCTGTATCTTCCTCTCTCTCTGACCCTCCCCTGCTCACACACATTGTCTATGTCTCTCAAAAATAGATAAAAAACATTAAAAATTTTTAATAAAAATTAAAAAAAAAAAACAATAATCTCAGTCCCGGAGTTGCCAGGTTAGATGAGATCATGCTTGCTCAACACTACCACGGCGTGTGGAACACAGTAGCTGCCCCATTAATAGTATAAATCAGCACCCGCGCTCTGTAGCATCTCCTCTTTGTCTCTACTTCCAAGCTGGCTTGGCTTAGCAAACATGTTATAAATAAGCTCAAATGTAAACAGATTTCAAAACCGTATACTGCCTGGTGTGCATATGGTGGTATTCTGTGTGAACGGAGAACGTAAGATTCCCAGGGGACCCCTGGGAACGGAACACGCGTGGAGACGGCCTCAGGTCTTGCAGCGTTCCTTGGGGTCACTCGCATCTGTCCTGAGATCCCCTGGGGCATGTGTTCTGCTGGAGTTGAACTGAGTTGAGTCAGGGATGGAGTGGGGGGGTGCTCTCAGGGGAAAACGCGGAGCCTCAGGCCCCACCCCTGACCCGCTCACCGGGAAACTACATTGTAACAAGACCCAACCCCAACCCCCCACCCCCCGCGTGATTTCTGAGCACATCACGTTCAAGAGGCTTAGACCGCTTGATCTAATCAGCGAGGTGAAGGGCTCTGGTTTGCCGTGACCAGTGCCACTAAGTGACTCAACTAAGGACACACAGCACCACAGGACTGAGCTTCTGAGCACCCGTTTCACAAGCTCCTGCTCACACCTTCCCAGCGGAAGGAGGCTGGGTTGCGGGGATGATCAATCAGCCTCGTCAGCCATCAGAGAACCGACACCAACGGCAGCGCTCAGCATGACACGGTGACCAAGGCTCCCTAGCAAAACAGGCAGCAGTTTGGTCATTAAAATCAGAGCCGAGGATCTGGTCCATGTGGTGCATGTTTCACACACGGCCACGCAGAGACGGCCCGTGTCACCACCTCGTGTGGAACTCGTTCTGTCCGGGGATGACGGTGAACGCGGCACGTGAATAAACAAGCCCGCCCTGTCCTTCACTGAAAGCCGTGCCTGCAGACCGACTATTTGTGGATGTTTATCCGCAGAGTGTGGGTAACTGGCGTCTCGTCTTTTCCCCGCTCTCTCCCCATTTTATTCTGTTTCTATTTGCAAAAGGAAAAGAATAACTCAGGGAAAATCTTTAAGCAGAGCGAGAAGTCTTGTGAGCGATCTTGGGCTGTGCCGCTGCTCGGAGACCGGTCACGGGACGTCCGGGGTTTATGACGCCGACCTGCTCCAGCACTGCGCTTGCAGCTTCAGAGTGAAGCCGAGAGAGGCCAGTGCTCCCGACACGGCCCCAGCACCGAGCCTCGCGCGTCCCCCTCCTGCCCATACCCAGTCCTCTCACTGATGCCCCCTTCCCGGCCGATGAGGAGGCTAGGGGTCAGAGGACACGCGGTTGTCCCCAAGGTGGCACCACTAAGGGGCTGGAAACACCGCCCAGCTCAGCTGGACTCGGAAACCCAAGCTTTGCACCACACTGCCCCCGGCCTTGGTGTTTATCAACTCCCGGTGCAGCTGATCACACGTATCTGGAAAGTGTCAGTGTGAGAAGAACAGGAGACAGCTTTGCCCCGTTGTCATACGTACCGTCGCCCAGCCCCGAACGGACGACCTCTGCCTACAGTCTCATCGACCAGAGACAGGAAGTGCCTTCTGTCCGGCATCACCCGGGGCAGACAGCCACCGAAGACGAAGTCGCCCTTCTTCTCTGCACCCAGACCCAGCCCCGGAAGCTTTCCCAACACCACGCCACAGGACACCGCCCAACGACCAAGCAGAGTTAGTGTAGGAGGGTTAACCGATGCGCTGGGCTGGGTCACAGGGCAGATGATGCGTGCCCCTCGCCAACTCTGTAATACGGTGTCCTCCGCGGGGCCCAGTCGGCCTCTCTGGGGCTCAGAAGTTTGCTGAAGGCTGGGATTCTTGCTCAGGGTTTGGTGGGCACTCCTATAAAACGTGGCTACTAGATATCACTTCCATATCACATGCTTTCTTCCCACAACCACGTTTGAGCCCCTACCAACAAATCCAAAAATGCCCTTTGAGACCCAGGGTCTATGAGGTGTGATGCGGTGCTGATAAGAAAGGAGGTCAGAAGAAGCGTAACATTTACTAGGCAGCTCTTACGTGCCACCTACTGTTACAAGCACTCATACACATATTATTTAATTCTCAAAACACCACTGTGAAGGAAACTGATTGCACAGAGAAGTAAAGCCACCTGCCTAAGAACACACAGCAAGTAAGAAGCCAAGGAGGATGTGAATCTACATGGCCAGTTTCAGGGCCCAGGCTCTAAATCATTTGACGGAGGAGGGTTTGCCTGAACTGGGTTTCGAGGGATGATTAAGAGTTTATTTGATCAAGAAAGGGAGCACAGAGGACTTCGTGAGTTCAAAGGCAGAAAAATGAAGGTACCGGAAGGATAAAGGACAAACCATCTATAAAATACTTAGCTGGTGTCTGTCCACAGAAAACATGTGAGTTTCTATTATTGCGTGATATAGACGGACCACAGAATATTCCAGAGGACAGGGAATGCTGTGTTATGGATTTGGAACTCATCTCTAAGACAGCAGCCTTCCCGGCACTCCAGCCACAGGAGGTGGGGGGACAAGGGAGCAGAGCCCAAAGCGGCCCACTCCCAGAGTGTCGTTTTTGGAAGTATCAGGTTTTTGTTTAAAAAGTCATGCAAATGCTGCTTTCTCCTCCGTAATATATTTGCATTTGTTATAATATAAATATGAGGTCTTAAACCTTTCACCATTGAGCAAAAGTGACAACACAAGAGGTGACCCTTGTCCCGCTGTCCAGGGTACCCGCCTCGCCACTCTTGACATCTGGGGCCGGATAATTCGTTGTCGTCGGGCCATCCTGTGCATTGTGGGAGATGAAGAATACCCTGGACTCTGTCCAATAGTTGCCAGGGTGCCGCTCCTCCCTGAATCATGATGACCCAAAACATCTCCAAACATTACCAGATGCCCTGGGTGGCAAAACCACCCTAGATAGAGAACCTCTCTAATCTGGACTCAGCTCTGCTATGTCCCGCTCTCCGGACCCCACTTTGAGAAGCACATTGGGTCACATTAACGGTTACAGCCCCGTCCCTCCTGCCGCACACACAAAATCCTCTGCACAGTCCAGCCGGAAATAGAATTGCAGTCCCTGCCTGGGGTCTTTTTCCGCAAAGGGCCAAACATTTTAGGCTCTGCCAGCCATGTGGGTTCTGACGCAACCACCCAGCTCTGCCCTTCAAGCACAAAAGCAGCTACCAGCCATCTGTAAACAAATGGGCATGCCTGTGTGCCAGTAAAACTTTATTTACAAAAACAACCAGCCAGCCAGCCCATGGGCTACAGTTTGCCAGCCCTGTGTCGCTCAATAAAGAAAATGTGTATATTTACAGTGGAATGTTATGTAGCCATAAAAAAAGGAGAAAATCCTGCCGTTTGCAGTAATACGGTGAACCTGGAGGACATTCTGTTCGGGGAGGGAAGCCGGACGCAGTGTGATCTTACTGACACGTACAACCTAAAAAAGTGGAACTTACAGAAAGTAGAATGGCAGCTGTCAAGTGCTGGGGAAACGGGGGAAATGGGAAGATGTCGGTCAACAGGTACAAACTTTCAGTTATAAAATGAGTAAGTTCTAGAGATGTGTATACTGCATGATGACTATAGTTAAGAATACTGTCCCCTTGCAATGCGCTGAGAATAGATCTGAAGTGTCCCCACCCCACCACGCACACACGTCACTATGTGAGGTGACACACAGGAGAATTAACTTGACTGCAGTGATCACTTCACAACGGATAAGTGTACCAAATCACGGTCCCCGCCTTCAAAAGGACAGATATACAGACAGACACACGCACACATACACGGATACACAGACACACGGACGTAAGTCTCCTACGTGCCAGGCTGTGTGCTCCGTGCTGGGGACACAGTGGAAAGCAGACCCCGGCCCCTGCCTTCCTGCCTGCTGGGAGAGGTAGACACTCACAAACACCATCTCTAATTAGGACCTGCGCCAAGTGCCCCGAAGGGCAGGAGGCAGAACGCAACTAGACAGAGGTCATGGAAGTCTTGAAAGAGGTGACCTTTGAGCCAAGAGCGGAAGAATGAGAAGGAAGGAGTCCTGGGAAGAGTGGAAGGGAGAATGTTCCAGGCGGGGAGAGCAGGCGCTGCAAAGGCAGAGGGCGGAGAGCAGCATGTCTAGAAAGTTCTACAGGCAGCTTAGAGGCCCAGCTGGCTTGAGTATCACGAATAATGGGGAGGGGCCACCGGTGCAGGGGGAGAGGAAGGCAGAGGCCGGACCAGGCGGGACGCCTGGGGCCGTGAGCCACCCTGGCCCTGCTGCGGTGGTCGGTGGCTCATGAGATACCTCGAGGGCTCAGCCTGCCCGGGCTCCTCGCAGGCCCTTTGGACTGTGGAGTCCAAGCATCCCAAGACATGGCAGATGGCAGGGGGACAGGGATAAGACGCAGAGGAGCATATCCACCACACCTTCTCCAAATTAACCAGAGGAATTGAGCCAGAAGCAAGAGCGTGTCTGGAACCCTCCACAGATCACCCACAGCTTTGACCCACCAAGAGCACTAATCGCCAGGCATTTATGAAAAGGGCAGGGACCCATTTGCAGCCGGAGCCACAGCTGTCCCTGGTTGAGCACCTGCGGGAGCAGCACAATGCTGGGTGCTTCAAAGCAGTCTCACCAAGGACCCTTCCTTCGTCCCCATTGAGCAGAGGAAGAAATCGACGTTAGGCCACTGACTCGAGCCCGAAGAGTTAGCAAGTGACCCCACGGCCCACTCTGCTTTCCCACCGCAGCTGACACCTGCCTCCCACACCGCGGGGCTCCCCCCTCCCCCCCATCCCCCGGCAGGCCACTCTCACAGGCTAGGCATTTGTCCCCTCTGCATGACCATGCCTGGGGGACTGAGGCCACGTTGGCGACCTCTCCTAGGCCGTGGTGACTTCCAGGATCCAAGAGAAAGCCTGAAATGTAGGGCTGGACTTCGAGGATGGCCAGACATCAAGGACAAGTTCACCCTCCCTGGGGCTCAGTGCTCCTGTGTGCCTCCCACCCCGCCGCTCCTGGTCGCAGGGCAGTAAGGATGCTGGTGACAGGCTGTCATTATGTCTCCCTCCTCAGGGAGACAAAGATCAGTGAATACACCCACTCAAGACAGTCTTACGGTGAGGTTCCCTCGCTTGACCAACTCCAAGTTACCCTTGAGTGTGTTTTAAAACAAAACATAACGTTCCCGGTTGGTTTTGCTGCTTTTCCAAAGCAAGATAATCACCCAGTTGCACACCCGGGAAACCAGCACTTCAGGGCACTAGCTCTTAAAGGAAATCGTCCTGCTCGCCATTTTACAGGGGAAGGAACCAAGACCAAGACGTGGGGTACCTTGGATTCGACAGGCTGTGTTCCGGGGCTCCCGCAGCGGCGGCACCGCCGACGCCTTCCAGAGGTGGGAGGGGCTCTTCCCCGCACCGCCCCCTTCCACTCGACTCCTCGGGTTGGCTCTGATTGGACCAACTGGGATCACATGCTCTCCCTGAACCAATCACTGCAGCCATTGGGTGGGACTCGCTGATTGGACAGGCCTCAGTCATAGGTCTCTTCCCGGGGCTGAAAACCAACGCACGTGACTCGAGAGGCTCGGAGACATGGCGCCGGGTTTAAGTGGGGCGTGCTGTTACCGGAAGAGAAGGGACTAGGCCCGAGCGTCCAGATAGCAATGGTCCTGATTCTGGCAGACACTTATATAGCCCTGGACGTGAGCCAGCGACTGCTCTTAGTGCCACGTGTGCCAACTCATTGGTCCCCGCAGGAACCAAAGGCCACCCAGACGAAACCACCAGCGGCTGAGTCAGCTGGCTCATCGCGTCCTTGCGACAAGGGAGGGCACAGGCCGCAGGCGGCCACGACGCAGCTCCGCAGAAGGGTGTTGGAAGGGGTGTGCAGTGAGATCCGGGCTCGCGTTGAGCGACTGGGGGAAGGGTTGAGCGAAGCCGGGCTTTGCTCTGGATTGGCTACCTCCCGGAAGTGGGAGAATTCCATGATTATTTTCCTTAGTCTCCTCTCGAAGGTGGGAAGAGCAAACCTAGCCTGAAGCCGGCGTTGGTATAGAAAATCAGTCACCTGTGGTAGCCAGGAAGAGGAATCGTTAGGTCCTGTGTGTGGTCTGGACAATGCTTATGTTCCGGCTGTGTCTAGACGAGACTGCAAGGCAAGCTTGTTTTTATCTTGACCCATCGTAGTTACAAAGGGCCCTTTTCTTTGTTAATGTATTTATCTTATCGACATATGACTAACTTATATAGCATTTGCGTAAGTTGAAGACATGCCTGTTGGTTTGATACATTTATTTACTGCAGGGTGACAACCACCTCGGCTTAGCTAACACTTCCTTCCCTGGATCCCGTAATTACCATTTCTTTTTTGCGCTGAGAACAATGAAGATCTAGTCTCTTAGCAACTTTGAAGCTTACAATGCAGTATTGTTGACCGTAATTGGTATTCTGGGTGTTACCTCTCCAGAACTTTTTTACCTTCTAGTGGAAAGTTTGCATCTTTAAACATCTCCCCGGGGGCGCCCACCCGCCAGCTCCCCTTGACCACCATTCTGCGCGGTTTTTCCAAGTCACAGAGGGCCATTTTCTGGTTGATGGCCATCTGGTTGATGATCTGTGAAGTTCATGCTCAGAGAGCACGCCAGGGTCCAGCTGTGCCAGGCCGGCCCTTAGCAACGCCCTGCTTTTGCTCGAAGTAAGGGGACAGCATGCATCCGTCCAGGTGACATCAGACGCTTCTCTTCTCCTTCTCAGAACTGATGCAAGAAGGGTCAAGTCACTGACCCGAAACCACAAAGCTGGTTTCATAGTGAAGCTATGATACGGGTCAAGACAGTGCGCCTCTAATGTGTGTACCCACGGCCTGGGCGCCTGGGTGGCTCAGTCAGTTAAGCATCTGACTCTTAGTGTCAGCTCAGGTCATGATCTCACGGTTCACGAGTTCAAGCCCTGCGTTGGGCTCTGTGCTGACAGTGCTGGAGGCTGCTTGGGAGTTTCTCTATATCTCTCCCTCTCCCTCTGCCCCTGCCCAGATCTTTCTCTCTCAAAATAAATAAACTTAAAAAAAAAAAGGAAAACTACACATCGCTGTGCCTCTCACTTCCTTGGCATTGCAGGGCCCCAGTGACTATGAAAGAAGGAGAGAAACATTCATTTTCAGAACATCTCCTCTTGCCAGGCATTGCCATAGATCCTTTCAACTCCTTAAGATCACCCACCCTTTTATTAGTTTCTTACGGCCGCCATAACAAAGCATCCCAAACTGGGTAGCTTAAAACAGTAGAAACTTAGTCTCCCACATCTAGAGGCTGGAAGTCAGTTACGGGGGCAAGCACCCTCTGAAACCTGCAGGAGGGGTTCCTTCCTTGCCTCTGCCAGCTCGAATCACTCAAATCTCTGCTCCCGTTTTCACATGGTCATGTCCCCTTGTGTTCTCTAGGTGTCTTCTCTCGTAAGGACACCGGTCACTGGACTGAGGGACCACCCTACCCCAGCATGACCTCATGTGAACTAAATTCCATCTGCAAAGACCCTATTTCCAAATAAGGTCACATTTTCCTGTGGGGGGGGGGGGGGTTAGGACCTCAACAGACCTTCTGGAGGGACACAATTTCACTTGTAACCACGCTTAAAGAATCCTTTTTGTTTTACAAAATCAGATCTTGAGTTTCAGGTAGGTCGTGCAGCTTGGACATAGCAGAGTCAGGATCCCAGCCCCAACACTTTGACTCCTTACCCGCCCCTTCAAAATCTCAGAAAATCGTGGGGCACCTGGGGTGGCTCAGTCGGTTAAGCGTCCAGCCTTGGCTCATGTCATGATCTCACGGTTCATGGGTTCGAGCCCCGTGTCAGGCTCTGTGCTGACAGCTCAGAGCCTGGAGCCTTTTTCAGATTCTGTATCTCCCTCTTTCTGACCCTAGCCTGCTCACGCTGTCTCTCTAAATAAATAAATAAATGAAAACATTTTTAAAAGTCTCAGGAAATCATACTACTGGAGGTCAGATGTGGTCGGGACAGAAGGCCAGGAGGCACTACCTTCTGAGGGCCGAAAGCCTGTTTTGCTTTCCTCTGTCCCTTCAGAGTTTCCCTGCAGAACAGCGGTGCCCAGGAGGCAGCGAGCCAGAACACAGGCGCCTCAGTGCAGAAGGGCCCTCCAGTCACCAGCGTGGCCCCCAGGCCGTCTAGGAAGGAAGCAGTGTGGCAACCTGATGTTGACAAACTGCCTGCTCGCTTTTCTGAAGATTCCCAGAGCTCCCGTTTTCCACACTTCTACAATTCAATTAGGAATCCCGAAATGTATAAATCTTGGCATTCTTATTGCTCCATAAAAGAAACAAAGTATAAAATGCAGACACATTTCCTAAATCCTAGCAGGTTTGTTTCCACTGGGTCCAGATATGACAGCCAAGGTTTTATGATCATTTCTCTGAGGATGACAGATACGTCCTTGCAGACGGCTCCAGAGGAGGCCATCGCATGGGACACGGGGGAGTCCCAGGATCCCAGGAGAGGGCTCGGAGAATCAGCATCGCCATCATTACCGTGATAAGGTCCCCCTCCGGGGGCGCCTCTGTGGCTCAGTCGGTTGAGCGTCCGACTTCGGCTCAGGTCATGATCTCACGATTCATGGGACCAAGCCCCACGTTGGGCTCTGCTGACAGCTCAGAGCCTGGAACCTGCTTTAGATTCAGTGTCTCTCTCTCTGCCCCTCCCCCACTCACACTCTGTTTCTTTCTCTCAAAAATAAGTAAACATTTAAAAAACTTTAAATAATGACCTCCTCTGGTGTCCTTCCCTGTCTCATATTCCTCCTCAGCTCCCGCCTCCCTTCTCCTGCCCTGCTCACAGCCGCCACCGCCAAACTCAGCAGAACTCATTTCCTCGGTGGCTTCCCTGCCGTGGAGATGGGTCCCCAAGGCCTGTCCCCCACCTGATGCTTGGCCACAGCTGATGGGGAGAGGCAGCCGAGGTGAGAAGCGCGGCGGAAAAGCAAGCAAGGGAAGGCTGAAAATATAACAGAGCCAGGTGCCTGCCTACAGACCCCTCCGCAGGCCCCTCCAGGTGGCCGTGGAGCCTCTTGGAGCTTCCGTTTTCTCATCTCTGGGGCACCTGTCTTCCGGCGTTTGGGGAGAGCATCCGTGCACAGGACCCACGTGGCACCTGGCACTCGATGACAGCTCCCGTCTCCCACTGACCACAGGCCAAAGCGTGGGATCCCGCCCGCTGAGAGGCCCGCTCGGCCCGTGCAGTCCGTCTCCACCCTGGCGGCTGGCCCACTGCCCACACCCATTCCCTCTCCTGACTATAAACCGATGGCTCCCGTGGGGCGGGCGAGGCGGGTGGCAGGAGCAGCGCACGCCACAGTGAGGTGGCCTGGCCTCTCGGAGGGCCGGCGAGCTAGCGGGAGGCCCCGCACATGGGCCCCGGGCCAGGATCGTGTGCTTCGACCCCTGCTAGCAGAAGCCCTGGCCCTATAGCAGGTCACATGGCTTCTCTGAGCCTTCGTCCGGCAGATGAGGACAGGAGAGTCCGCCGTTAGAGCTGTGCGCCCACCAGCAGCTACCAGCTGAACATGGACGCTATTAAAAGTTAATCCACTGAAATTAAAGAAAATTGGAAGTTCCGTCCCTCAGATCCATGAGACGCATCTTAAGTGCCCAGTGACCACGTGTGGCTATCACAGTGGACAGAGCAGATAGCATATTCTCATCATTGCGGAAAGTTCCGTTGGGCAGCACCGATTGAGAAGGTCGTGTGAAGATTAAATGCCTCCATGAACGTACTGCGCTTAGCACCACGCCTGGCAGACAGGGCGCGCTGGGTACAACGCAGCTGTTCCAGCATTTCACTCTGCAACATGGTGGCGTTGCCCCCATTCAGTAGATGACAGAGCCAAGGCGCCTTGGAATGACAGTGACATGTCCAAGCTCTCACAGCCAGTCAGGAGGAAACCCAGATTTAGAGCCTGATCGGAGTGATTTCAAGAGCAGGTGTGTCTTCCAGGATGGGAGGGGTCTCCTTGGAATAAGAAGAGAGACCCTTGGAGCCAAAGAGAAGACAACGCACTAAGCCCAGGGGACAGAGAGTCCATCCCGCCCCCCCCAATCCCCGCCCCTAAGAGAGTCTGGCCTCAGTTGTAGGACCCCCCACCCACCCACCCCATTGGTGCCCAGCAGCGTGCTTTGGGGGTAAAGGGAGACAGCGCATTTCTGAGCACACAGTACATCCTCAAGAAACAGTTTTCAAATATGAATGAAGACCCTCAAGGAACTGAACTTGGAGTGCAGCCTTCAGATCTGGCCCTTCCCCCAAGCCCACTTGCCTCCTTGGCTTTCCGTAGGAATCACAAAGTTGTTGGGTCTGCACTCTGGGAAAAAGAATGTGTCTTGGAGCTGATACATGGCCCTTTAATTTGTTAGTCTTTGCAAATCAGGGTTCCAGACCTCTGCAAGGAGGCACAACTGTCAGGGCTCTATCCAGAAACAATCAATTCCTTGATTAAAATCTGACGGCTTAATTAATTAGTGCTTAATGGCTCAACCTTAATTATACTCTACATTATTATTTGATCATATTCCCAGATTCCCCACGTGGCTGCACACATGTCTTTTATCAACTGATTACAAACGCCTGAACTTGACCCCCAAACTCGGGGAAATGTCGCGAGCATGAAAAGACTTCATTAACACAAACGCCGACCTCACCAAGGCCTGCTCACAATCGAGAATTGTCTGATGGCAACGTTCTTTGAGACCTACTGGAAGAGTCCACTGCATGGCCGCATTCCCTTCTCACCTCGATACATCTGCAAATTTTATCAAGTATCAAATAACATCTCTGGAGCTTGCTTTCACCTGGAAAAAAAAATAGCCCAGACAGTGGGTTGGCTTCTAAACTAGATGAGAGTCACTGGAATTCTTTGAGCACGATTTGGCAGAGTTACAAGGGGCATCATATAATCAAAGAAGCCGTAGGGACCCGTGTGTGAATCTCTGGTAGTGTTGAGTGGGTTTTTCATAGGTTCTTTTCTTTTCATTAGTTATAATTGATATATAATATATTAAATTCAGATCTGTAATAATATCATTAACATAATGATTCCATAAAGCTTCGAGCTGTGTGATCTTGGTCGGGGTCCTCTACCTCTCCGGTCCTGCATTTTGTAAAGTTGGTAAATGGAGCCTCTTTGTTTGTGAAATGGCATTCACCACTCCTGATCTTTTGGACGGAGTTGTGAGGGTCAAGGGCTGGAGAGGCGTCTGCTGTGCAGTTAACACTTGAGCGATGCCTCGTGTGACACCATCCAGTGTCGCAGAACTGTGCTTTGTCCAGTTGACCATGTAGACCACTCGGTGGGTGGAGGAGGTCCTACCTCTGCCTTCGGGGGCTTGAGGGGAATGATCCGGAGTTGAGGATGCCGTTGTGTTCTGCCAGATAAGCCAGCTCCTCCATGTGTGTGTCTTGGGGACTTTGTGGGGCGTGGCCGAACTGCCCAGAAGTTCCCAGAACAACCCCATGAGCCGTAGCCTGGCCTCGAGAAGAGAAGCCTTCACTTTGGGCTGAGCCACAAGCCTGTAGTTACAAGCAAGTCCCTTTCCCTTGGAGACTCCGTCTCCTTCTTTGTAAGGGAGACCAGCCCTGTTTTCCCAAAGACCTGCTCCTGCCACCGAACCACCTGGGTTGTTTACTTGAGTTGAAATATAATGTGTGGTTTACACAGTACACACACACACAGACACACACTCACACCCCAGGTAACGACTATTTTGTCGTAGTAATTTTTTATATTATGTATATACTGGTTGCTGGGCCTCAGCCCCCCAGACATTGACTCAGTGCATCTGAAGGGACATCGGAGAATCTGTTTCTTCAATTTTCCAAGGACTTCTGGTGGGCAGCCATGTTGGGGAGCAAGCTGGGTGGCCAGCCTCCCGTTGGCCACACACCCGGCAATGTCACTCTGTCGTTGTGAGACAGGAGGCGCAGGCCACCCCCACCTTCCCCTCGACACACAGAACCTGCCCAGCGAGTGAGACCAGGAAGCGGGCTGAGCTCCCGGGGCCCCCCCACCTCTACTCCCTGGGTTTTCGAGTCTGGTCAGCTGCCGTTCCGATCACTCTTGATATCAACCACACTAGTGATTGGCATGATGGAAAATTCACCGCACACGATGGCCATTTCCAGGAATTAGATTGCTCTCATCAGTAGAGGATTTTTTTCCTACAATATTATTTCCCAATAATTTTGAAAAGCATGTTTACTGGATTTTTTCCCATCATTTTCGCAGCATGAACCTAATTATGACCAAAAAGTACTTTAAAAATCCCATTCACTTTATCTAATGGAAATCCTCACAATGTCACAATTGCCAAAGGTCTTTCTGATTCGAGATTCAACCCTGGGGAGCTGTTGGGTATTCTTTGGGGCACGCAGGCACAGAGGACCAGGGAAATCTTTCCTTTCTGCCTCCTTGGAGAGTTTGGCACGCTTGGCCAAGTATGGAGCTACTCATTCCTAATTTGTTTCTCTGGGTGAATACTGATCTGACTCCCGCTGTAGATCACAAACGCACATCAACCTCCAGCAACGCAGCGCTCCGAGGGTTTTGGTTACTGCTCACCTGTGAGCAGTCCGAGTGGCCGCAAAATTTTCTGTTTGGGCTGCTCCACCTGCTGTAACCCCAGATGTCTTTGTTAAGAACGTCATTGCCATGGCCGGTGCACGGGGCAGGGCTGCATCGCCCATGCTCCGCTGCGTATCTGCGAGATCCCACGGTGGGTCAGGCTTGCAGCGACAGAAAAGGGACGCTCGCTCATTTGGAACAAGGCCCATTCCAGGGCCTCTCTGCCGCAGGCCTGTCTGGGTTTGCCGTTCTGATAGATTTGTCCTTTTGGGCTTTCGCACCGGCCAAGTCAGCGCTCAGAGCTATCTGGCGTCCCTCCTTCTCTTTCTTGGCATTCTCCATACGCACTAGGCAGCTGTCCACACTGCACACGGGAGAGAACCATGTTCCGAGCAGCGTCTATGGCACCTAGAGCCTCCCAGTCCTTTGATTCACTAGGCGTTTGTGAATGATAATTGTCAGGACCATTCTATTTTAAGAATCTAGGAATGTATAGGGGCGCCCGGGGGGCTCAGTCAGTTGAGCATCTGACTCTTGATTTCTGCATAGGTCATGTTCCCAAGGTCAAGGAATTGAGCCCTGTATCAGGCTCTGAGTAGAGCCTGCTTAATTCTCTCTCTCTCCCTCTCTCTCTCTCTGCCCTTCTGCCCCCGGTTCCTCACATGCGTGTGCTTTTTCTCTCCCTCTCTCTAAAATAAAAGAAGAATTGAGGGATAAGTAAAAAGAAGATAAGATCCATAGTGACAAACAAGTATGATGGGGTGGGGGGGGTATTTGTTTTTCCCCTCTTCCCTGTTAACAGCCCCAGCTCATCGTGAGGGCTGCCCTGGAGGGAAGGAGGGAAGGTGTCGCTGGAGAAGGCGCTGCCCACCCCCCTCCCCCCCGGTGCTGCCGGGAGGGCGTCCAGAAAACAGTGAGTGTCCTAAGATTCCACAAGCCAGAGGGGACCCCGACTTTGTTTCATCACCAGGGACCCCAGGGGGCCTCTACTGGGGGGGGGGGCACACAGGGAATCTGAGTGGAGGCAGCCTGCCGTGCCATGTACGTCTCTAAATGGGGAACAGACCCGATGTCGGTGGCACACGAGATGGCGCAGGCAGGAAACAGGCAGCGAAGTCCGACGGACATCAGGAATCGGAGGGGAAGCAGGAGATGCGGCAGCAGGTGCGAATACCCTCTTCTGATGGGGACCGGGGAAGCAGGACGAGGCTTGATGCCAGGCCAGGCCTGCCCGACACAAGTTGCCCAAGACAGAGTGATTTCATAGGGGGCAGCGCCTTCCGTTTAAAAACCAGGAAAGTCCCCCAGAGAAGTGGGACGCGTTGGTTACCGCCTGTCGCAGACACAGTTTAGCAGCTCCCCGAGCGTGGGCTGTGATGTCAGACCCTGGGGTTTGAATCCCGCCCGCCCTGGCTCAGTGACCTTGGGCAGGCGACGTCCCCTCCCCCGGCCCGTGGCACGGAGCGCTGAAGCTGCCTCCTTCCTGGGCTGCAGGGAGATCAAGATGAACAGTGCAAGCCAAGTGGGTGGCCCAGGGCCAGAGCGAGCGGGCACCGGGCACGGTTTTATTCTCATCGTTCCGAAAAAGCGAGATACCAGGGTTCATGTCGATGCCTACGAAGACAGAAGGGAAGAACCAAGCCAAGTGTGGGGGTGCGACAGGACAGCAGGAGACAGGGAAACAAAAAGGCTGGGAATGTCCTAAGCAGATGAGACAGGTCAGAGAAGCCCCTGCGGGGGCGGGGCATGGAGGGGCGCTGCTGCCTTAGGAGGGGGTGGGACAACCGTGGGGACAGACTCAGGGTGAGTCTCTCAGGCAGCAAGCTAGGGCCTCGATGTCACGGGTGTTCAACCGCTCCGGGCTCCCACCTGACGGAGAGGGAAGGCTGAGTCTGGAAGGAGGAACCAGACCCTATAAGCCGCCTGCAACCCGGAGGCGTCGCCCACCCTCCTCTTTGACCTTCCTGGGGAGCGCGTCCTCCAGCGCCTGATGACTGCTCCGAAGAAACTGACCGAGGCATAAGGATGTTTAAGAAAAACTTTTAACATTTACCCATTTTTGAAAGAGCAACAGAGCACAAGCAGGGGAGGGGCAGAGAGAGAGGGAGACACCGAATCCGAAGCAGCTCCAGGCTCTGAGCTGTCAGCACAGAGCCCGACGCGGGGCTCGAACTCACAGACTGTGAGATCATGACCTGAGCCAAAGCCGGACGCTTAACCAACTGAGCCCCCCAGGGGCCCCAAGGATGTTTTAAACATAACATACCTCGGTGGCAGAAATAAAACATATTCTTAAATGATAAGTACTTTCAGTGTCCTTTCTCTTCTCCTCTTCCCATGCTTTTGACCTTTCATAGAGAGAGAGTTCTTTCCTCCGGGGTCAGTTCTTGTATGAATAAAGTTTAGTCATGTGCCAGAGGGCAGAGTGGAAGGAAACCTTCAAAAGTCAGAACGGCGGAGTTGACCTACTCTGGAAAGAACCGAGACAGAGACCAGAGCAGAGAGGAGAGAGGAGTCTGGGCCGCGTGTCCGGGTTTCCGACGTGAGGAGGCGAAGGAGAGAGGGCGTGGTGGGCTCCCCGGCGTCAGCGCAGAGTTTGATGCAGAGATGCGAGACAGGTGTGCGGGAAGATTTTTAAAGACCAAAGAAAGAGTTTTATTTGTCTCAATTAAATTTTCTTCCAGAAGTTCCCTTCATGCAATTTCTTTCATTTGTTTATGTTTGTTTATTTTTGAGAGAGAGAGAGAGAGTGGGGAAGGGGCGGAGAGAGAGAGGGAGACACAGAATCTGAAGCAGGCTCCAGGCTCTGAGCTGTCAGCACAGAGCCCGACACGGGGTTCGAACCCACGAACTGCGAGATCATGACCTGAGCCAAGGCTGGACGCTTAACCGACTGAGCCACGCAGGCGCCCCCATGCAATTTTTTTTCATGCAAACCTGAGCCGAGACAGGACCACATACACACTAGGACTTCTGCTCTAGGTGCCACTAATATCCACTAAAAGCCTCCTTGGTCCCAGGCAGCTCAGCACTGAGTGTGTCCCAGCAGGTGCACTGCATGGAGCGCCCGGTTCATGGCCTCCCTGCTTCCACGTCTTTCCAGTGTGACCTTGCAGCTCGCCCACCAGGGGTAGAGTCTAGCGCCCTGGCCGTCCATCTGATCTGCCGGTGGACTACGGGGGATCGGACTGTTCCGGATCCCAGCTGAGGCTCAGAGGCTCAGCCTGTGTCAGCTGTCTTTCCCGAACCTTTGCCTCCACTGCGAGGAGCCTGAGATGGTGTGGAAGGGAACCCGGAGACCGCCTCAGCCAACAGCAAGCCAGCCCCCAGCAAACGGCCCCAAGCACACGCTCAGTGGGTCACAGACACACGAGGGACCCCCACCGTGGGGAGGCGAGCTGCCCAGCGCACACCCTCTCCGGCGCCCACATGCAGAATCCCACAAAACAAACATCCGTAGTTTTTAAGCCGCCAAGTTTTGAGATGGTTTCTCAAATCGCAATATCTATCTGATACTTTTACTGCGTAAACAGTGTTCCGAATGTATCATTTTGATCCTTGCAGCTAAGAATTTAAAACGCTCTTTCTTAGAAGAGGTTTCACTGCAGAAAGGAAACAAACAGAATGCGTCCAAAGTCACTCGTCTGGCAAGTTCCAGGGACAGAATTGAAAGTAGCTTCGTTTCATTCAAAGCCCATCCATGTTCCCTCCTATCCTGCGGCCCTGATGATGCCAAATCTGCCACGGCCCAAGGTCAGCTCTGTATTTCGGGAGGGGTGCTGGGACAGGCCTGGCCACCAGCCACCGAAGCCAGACTCCTCAGCATCCCGGCCAACCCAGACCGAGGTCCAGAAGGAATCAGCACCGGGACAGACGACGAAACCGCATCAAAGACGCTCCAGGGTCGAGAAGCAGGAGAGATGGGTGGGAAGCCGCGGCGCCGGCGGCACCAAGGCGAGATTTATGGAAGATAAACAAAACCCATTTGAGCAAATGGAAAATGAAATTGCAGAGCAGAGCTGTTCCAATAAGAGGTAAACAGACCTCTCCAAAACCTGTTACACAGGTTGGCAGGAAGTCAGAGTATCCATATCACATTTCCTGCGGTCATAAATCTTTCTACCCACACACAGACACACACAGACACACACACACACAGTATACCCACGGGGTTCTGGGCAAGTGTGCACACAGGTAAACACAGAGAGCTGCCTGCTTGCTTCAGGCAGCACACGCATGTGACGTGTACGGCCACACAGACACGCGTGCACACACGCACACACACAGAGACATAAATGATCCTGAAACGTACGACGCCGAGACACGCAGGGAAGCGTTCACGTGGAGACACAGAGATATTCACAGAGACGCATGCACGCCCCCTGGCGCAGCACCTGCGGGGTAACACACCCATGCACACACTCACCCTCATCAACCCCGGGCCAGCAGAGCAGAATTGTCCCCTACTGGGAGGGCATTTTCTCCTCCAGGGTTTGTCCTCAGAGCTCAAGACTTTCTCCTGCAAATCCCACCCAGAATCTTCCAGCGGATCCTCCCAACCTCAGCAAAACAGCTCAGCCCTCCCGGGACCCTGGGGCCAGTCCCGACCCCGGACTTAGAGCCCAGGGCCAGCACCCGGGCCTGCTGGTGGAGTCAGCATCCTGGGCTCCCTCGGGGGAAGTGATATTTCTGCCCCATCCTCAGGCCAAAAGGGGAGCGAACACAGCAGCTCTGACATCAGGGAGACCAGGGTTCAAACCCAACCTCTCCTGCTTCCCAGTCCATGAACTTGGGGCCAGTGACATCAATACACGGAGCTCAAGTGTCCTAACTTGTGAAACAGGATTTATCCGGATTAAAGGTGATCACATGTGTAAGTGCCTAACTTGTATCTGGCACATAGTAGGTGTTCGGAGCTACTGGGAGACAGAGGGGATGCCTTCAAGGCTGGCACAGAGTAGGTGTTCGGAGCTACTGGGAGAGGGGATATTTTCAAAGCCAAGTGCTCCATCCAGTTACAGACTTAATCTTGGGTTTTCCTTTTTTCTTTTTTTCCATTTTTCCTCCAAGCATAACATAAACCCAGGATTCTTTGCATTTATATTCTATCACTTTTTATGCATCGTTATTACATATTTTATCCAAAATGATCCTTTTTCCTCTAAATCTCCTTTAAATTTTCCCTTAAATCTTTGATATGAACAAGGGCTAATTTCCTCTTCTGTCCTCGGGCCTCATCTTTTCCAGAGGGACTATATATCCGGTTATGATCATTCTAACCATTCAGCAAATCGATTTTGTTAAACCCCCATTCTCCTTAGAGATGTTTCAAGACCTGAAGCCTCTGGGAAAAAATAATTTAAAGCTGCCGTCTCAAAGTCAAAACCAAACTTTGCTCTTTTTAAGAGAAGCCCATGTTTGGGGCACCTGGGTGGCTCAGTCGGTTGGCCGTCTGACTTCGGCTCAGGCCATGATCTCACGGTTCGTGGGTTCGAGCCCCGCATCGGGCTCTGTGCTGACAGCTAGCTCAGAGCCTGGAACCTGCTTCAGATTCTGTGTCTCCCTCTCTCTCTGACCCTTCCCTGCTTGCACCGTCTCTCGCTGTCTCTCAAAAATAAGTAAAAACATTTTTTAAAAATTGGGGAAAAAAAAGCTCAACTCTGGCTTCCAAGTGCGGCACAGAATGGAAATGACCACGGCGGGAAGCGGGGTCCGGAGTGCAAGACCGGTGGGCTCACCTGGGCGAGGAGGGCGATGCAGCCTGAAATTGGCCATGGTGGTGGATTTCACAGGTCCTGGTGCTGGTGTGGAGGTGGGTGGAGAGGGGGAGGTGAAAAATGCAAGGATGGCCCCAAACTTCTCTCCTGCATGGGTGCCTTTCCCTGGCAAACGGACAGGAGGGCAGCCAGTGGAGAGAGCCCAGGGACCCACCGCAGCCAGGCCAGGGGTCTCTGGACCCCTGAGCCTCCCTGGGACGTCCAGTACGCATGTGCCTTTTTCTGGAGAGAAGGTCCAAGTCTTGCCTCATTTTCTCAAGTGGCTCTGTGCCCCCGAAGTGTCCCGCAACACCGCGGACACGGCAGAGGCAGCCACAGGGCGGGTGTGGATGAGTTTGCCGGCGTGGGGGTGCATGGCCAGCACACAGGCTCCCGCCGGGCACCACAGCCGCCAGCACCCCGACCTGGACCCCAGCCTCTGGAGCTGGGAGGAAGACCTCTCTGTCGTGTGTGAGTCACCCTGACTGCGGTGCTCTGTTACCACACCCCAAACAGACAAGAGCCGACAGGAGGTGGTAGGTCGGCAGATGACTGATAGACAGACAGTGACAGAGAAAACAGGCACACAGACAGATCTCCGGGAAGCCCCTGCCAGCTGTGGGAGCCAGCAGGGCCCAGCTCTGCGGGGCAGGCCAGCGGGCTGGGCGCTCAGAAGGAGCTCCCGGTTACCAGAATTTTCTCTTTCCCGAAAAAATATCTTTCTGTCCCTAAGGCATTGTGATGATCAGATGAGGCCACCCATGCGATCAAGGATAACGGCCCAGGGGGTGTCCGCACCAGAGAGCGGGGAGACGAGGGTGGCTCCTTGCTTTGCTTCTCGTCCCCCAACCGCAGGGGACAGTGACCGCTCCTGTTGCTGGCATGGCTTGCTATTTTCCTCATAGGGAAGAGTGCGTAGGGGTGGAGGGAGAGGGGAAAACCCCGCTCCAGGGCCCCTGAGAGAGGGAGGTGTCGCAGGATCCTCGCTGTGGATGCCCTGTCGCAGCTGAACCGCTGTCACGAAACACGGAGCACGTGGCTTAAATCACAGAACTTACTGCTTACGGTTCTGAAGCCTGGAAAGTGCAAGGTCAAGGTGCGGACAAACGTGGTTCCTAATGAGAGCATCCTCCTGCCCTGCAAGGCGTGGCTCCGCTCTGCGCCCTCCGTCGCTCTGGCCTCTCTTCTTCCTATGAGGGCACCAATCCCAGCATGAGCACCCTGCCCTCGGCTTAGTCTGACCCCAGAGGGCCCCCCCAAGCCCCACCGCATGGGGAGTTAAGGCTCTGGCACACCAGTCTGGGGGGCACACACTCAGCCCATGACACCGGGGCAGAACATGAGATAGGGAGGAGACCCCCAGCCCTGTTCCGGGAGGGTGACTTCCAAGTACAAGAACCGCTCGAGGTGGCTTTCAGGAGACTAGTGCAGAAGAACTCCCAGGGGAGACAGGCGCCTGGCGCGACTTTCGGCACCAGCAGACCCGAGATCCGTCATCAGCTTCCCCAGGGACAAGCCCGTTGCTTTTTTCATTTTGACAGTGGCTGTGACAATCCCCTTGAGGCTGAGGTGTGGGGAGACGGGAGCCCACCGTGAAGGACAGGCGTGAAGAAGGATCTCGGGGACACCACTGGGATTCTGGGAAAACCGAACGTAATCACCGTCATCGTTAGGTCTGACCCCAGCTGAGCCCTCATCCCCCGCAGCACGCAGCACCCCTCCTGGAACGGGACCAACTCCTGTGCCGGATGCTGGGCGGGAATCGAGGTGGCGGCTACGAAGGGGGCCCCCCAGCAGCCGTGTCCCGGTCACACGGCCAGGAAGCGGCCAGGCCTGGATCCAAACTCAGGCAGCCTCCTGGCCTCCACCACCCGTTCCTTCTCCGCCAGGGACGCCAGATCGCCCTTCCTGGTCCCGTTTGCCCGAGCAGTCGCTGGCTGCCCTCGCCAGGGCTTCACGTGGGTGGCAGCAGACAGGATAACATGTGGCTGCAGGGGCCGGGGTGGGGACTCCAGGGCACTGCCGGGTGGGGTACCTGTGGCTTCTCAGGTGTCCTCCGCCCCCCATGACGAGGACCAGGGAGGGAAACGCGCCTGGCAGCTCGGCCAGCTCTCCGGTCCTCTTCCGGTAAGGAAGCATCCTCAGAAGTCGGTCTGTCCAGTGGGGAAGAAAGAAACAGGGGTAGCTTCTCATCCATGGCCATTCCAGTCCCTCTCATCAGAGGCCTGACCTGTCACCTTCTGTGGTCTGGAGGGAAGGAGCGCACAGCGGGCTCTCCATGGGCCCCTGGATGGAGGGAATTGGCTGAGCTCTGGGGACGGCGCTCTCCTAGGAGGCGCCGTTGTGTGTGTCTCGGAGCCCTAGAACCTAGGACAGTTGTCAGTACTGAGAGTGGCACCTCCAGGACCCCTCGTGTCAGCTCCTAGGATCTTCACGTCAGCTCTGGCAGAGAGGTTCCGGTCACTTCCGGGCCCACCACCTACCAGATGGAAGACTTCAGGCCTCCTGTGCCTCTGTCTTCTCATCTACAAAATGGGAATCACTGAAGATTCAGTGAGTGGTTTTCGTCAAACGCTTAGAACAGTGCCTGCCGCACACAACTGCCTAGACACGTCGCCACTTTTGTTGTCTTCCGCACTGTGCGAGCTGAGGCCTCTGGGGGTCAGGGAGCCGGGCGGAGGCTCAGAAGCTGGCCGCAGCCGGGCTAGGACTTACCCCTGGTGTGTCTGGCTCCAGAGCTAAGTTCATGCCACCGGACCACGGGAGGGGCAGGAGAGGAGGGAGGGGCAAAGGAACCGTGCAGTATGTGATGTCAAGGGACTGTCTCGCTCAGAAAGCCAGCCCCACCCTCCGGGAGGGCGCCAAACCAAAGGAGCACCCCCACCCCAGGGTCAAGGCCACCAGGAGGGCTGCCAGGGGAGCCCCGCAGCCCCCTAAATAAAGTCCAGACTAGCTTGGCGTGAAGGCTCCCCTAGAACCTTTCAACGCCAGTGGCTCCATCCTCCGGCGCCCTCCACACACACACACACACACACACACACACACACACACACACACTGAACCTGCCTCTGTACCCAGAGCGCCGGGTCTGTTTGCACACTCTCCCCATTCCATCTGAAATGCCTTCCTCTTCTCCAGACCCCACCTCCCACCCATTTCCTGAGACTCATCTCAGATGTCACTTCCTCCAGGAAGCCACCTGTACCCACCACCCACCCAGCTGGCCTCGGTACCTCTTTGGGGCTGTCGTGCTGCCCCCTTCCCTTTCCAGACTGAAGCTGCCCCGTAATTACAGTTCCAGACTGCAGGTGTCTGTCTCCTCCGCAGGCCCTGGAACGCCTCCCACATTGAACCAAGAGGCCAGCTCAAAGTAGGTGCTCAGGAAACGATTGTGGATGAAGGAGTTTCCGAGGGGTGGATGGTCTGTCTGGGTGCCCTTCTATGTGGAAACAGACCTCACGGATGCCAGGGTTCCCTACAGCACTTAAAGCCCACTTGTAGGCAATGGTTCCCGAAATACACGCAGACACAGACCAGCTCCACTCAGACAAAAGGGCGGCCTGTACGGCAGGGAGGGGGCTCCCCAAGACTGGGGTGTCCCAGCAGAACCAGCGGGGACACCTGCCAGGGAAATCACCATTAGTTTCTGAATCACCTAAGCGATGGCTGATGTTCTAGAACTTTCCGTCCCCACTCAGCTGACTCTGAGGAGGGTGATGCCGGTGCTGACCGCGACCCGCCAGGGACCACCCACGGGGGCTGCGCGCCGCGGGGGGCCCTTACCTGCTCACATACGCAGCACGCAGGAGTCCCACCGGGGAAGGCACGGGTGATCTGTGTGTGCGCCCTTCGATGGAAACTCGTTTTTCCAGTGCTGCCTTCGGCCGCACGGTTCTGGCATCTTCGTACGTGTCCGTGCATCACAACTGAGTGCCAGGCTGAAGCCCGAAGATCCTCCAGCCGACGTGCAGGACCTGCTGGGCCAGCGGCTTCTGCGATTTTATCTTTCCCTCTTTTTTTCTTTCCTTCCTTGGCTCAGTCCTATCTAGTTTATGAGATCCGTGCTCCTTCACCAGTAGGATCAGCACTTCTTTCTGCGTGGTTTTGTACAGTAATTGCAAAAACGCAATAAAATATTAAAGTCCTTGGCACAAACGCTGATGCCGCAGACAAAGGGGGGACCGTCCCGGAGAGGAGATGTGTGGAGGAGGCGTCCTCGCACGGGTGTCAGGGAGGCCTTGCACCGGCTGGCGTGCGAGGACCCACACTCGCATTGAGGGAGTGCGTGGGCTTTGGGGTAAATGCCCCTGGAGTACGGTTTGTCCCAAAGATGGATATGTGCAAACCCGTCGCTCCCGGAAGTGTTTTCCTGTCCGCCCGTGCGCCAGGATGCTGGGGCTCTGGGAGGCAAGGAACTCCCCCAGGGTCGCCCAGGCCGAGAGAGGCAGAGCTGAGATGCCACACGAGGGTGGGACACCGTGTCTGTGTTTACTAAGAGCAGAGGGTGCTTACTGCGCGCTCACGACATGCCGGACGCTACAGTGAGCACCGCTGGCCTTTGACTCGCCCAGTCCTCCCCACAGTCCAGGAGGAGCGCCCCCACCTGACAGGGGCCGAGGCTCCAGGAATGGCTGGCGCGCAGCTCCCAGCAGTGGAGGCGGTCCTGGAACCTGGAGAGCCCGGCCCCAAGCCTCTGCCTGCTTCCCTGCTTCGGGAGCCATGGCCTCAGACCAGACCCTGAGCGTAAAGTGCACCCCCATCTCAAAGCAGGGATGGAGGATGTGGCCGAGAGGAGCCGGGGGTGTCCTGGGGCTGGGCTCCTGCGGGAGCTGCTGTCCTCCTGCAGGGAGCCGCCCCCACCCCGCCAAAGCCTTTGTTCAAGAGGCCAACCTTGAAGCCCAAGGACACCTGAGCCAGGGCCAGCGCGCTCTGCAAGGCGCACTGCTCTGAGAAGGCACTTCTAGAAATGTTTCTCATGCAGGTCCCGTCCTCACGAGGGGCCATCAGGCCCCAAGACTTGCATCAGGCGCAGCGTTTAACGCTGCAGAGAGAGGTGCCGTGTGCGTCTCCGTGGGTTCAGCTTTAAGAACATGTATGCTCGGGCCACTAAGTCACGAACTGTAAGCCCCTGGCCTCCACACGGAACAGGGAACACGGGCTTGGGAGTCGGGAGATCTTGAATCGAGTCGGGGCTTTGGCACAGGCTTGCTGGGCGAGGCCAGGATGGGTTCCTTACCCTCTCTGAGCCTCCGGCACCCGGGGCTCCCGCGCCTCCTGCTGAAGCAAACAGGCCTCGTGAACCGGCTCCAGCTTCCCCCTGCACGTTGAGGTTCAGACCTACGTGACGGGGACCCACATGGGGAAAGAATGGGGGCGGAGGGGAGACCGAAAAAAAGAAACACTGCACCCTGCGGGGAGTCTAGAGAAGCACCTGTTAGGTGCATGCAAGCAGCCAGGCCAGGCGGTTTGTCTTGTTTTACCAACAGATGCATTTATTGAATGACTACTGCATGCAGGTTACCTTACTTTCCACAGAGACCCTGGGAAATGGGTACAGATCAGGCCCGTCAGAAAACTGAGCAAACAAACTCCGAAGGTGAGCCCGCCGAGAGCCCAGGGGTCGTAAGGCAGCCCTGGGACTGGCTCCACGACTGAGGACCCAGAGTCCACGCTCCTTCCACGGCTCCGTGTGGTCCTCCGATGGTCTTGGTCGGGTCGACCAAAGCTTTAGAACAACCCATGCGTTTAGCACTTTTTTCCCGTGGTCTCTGTTGATCACCGATGACGGGCCAGGGCCCCTGTGACCCGTTAGAGAGACAGCCATGTAAAGGCCCGTCGGATCCTTGCGTGCACGGTACCCCGGCGCAATTCAAGGCGGGCGTGATCGGGGTTTGAATGTGACTGAGACGCTGGCAGATTCATGTGGGAAGCACCCCCTTCTGGTCCCAGAAAACACATCAGCAGATGTGTCCCGGGGTGGAGAGATGTGGAGATGTGGTCACACGGGTCCACAGCCAGAGGGAAGACGTCACCGAGTGCGCCGGGGCCGGAGGCGTGAGGCCATCTCAGGCGTGAGCGCAGCCATCTCTCAGTTCCAGACCACTGTGTAGGCGGGCCGCACAAAACGTGCCCCGAAGGTGGGTAAGAAGAGGAGAAACAGGTGTTTACGTGTCTGTCCAGAGCGTTTACCTCCGAAGAGTGCAGGACCTGAGTGACCGCTCTGAATGCTGGTCAGTTTCCGTATTGTACTCACTCACTCACTCAGCACAGACACACCCACTGGTGACGATCAAAAACGTCCCCAGACATTGACACGTGACCCCCACTGGGGGGGTGGCCAGGGTGTCCAAATCACCTCCAGGTGAGATCCACTGAACTAGAAGCTTTCACAGAGCCAACCAGGGAAGGCAGTGTAAGCTGTAGACTGTCCTCAGTATGGTTTATTAATCAGGATACAGAGACCATTTTCATCTTTCAGGATGGCTAAGCTGTCCACAGTGGGGGGAGGGGCGGAGCATGAAGACCAACAGACAGGAAGCAGGACCTGCCGGTACAGTGGGGGAAAGGCATTTCATGCCAGGATTGTAGCACATAGACTCCACAGAACTAGAGAAAAACAGGCTGAGGATGTGACTGCAGAGCCCAGGAAAGCTGTCCTATAGGCAATATGCAAACTAAGCAATCAAGTTTGTAGTTACGTTAATCTAAAAATACAACGTTCTGCATATTACGCAAGCAATCACACAGTCATTCAACAAACGTTAACTAAGCGCCTACCATGTGCCAGGTCCCGAAACTTAAAACCGATAAAGATATTCATGCCTGGCACAGTATGAATAAGCATTTGACGTAGGCTGTCTCAGTAAAGCAGAGAGGAGACGGAAATATTATCTCTTTTTTTTAAAGGAAGAAAGCGGCCTCTGTCAGAAGTTAAGTAGCTTATTTGTAAATAATGACAGCCGGGATTCAAACGAAGGTTCGACCCTCCTGGAGGCCCCTGTCTATAAGGGCAATCGATACCGGTTTTCTTCCAAAGGTTCTAGAAAGCAGAGAAGGCTGCTTAATCCAGGTTTACAAGGCCGGTGTGAGGAGTGGCAGGGGGAGGGCGGGGAGGGGGGCAGAGGAGAGAGGAAAGGCAGAGCGGAGGAGAGGAGCCTCCCTTACGCTCCAACATTAGCAAGGCTGCAGCTCCCGCACCACGGAGCGTCTGACGCTCCCTGCTTCCCTGTGAGGCAGAGCTTGGGCCCCGGTAAGCGACGGTCACTTACTCCTGCCTCAGCTAAGGCCTCAGGGCGCCTGGATGACTCAGTCAGTTAGGCATCCGGTTCTTGATTTCAGCTCAGGTCATGATCTCACAGTTCATGGGTTCGAGCCCCACGTGGGGCTCTGCGCTGACAGCGTGGAGCCTGCTTAGGATTCTCTCTCCCCGTCTCTCTGCTCCTCCCCCACTCATGCTCATGCATACGATCTCTCTCTCTCTTCCCCCCAATAAACAAATGAACAACCTTAAAAACCTCTGTTCTTCAGTTAAAACCTCTTGCCAACCGACCTGCCCCTGGGACCAGTCCCAGGTGCCTGTGGGCCCTCCCAGGTCACGGGAAGTGGAAGAGCAAGGCACCCTGGGAAGAGCTGCATGTCCCCGAGGCCCTGCGGCAAAGAGGTCACCCCAGAGGCCCTCCGGACAGCAGCGCTGGGTCTTCTAAAGCAAGACGAGACCAAACAAGACGCTGGAAACTGTCAGAAGGACCCCGTGTCCCGTTCCCAGAAGGCCCTGCACGGTCGTGCCCCCCGTTAGCCTCACCAACCCTACAGGTGCCCCTCACCCCTTCTTCCAGGGCCCTACCTTCCTCAGCGGCACCGCCTCACCTCTGCCTTCAGGCTTCTTCAACTCTGTCTGCTGCGCCCAGGGGCCCCCACCTGCACCCTCTCGCCGTGCCACTCCTGTCAGGTCCGCGATTACACACCACCTCCTCCAGGCAGGCTTCCCAGCGCACAGAGACGCAGCCCTGTGCTGCCAGAGGACACCGCATTTACCTCACGGCAGCACACGCCAGTTTTATCACTGGCCATGTGTGCGTCTCCCCCACTAGGTGAGGGCAGTGAGCTCCCGAGGGGCCACATCTGTCTTGGTAAATAAAGTCTCACTGGAACACGGCCTGCCTGGGCACCGCGGCAGCGGGACTGAACGGGGACACCAGCACCACGTGGCCTGCAAAGCCTAAAACCCGTATTATCTGGCCCTTTGCGGGAAAAGTCTGCTGGCCCTTGCACAAGACTGGGGGCTCCTTCGGGGCAGACTCGGTTTCCTGTCCATCAGGGAACCCCCATCAGCATCTAGAGCCAAGCCTGGAAGACAGGAAGCTCAATGCACGTGTGATGAGTCAGTCAGTTAACAGTGTGACGCCTGATTTCAGCTCAGGTCATGATCTCACGGTTCGTGGGTTCGAGCTCCGCGTCGGGTTCTGTGCTGACAGCTCAGAATCAGCTCACAACACACACACGCGTGTGCACAGGCGCCTGCTCTCAGCACGATGGCAGGTGGAGGTACATTGCGGGCTCTCTCCCAGAGACACCACACAGAGTTTGGTTAGGATAACCCCCTGCTGTGAGCTTCCATGATTTTCCTTCCTTTTTATCCCCTTCCAGTGTTCTAAAGACCAATCAGTTGAATTAAACCTGAATTTGAATACCCTAGAAATGTCACTTGAACCACTTTTTTCAAAGCTTGGAAGGAGGGGAAAGGGAAGCAGAGCTGATATTATCTGCAAAAGGCGAGCATGGCCTGGACTCCTCAAACTGGCCAGACCCCCCAAAAATAAAGCTTTTTCCTTGGTTGCCGCACGGATAAAACTGAAGCTTCTCCTTCAGGAGCCAACTTGGATGTCGTCGCCTCCTTGGAGCCTTCCTTGATTCGTCTCCCTCAACAGTTGCTCCCCCTTCCAAACTGTGATAGCACCTTGTTCCTCCCCGTGTTACAGCCGCTTCTCAGACTTGTTTGCCTGTCTGTTTACAACACTGGACCGTGAGCTACCCAGGCTGTGCATTCGCCACATATAGACAAGGTGGTCAGCAAATACGGATGGAATGGTTGAAATAACAAATGAACAAGGCAGAGAGGGAAACAGGAAGGGGTTCAACCAAATGAGTGAATTGCATGGATGGACAGGCCAGTGGGTGGGTGAATGTATGCATGGAGAAATGTAGGCTGGATGGATGGCTGGATGGCTGGATGAATAAGTGGATGAATGGATCAACAGATGGAAGGGTAGGTGGATGGATGGATGGATGGATGGATGGATAGACAAATAGGATTGGGTTGGTTGGGTTAGGTTGAGTTGGGATGGGTTGGGTTGGGTTAGTTGGGTTGGGATAGGTTGGGTTGGTTTGGGTTGGGTTGGGTTCGGTTAGTTGGGTTGGGTTGGGTTGGGTTGGGTTGGGCTGATATGATCGAAGTTACGAAGGAAGTGAATCATACCCTCAGAACCTTCCACAGCTCGTGTCTATCAGAGAGCTGTCCCACATCTACCCCACCCCCAGACCCCTAGGCTTCTCTCCTCCAGGTTTCAAGCTCTAGGGCATCTTTTTCTAGCCCCCTCACCACATCTCTCCATCACTTCCTCCTTCCTCTTCTCTAGGGGCTGCCCGGCTCCTCCTGACTCACCAAGTCAGCTTTGCCCCTGGATCCAAGACCGCAGAGGAGACTTTGCTCCCAGGAAGCGAGCAGATGGCCAGCGTCCAGGCCCCCAGGAAGACTGCAGGGAAGCCGCCTGCTCACCCAGGGTGGGTCTAATTAGAGCAGATGCTTTCTTCTGTGACTTACAGAGCTTTGTTCTTCTTCCCCACCTCTTCCCCTGGAGCCAGGACAGAGAGTGAGCTCTCAAGGGGACAAGGCTGCAGATGTCTGCTTCTGAAACTTCTTCTCTGTCCTCCCTTGACCTTCAGCTCCAGACTCCGCTGATCCAAAGAGGCAGCCTGTGTCTCAAGAGCCACCCCTGAAACCCCCAGACTCCGGGCAACATGGACTGGGGACCTCTGCTCTGGCCTGAGAGCACCACATGGAAGACAGGAAGCCGGAGGGTCCGAGAGGGAAGTGACTTACCAGTATCACCCTGTAGATCGGTGGGGACCGGGGGCTGACGTCCAACATTCATGGCCACTACACCACCTTACCAGGCCAAGTTCTGCACGGTTTCCTGGGAGCCCCTGGATGAAGTCCGGCATCGTGTCCAAGGGGGCTGATTGGAGTTCTGATTCTAAGGCCAAGCCATTTTTATTTCCAAGCTGCAGGAGGACCAGGTGGTATTAGTATCAGTCAATAGGAAAAGGAACCGTTAGCAAATCATAATGGAAAGAGAAGCTCTCTCTCCTGAGCACGCGTGTGCACGCACGCACACACACACACACACACACACACACACACACACACACCTCCTTCTTTCATTAGCCGTAATTAGGTTGACCCAGATTGATCTGGAAAAATTTCCAGGCCCCGAATGCATTTCCTTTTTATGATTGTGAAAATCACAAGGTTTTGCAGAGAATGAAACCCCAGAGAGAAGCAGAGGGGTAGCTTTGGGGATCCTCCAGCGACAGCACATGCACAGGACCTTGATCAAAGGCCAGGACGGCCCCCAAAGCCAGTGTCGTCCGGTCAGACAACCTGGATCCCATCCGTGTCCCTCTCTAGCTGTGTCACCTCGGGCCACTCACTCACCCTCCCTGAGCCTCCACCTCCAATCTTGCACACGTGCCCCATCTCAAGATTCATTCATTGCCAAGTAGCCAGAAGATTTTTCCAAAGTATAAGTCAATCCAGGCACCCGTCTGGTTCAGCATCTTGCCATTCAACTTAGAATAAAACCCACACTCCACAACGCATCCAACAAGGCCCTCCGTGCCCTGACTGGTGTTTGAGGACAGCTGCACATTAGGATTGTGTTTGGCCCCATGTACCAGAAACTTAGGAACATCTGCATTACCAAATGGGGAGAGACTTTTCTCACATATCAGGAAGTCCAGGAGTGGTCTAGGGAAGTTCCAAGATGCCCTTGGAGGCCCAGGCCCCTTCCATCCTCCTGTCCTGCCAACCTCAGAAAATAAGCCTCAGGGCACCTGGGCAGCTCAGTCGGTTAAGCATCTGACTTCAGTTCAGGTCATGATCTCACAGTTCATGGGTTTGAGCCCTGCATCGGGCTCTGTGCTGACAGCTCAGAGCCTGGAGCCTACTTTGAATTCTTTGTGTGTGTCTCTCTCTGCCCCTCCCTGCTCATGCTCTGTCTCTCTCTCAAAAGTAAATAAACATTTAAAAAAAAATTTTTTTAATAAGAAGCCTCATGTCACAAGATGGCTGCCCTACCTCTAGCCATTGCATCTCAGTTCCAGGCAGGAGGAAAGGAGAGAAGGCACATGCCGGTTGGGTCTGTCCTTTTTTATCAGGCAACGTAACTCTTCATTGGTGGGCTACAAGTGTCTGGCCAGAACTCTATCACGTCACCAGGAGCAGCTTTGAGGGAGCCCAGGAGCGGAGCACCTTGCTTCCTGAACAAGGTCAGGTTTTACTGATAAGGAAGAAAGGGGAGTTAGCTATTGGCCGGCTGTTCCCACTCAGTGTGCCGGTGGCAGGTGGAACTGGAAGGCGGGCCCATGACCTCTGCACCCTGATGCCCACATCCTGTACGGTCTCCTCCTCTGGGGACGGGCAGGGCTTGCCTTGGCCAACAGAACATGGCAACGGTAAGGAGAGTCTGCCCGTATCACTAAGGTCCCAAACCAGTGGATTCTGAGCTCCTCAAAACTAGATCATCCTGGGTGGGCCTGACTTAATGAGGTGAAAGCCCTTAAAAGAAGGATGGGACCTCCATGAGCAGAGACCGTCCTCGGCTGGATGAGGGGGACGGTGGTGCTGAGGAAGCCCCTGTGGCAGACGGGGGCGGGGGCCCCAGGAACTTTCGACCCTAAAACCCGAGAGCTGTGTCCCGCCAGCCGCCAGCAGACCAGGGCCCTAGGTCGCGCGTCCGGAAGCAAGAGGGTCTGCCAACCGTCTACGTGAGGTGGGGAGGGGCTCCTTCCCCACTCGGGCTTGAGGTGAAGGTGCCATCTGGCTGAGCCCTGATCAGACTTCTCACGCGCTGGCCCTCGGCCGGATGCTAAGTGTGTGTGGCTTTGAGCCACCGAGGTTGTGGTCAGGGGTTAGGAAGCAGCGGATGGGAACAGACCGCCAGCGTGCAGGTCTTTTCCCCGTCGCCCGGCTTCCAGTGCGGTGGCCCCTCATCCGCAGGGAGCGGCGTTCCTGGCTGCCTGAAACCACACAGAGCGCCAAACCCTGCGCGTACTGTGTTTCTTCCCGTGCACGGATTCCCACGGTGAGGTTTAGTTTGTGAACAGGCGCAGTAAGAGGTTCACAGCAGCAACTCATAATAAAGCTCAGCAATTATAACTCGAGTGTAGTAAAAGTTATGTGAGCGTTCTCTCGCTCGCTCTCTCTCAAAACAGCTGAGTGTCCCGTACCCGCCCTGCTCAGGACTGTGCGAGAGGAGACAATGCCGATGTGACAAAAACAGTGGGGGCAGGGCAGGGGGAGACGGGCGCTCTGACACAGCGTTAAGGCCACCACCGACCTTCTGACGATGGTCAGGACGGGGACCATCAGCTTCCAGGCCACGGCTGGCTGCGGGAGGCTGAAATCAATCACGGAGGGAGAAATGGCGGATAAGGGGGGGCCACCCCCACCGGTGTGCCATCTCCTTCAGGGGTACGCCGCTGTCTGTCGGGAGCCCTTCTTCTGCTTCCCCCAGAGCGATGCCCCCCCATTTCAGGCTC